>JAQMYF010000002.1:17601087-17629096 GCA_030014195.1 Neosilurus mollespiculum | reverse complement strand
TATATATAAAATTCCTTGCTTTTGGTTTGTCTTGTATTGCCCGTTATGGCTGTTATGTGCAATTTAGGTAGATCAGAATAATCATGTGATCAGACAACACAATTAGCTTGATTTTGTCATAGAAAGCCCAAAATAGAAACATTGAGAATGACATACAGGACAGACTTGAAGAACAGTGATCATCATGGACACTCCATGACACGGAAAAATATTTTTGGGTGCCTACTCCTAGTGACATTTCTTCTAAAGTCATGATTGACATGTTCTTGACCCTTGTACCTGATGACATACAAGGAGGAGAACAATGATTGGTTTGGTTCAAACTTGTAGTGCTGCCAGCTTCCTAATCAAGACATAGCAAGACTTTATGGCACTATGATTTGTCTAATCTGTCATGGTGTCCATTGTGAAAGGCAAAAATTGTGTTGTTTGAACCCACTGCAAACGAATAACGTGATTTATTATTCATTCAAGAGAGTTTTTCATTTCTGATTGGTGGAAAGCCATCAAATATTTCTTGGTATTTTTTATAAGCCGACTTATCCATCACCGACATCAGAAAGGTAGAAAATATTTTGAATGAATAATAAAACTAGGGCTTTTGCAGGATATGGAAATTTATTCAGATAATTCTCAATATCATACTTTCCCTCATTCAACAACAGCTTATTATTATTCAGGATTTGTGAATTTTCATTAGCACGGATGTTGTAAGTATAAGACTGGGCCTCATTCTAGTGTTTTCTTGCTACTGGCTGTGAAATGATTTTGTGTTGTATAACTCTGGATTTTCTGACTGTGAGAATGTTTATTGGATTATTCAAGGCAAACCACTCTTAATTTAGATCAACCTAGAAGCTGTAACCCTAACATGTGATCATGGTCACTTCCAATAATCTAAAACTTGCTTTTTGGAACATATGAGGACGGTGCACTGTATTATTCCCTAAAAAAAAATCTAAGTATCTCAAAGTATCTGATCTAAAATACTGTGATTTACTATTGGATCTGTTTTTCTTTGCAGGTTGGACCTGATCACTGTGACCACTCAGTCTTCTTAATCCAAGCCTAAGAGATTACATTAAAAAAAATCTGCACAAGCAACAAAGTAAGTTACACATTTGCATATTAGTTCCTGTTTACACTTCATTTCTGAATGAGGTTCCTCTTCTCGTTGAAGTGTTTGCTTCTATTTATTATTTTTTTTTGTGTTTGCGCCACCATCACCTCTCCTCACTCTTTTCAGACCAGCCATGAGTACTCACGAGTCAGAGGTGTACACGGTGGCACCGGAGATGCCTGCCATGTTCGATGGAATGAAGCTGGCAGCTGTTGCCACCGTCCTCTACATTATTGTCCGGTGCCTGAATCTAAAAAGCCCCACTGCGGCTCCGGACCTCACGTACCAGGACACGCCGCTCAGCCGCTTCCTGCTTAAATCCTGCCCCCTTCTGACCAAAGAGTAAGTGCTGTGGGTGGGAGCTTTCATCTTAAAACACATTCTTAATAATATATCACAACTGTGTTATTTAGAGGTAAAGACTGTATGAAAGCAGACGCATAAACATTGAACGCTGTGGTAATTTATATAGGTTCTGGGAATGTGATCACTATAAACATGAGCACTTGTTTAAAATCTTTTTTTCATTCAAATGGTCTGTGACTCAACGATCTACACCCAGTCTGATGTTGTGTGTTCTATTTATATCTTCATGAAGTAAAATTGCACGTTGAAATTGCAGCTGTGTTATTAAGTGAACAAACTGCGTACTTACTAAACTCATTTCTAAACCATGAAGATGATTAAAACCATTTCAATTTATTGATTATATTATGGGTGGCATGGTGACATAGTGGCTAGCACGTCTTCCTCACAGCAAAAAGGTCTTGGGTTCAAGTCCCATGCTCAGTGAGGGTGATTTGGTGTGGAGTTTGCATGATCTCTCAGTGCTTGCGTGGGTGTCCTCTGAATAATCCAGTTTCCTCCCACAGTCCAAAGACATGCATATTAGGCTAATTGTTTGTTCCAGATTGCCCCTTTGTGTGAGTCTGAATGTGAAGGGTTGTGAGTTTGTTGGCCCTGTGATGGTCTGGCGAGCTGTTTAGGGTGAACCCCACTGTTGCCCAGTGTTGGCTAAGATAGGCTCCAACCTCCTGCCGACCCTAATAGGTTTGGCTAGTGAGTGAGTGAATAATGTTTCCTCTTACATTTGGTGTTGATTTAAATATACTGTACTGTAATTTGACTGTAAGGTAAATCACAGGTTTATGTTAATATGCTTGTCTTGTACATTAAAAAAGACACATTGCATAAACAGGTTGGACAAGTTCTATTGCTTTTTCAAGGTTTCTGTAAGGAGAAGTGTAGCATTTTCAGAAGGACTTTCCTGTTTCATTGCTTTGGAACAGTCAAAGAGATAAAACTGTAAACTTTTGTTCCACTACATGATTGTTTTAGAAGTCCATATTAGTCTGTTTTCAATGGGCTGTTTTCATCCATCATTTTTTGAAGCAGTGCAGATCTGGCCTTAGACCAAAATGAATGCATATTGGTTTTTATTTTTGCTTGTCCACACATGTTGCTCAATTCCTAATAGGGATCAGCTGATTAATAGTTAGTGACACCCACAATACTCACCGAGAGCTGAAATGACATAATGATTACTAAATGTTGAAAGGACAGCTAGGCATGGATGAACACTTCCTCCTGTTATAGTGAGCCATTTGTTTTGTTCTAAACAAAATACTAGTTGTTAACGTAAAGCAGATTAAACCCGAAAAGGAAACCTGCCTATAAAATTGCAGTACTTGAAGCCTTTTTCCGACATGTTGCACAACAGGTATATAACAGGACCAGTGGGCTGTGTGAAGGTATATAACAGGTTCACTGGGCAGTATGAAGGTGTATAACAGGTCCAGTGGACTGTATGAAGGTATATAACAGGTCCAGTGGACTGTATGAAGGTATATAACAGGTCCAGTAGTATGTATGAGAGTATATAACAGGTCCAGTGTGCTGTATGAAGGTATATAACAGGTCCAGTGGACTGTATGAAGGTATATAACAGGTCCAGTAGTATGTATGAGGGTATATAACAGGTCCAGTGTGCTGTATGAAGGTATGTAACAGGTCCAGTAGTATGTATGAAGGTATATAACAGGTCCAGTGGGTGGTATGAAGGTATATAACAGGTCCAGTGGACTGTATAAAGGTATATACCAGGTCCAGTAGTATGTATGAGGGTATATAACAGGTCCAGTGTGCTGTATGAAGGTATATAACAGGTCCAGTAGTATGTATGAGGGTATATAACAGGTCCAGTGGGCTGTACGAAATGCACCTGCTGTGTTATGGAAAAATCCATTATAGACCCTTGTTGTGGACTTTTGAACATGTTCTAAATAAATTTCCATCTCAGTAGTAATTCTCCACCTCAGGTCCTTTTCCTAGATCTGTTGTTGGATACTGTACAGTCCAGTGGCTGTGTAACAAAAGACATACAAACTTAATACACTTTTTGGGTCATCTGTTGCACTCAGTATAAGTTGTATGGTCTTCTTATAGTAGTCCTATAATTGTGCTTTATTAGGAATAAGAACTTCCTTATATATCCCTGAATTGTGGACATTTTTACAACAAAGTTAAGCCATATGTCAACTGAGTATCACAGGAATGTCATACAAGGATTTTTAATTTTTTTTTGCCTTGCAACAAACAAATATTTTACAATTTGACTTAAAAACCTGACGTATTTTCCCCATGACAGACGTACAACATATATTTTATATGTGAACTCAACTACACCTCTTTTAAATGTATCTCACTCAAACAAACATCAGTTCCTTCTGTCGTTGCTCTACTAAACTCATTCCACAAAATAATCTCAGGTTATTTGTTATAGGGGCTTTACCTGCATGGGTTCTGCTAGGATATAATTTTTCAGCTTTTCAAAAGTACTACATTTATTTATTAGTTAATCCTACAAGTAATTTAGGAAGAAACGTATTTGTGGATACTTAATAACAGTAGAGTTATTTGTGTCATGTTTGGCAACAGCATGGAATTTTTCTCTTCACTCTTTAGGTATGTTATTATTGTTGTGGGCAGATTGTTATTTGACGCACAGATCGATAACCTAAAGTGCATTTCTGAAACATTTACATATTCAAGGCCTAAATTAGTGCTTGTTATGTAATGGTTTGTTGCCCAGCACAGTTATATGACTCCCTAGGTATGACGGAGCAATAATATTCTGTAGCATTATATGAAACTTACATGACCGAGCTGTTTCAGAGGTCTCTGTGCACTCTGTACAATGTAGAAGAGGTGGATAAGACACTCCTCACCTTTGGTTATGTGTCTAGACCTTTGAACATTACTTGGCGGGTCAGGCCAGTGTGCACTTCCTGTGTGCTTATCGCTTATTTATTGCTGGTGCTTAGTGATGATAGTAGAGGAAAGAAACAAAATGCTTGGAGGAACATAAACACAAAGCAGTGTTTTATATAGCTCTAATCATCTCTGGGTTCAAGGCTATTTACAGTCTGCTTCATCCTGCTTCTTGTTGTCAGGATGAACTGGAGCTAAATTTACTCCTCTAGTCAGTCCTTTGCTTGACTGTCATTATCTTTTTATATCTTTCTAATTAGCCCCTGCTACACTTTCCATTTCCTTACAGCTCTTTTTGCTGTTTATTTCTAATTAACGTAATATGTGTCACCAAAAAGTGCGGTGATGCCTTAAAGGAACAGTGTAAGCAAAAATACATAATTTTCGTCCTTTGAAAACATACATAATTTTCATCCTTTTGTGCTTCAAAAGAAAATGCTTCTACCATTTTACCAGTTTCAGAGCATGTAATAAATAAAATGGAGTTATGAAACAGGCAGTAATTATGGATTATGTAATCGAACACGTGCTGTCTTTTCATTTAGAAGAAGAGGGTGTGTATGTGTGTGAAAGGGATGCTGGTGGTGTTATGTGGTGGTGGTGTAATGTAGATATTAATTGTAACAGCGTGTCCTGAACAGGTGACCTTCTCCTCTCTTTAAACGCCCTCATTTTTTTCCTAGTAGGCTTATGCGTTTGTTCCATTCTCCAATCATGTTGCACGGAAGTGCACCTGATTATCACAGATATGCTGAATGGAACATGACTTGTGCTCTTATGCAAGCCTAATTGTGGTATAGTGAATGTACTAGTGTGAGGTTTTGTGCTGCATCAGAACTGTTTGTGGAAATTAAGAGACACATGATGGTCTGATTAAGTTAGCCCATGTCTTAGCTCAACACCAGCATGCAAAGTAAACAAAAAAGCCTGTCTGGGGGAATCAGACTTCTTAGAAAACCGGTCTGTGTTTATATCACTGCCTGAGGAATGAACACAGCTTGTTTCACAGGTTGCATGTGGGCAGAATTGTTTCACAACTGTGTACTTTCTTTATTTTAATGTAAATTTCCACAGCATTGTCAATGTTATTTGAGCAACCCCCCCTAAGCATCACACCTCTGTATCTCTGATTTTATGTGCTATTATTTGTGGTTTTCTTCTTAATTTTGTTCATATGGGATTTATGTATTTGTTCTAAAGGAAAGCCTTGCTGTGAATAGTCTCACATCTTCATAAAGGAGCAGCTATAATACATATTTATACATATATAAATAAATATGTACAAAGCTATAAACTGTAATATGGAAAAAAAAAACACTGACAGAAGACAAGGAAATGTTAATGATTAATATAGCCCAGTAAGTACGGATTTAAACATGCTGTTATAGCAGAATAACATGAGATGATGTGTTTTCTAATAACAGCTCATGCAGTAAGAGTTCATTTTTCAAGTCACGCCGCAATTTATCATTGGTCATTTTACATTTATTTGCCAAAGGAGAGGAGGATGCCGCCGAATAGTTTCCAAGGTGGAACGTTGAGGAGACTATTCAATTCAGCGACATCCACCAAGCCTGGGGTGAATAATTGTTATAATGCACTGGTACAAAAAAAAAAGAACTTTATGGTTTATTTTTACATGTTTTAGCATGACAGACAGGTGAGCTCTGCATGTTCTACAAGTAATGTGTTTAAAGCTCAAAGTTTTAGTGTATACTACATGGACACAAGAAAAGTGAATTAAAACAAGATTTTTATTATTCATTTTTAAAGCATGAAAATATTCACACCACCTGCTCTATCACAATGCTCACATGTTTCATTACAGCTTTATTTTTGTTTGTTTATTTGTTTAATTAATTAATTAATTTAAAAAAATTGTAACTGAATTTTTACCTTTTTAAAAATACATTTTTTAACCATTAAAAATGTGAAGGTCATGTTTGGTCCCTTTTTTTTTTTTTTTTTTCCCATATCATTTTGTTGAATTCGTAGGATTTCAGAATCGGTCTCCATGGCAAACTCTGAGTGTTTGTCTATTCAATTACCATCCAGTAAGAATACTGTGTATTAATCGCCAGATAGCACACCAATGAGCGTGTGCTGTTCCCGTGTAGTATGTAATAATATTTATTTTTTTAAAAATTGACACTCTACAGTTTATAACTGTTCAGAATGCCTTAAGAGATTTTTGATTTTGTGCAGGTGCACACCTAACTCCTTTTAACATTATTATTTGGATTAGATTAGAGGGAGTGATTGCTATACAAGTCCCTGTGAAAGCTGTTGTATTGCAAATAAAAATGTATTATAACTAGTGCTTTAAAATAAATGTACTATCAATGTGTAAATCTTCAGGGGAAAGAAGTAAAGCTTAAAATAGAACATAACGTCAAATATCAAAACCAAAGCAGAGCTGTTAAAAACAGCCTAATGTGACCAGCTCATTTCAGACCATTCTGCGTTTTATTTAAACTGATGAGTAGATTCAAGCTTAATTTCTTTCCCTGCTTTTGTATACTGGGGCCTGGAGTTTCGTCTTTTTCATACCACATTCATTATTTCTTTAATAACAAAAGCAAGAATATCTGTCTGTCTTCCAGTATAAAAAGGAAATGCTATATGACAGATGGTTTGTTAACCTTAAGTCACTTTACTGTAAAGATGAGATGCTGCTGTACGGCTGTGAAGATGTATCTGTTTTTTTTATGTTATCTCAGGTGCAGGTTAAACATTAATGTGTCAGTATATAGATAACATCTAAAATAGCAGACAGTTATAGGGTAATTAGTTCTTATCAATCATGTCGTAGGTCATTTGTGAATCATAGTATCCAGGTGAACCAATAAATAAGTCATACATGGTGCACCATAATAGAACAGTATATCCACCCACAGTGAGAGTTTATTTAGGTTTAAGTGGAGCGATGCTGTTGTTTATTAGTTTCTGTCTTTCAGATATATTCCTCCGCTGTTGTGGGGAAAAAGTGGCCATTTACAGACTGCTCTGTATGGAAAGCTGGGTCGTGTGAGTTCACCACATCCGACTGGCCTGCGCAAGTATCTGCCAATGCAGGATGGTGCCACATCGACCTTTGATCTCTTTGAACCTCTGGCGGATCATCCGAGTGGAGGTCAGTGCCACGTCGGAGTATGGTTGCTTTGTGTTTGCCCTGTGGTGAAATACTAAACCTTTCACTGAACCATAAGTCTCTTCCACTGAAAACCAGAAAGCTTGTTCCTCAATACAAAGAATCCAGCCCAAAAGAATATAATAATATCAAACATGCCCAAGAATGACCAACAATACTGTAAAAGTTTATGACCTTAGTTAAAACTACCATGCAGGTTGTTTCTAGCTAGATGGTTGAGATAGCCACAGCTCTGCCATGGGTGCCACGTGAGCAGATACTCGACAACTATTTACCAATTTCCACCTGTGCAGATACTCGACAACTATTTACCAATTTTGCTTATTTTAGATTCCTTGCTAGGCAGAGATTTTAGTGAATTAAGGATTTTATTTTTGCAAGGCTTATTATTTAACATTCCTTGGTAGGTTCCGCCCACTTGTTCATGTCTGACAAAACAGGCCAGTCTTGAAATGGTGAAGGTTTTAATTACACATGTAATCAATGCAGGTGGTACGGTGGTGTTATGGTTAGCATATCCATCTCACTGCAAGAAAGTCCTAAGTTCAATTCCCAGGCTTGGTGAGGGTATTTGTGTGGAGTTTGCAGAAATGTTGGCGTGAGAAAACAAAACATACCAAATATGCATTTGAATGCTACAGATATATCATTCTGAATTTGCATCATGTAGTAATGCTAAAAGAGTAAAGAATTAAAGTGCTGATTAGCCAGAAGTGCTAGTTATCCAGCCACATATTGTGCCTTTACATTCAAAATTTGGACATATTAGATTGTAGGAATGCCTCTTGGCTGAAGGTGATTTCCATGTGTGTGCAATGCCGAGATATGTTTTAGGTCATATCATAATTCCTTATTTCCTAGTGTTAATGTCTTCATTATTTTTAATGAATAAAAATCACTTTTTGTATCAGAAGGTATGTCTTTTTACTGGTCATTATTTATTACAGAACTTTTTACAGAACTTTTACCTGGCAACAGGTTTTAATAAATGGATCAGTTTTTCTGTAATCTTCCCAAATATCAGCCATTCCATTGATGTATTCCTCACAGAAACCCTCACAGCATTTTGCAATGTAGATAATACCAAGTGAATACAAGGGCATTGTAACTCTCGCTGTCTCCACAGCATTACTGTGGGTGATGTGTAGAAAAGGCATTTCATTTGCATCCTCTCTAAGTATTGCTGGTCAAATCCAACATGTCCTAACCAACATGCAAATCGCTTGCGGTCACATTTTCTTGTTGTCTCTCTGTACAGCGGACGTCACCATGGTTATCTGCCCAGGCATCGGAAACCACAGCGAAAAGCACTACATCCGCACCTTTGTGGATCATTCACAGAAGCAAGGCTACCGCTGCGCAGTACTCAACCACCTTGGGGCCTTGCCCAACATCGAGCTCACCTCTCCCCGCATGTTCACCTATGGTATGTTTTGTAAGACATCCCCCATTTCCCCACTTCCTCTATTCCTAAAGTGTAAACACATAAATCAACTGGTTAAATAATTCTGGCTGCAATGCCATGCTAGAAACTGTTGTGTCCATACACATGTTATGCAGATGTAGAGTTGTTGGATTTCCATGTGCCATAGAGGTAAATAAAGTTGATAAGGCATTTTTCTCACACCCAAGGCTGCTATACAAATAACGAATTATTATGGCCCATACATACAACAGAGCTACACCTAATACACATCTACACAGAGAAGGCTATGGTCATTTAGCCAGCCACTATTCATTCATTCATTCATTCATTTATTTATTTTTGCACTTTTCTTCTCCACCCTGTTTAGGCTGTACCTGGGAGTTTGCAGCCATGGTGGGCTACATAAAGAAGACCTACCCCCAGAGCCAGCTCATCGTGGTGGGCTTCAGTCTCGGTGGCAACATCGTCTGCAAGTTCCTGGGGGAGAACCATACCAATCAGGAGCGTGTTCTGTGCTGTGTCAGCGTGTGCCAGGGCTACAGTGCACTCAGGCAAGCCAGAGTTATTTTGTATGAAATCATTGCGTAGCCAGTGTGGTTCTGCTGTATGAATGCTAACATTCAGTGCACTGGTCTCAGTGTTGAGAAAACGGCTGTACCAGTTTATAGTGCAGGAGGCTTTTGTACGTTAATGGATCCATTCTTTTTCTCACTAGTAATCTAATATTTAGAAATTACTTTCAGATCATTTCTTTGGCAGGGTATGCCCCTCACAGTTTTATTAATTTATTATTTGGCCCATGTTCCTGTAAATTTTTGGGAAGGAAGCATGGCATAAGGAGCCTTGCATGGCATATAAAATGAACAAGGTGCAGCCTTGATACCAGTCAGGCCCACTAGAAAATGGTTGGATTCTGTGCCTGTCAATGTTATGCTTGATGCTTGTGAGGCCCAACGAAATCGATTGCCTTCTGTGTCTCCATCCCGGTGAAGTTGGTATGACCATGATGCTTGTTACGTCAAGTATCAGAAGCATGGCCAGTAATGTCTTTCATTATCAGTCAAGGAGGTGTGGCCTATGAACCTGTCAGTCTTAAGGAAGGAAGCTTTATCTCAGTGTTAAACAGGCCTACTCAAATGCGTGTGTGGGTGTTCTGTGCATCCTAATTCTCACATGTGTAGCACATTTTTGACTCTTGCTGTGCTAATCCAAATTCGAACAATATGTGCAACATTCTTTATCTGCATGATGCTGAAATATGCATGAGTGTGAACTACACTGCCTGGACAAAAAAAAAAAAATACACTGAAATATGTTGTTGTTCCGCCTTAAACCTTGCTTACAGCACATAATCGTCATGTGATTGTTTCAAGAAACTTAAGCAACATAACATTTATTTCCATCCAGTGTTGGGTTCATTTTTCACCAACGTCTTGAATTGATGAGGGAAAAATTGAACCAGTCCATAAAGTCTTCTACAGAACATCCCGAAAACTTTCAATAGGGTTAAAGTCAGGACTCTGGGGTGCCAATACATATGTGAAAATAATTTCTCGTGCTCTCTGAACCACACTTTCATTATTCGAGTCCCAATTTTATATCCGTGCCATCAGGGAAGAAAAAGTCCATTAATGTGATACCTGCTTATTCAATACATTCAGGTCATCAGCTGACTTCATTTTATTGCCGCATTAATGTTGCTGAGCCTCGACCTGACCAACTGGAGCAACAGTGCCATGAAGATTACATGCTGTGATCAAGGCTAAATGCACTCCATGAAAATATTAGAGTGTGTGGCATTTTTTTTGGCCGAGCAGTGTATAATTACTCAAGAGTTCTGTGAATTTATAAACAGAGTAAACTTGTACATGGACGTTGGTAGTCCATAACTTTGAGAGCAGTGGAACGAAGCCACTCTTCCAGAGAAAGCAGTGCAGTGCATCAGCGGTGTTAATAATGTGGTTTTATGAAAGCCACACCTTTGAATGGATGAGTTGTTTTACTTACAAGAAAATCAGCTGGGCTGTTCTACAATATCAGCAGATTGTGTGTGTGTGTGTTTGTGAGAAAGAGAAAAGGAGAAGCTGTTTTGAAAAAACAGTACAGTACAGTGTCTACATTCCTGTTCTCCGGTAACTGAACAAGTCTCTTTCATGCCCATGACACACACACACACACACACACACACACACATATATATATATTTTTTTATTTTGTTCCGTGCAATATTCAGGGGGCTCTGAGTCTGAGTTTATTTGTCGGTAGTGATGTTCCACTGTTCTCTGTATATGACATATAAACTTGACTGATCTAGTGTATATGTCTGTGTGTCTGAAGGGCTCAGGAGACCTTTCTGCAGTGGGACCAGTGCCGGCGCTTCTATAACTTTCTCATGGCTGACAACATGAAGAAGATCATTCTGTCACACAGGTAGAACTTATCACTGTAAAAGACAGACCTGCATGTGTGAAATACAGCAGTACACAGCAGAACAACAGTTGTCTCTTGTTTTTAAGAACAGTTCTCTATGGAGCTGTGCTGTAGATGTTTTTGACCTGTTTCTCCCACAGGGACAGTCTGTTTGGAGGAGGCTCTCTCAAGATGGTAGACGCAGATCTGAGACGCCTTTACACTGCCACTTCTCTTATGCAGATCGATGACAACATCATGAGGTGTGTGTGCTGCTTTGTGCATTCAGGACAGCCTTATGTGCTTCAGACACCCTTTGTTTATGCAGTGCACACATTATATTTCAGACACATTTTTTGGGGGGTGTTGTGTTTTCATCATTCATTCCTTTTCTAAGCCACTTAATCCTAATTATAGTCGCAGGGAGGCTGGTGCCCATCTCAGCCGACTGGGCGAGGGCGGGGTATACTCTGAACAGCTTGTCAGGCCATTGCAGGGCAGCACAAATACAACCATTCACACTCACTCACTCCAAGGAGCAATTTGGAGCCGCCAATCAGCCTACTGTGCATGTTTTTGGAGTACTCGGAGGAAACCCACTCACACGATGCTGAATAAATGTTTTAAGTGATCTATGAGTATTTGTGTCCCATCATCACAAAATGAATTGATTTAGGTGCATATATTAATAGAGGGCACTGTCTGATTTAATTTCATTTTAATTCCATAGTAGGGCAGTTATTTAAAATTATTTTTGGAAATGATTTTATGCGTGTAATAACCCTTTTTGAATAATGGCATTTTCCTCATAATATTGGCTGTTTTTGATTTCGGTAACCTGGATAGGCCCCGCCTCTAGTGACACTGAATTCATACACATAAATCTTTCTTCGCCTTTCACTAAAGTTTTCCATGGAGAGAAACATTCAATGGAATGATTCATCTGCCACCACCTCTTGAATTTTTTATACTTATTGGCAACTGAACAAAAATGGTTCTAAATGCCAGTGTTTTGACATTTATTTTATACTTGATATCATAGTGACCGAGATGTGGTGTTTTTGTTATACAAAATTACTGGTTGCTAAGGACTTATGGTGTAAGAATGTACATAAACTTCTAATTAAATTTTCTCAAAACATCTTGGGAATTAGGCTATTGAACTTGAAATACATTTTAGTCATGTCTTCGTCACATTTTTGTCTGATTGAAAAAAGAATTGAGCCGTTTTAAAGCTGTGCGTGCCCTCTATTTATATGCGCATAACTCAAAATGTCAGTTTGTTGGATTAAGGACTCATTTTGTCTTGATGGGTCACATTTGAGCCACACAGTGGATAACACAACACTTTTCCAGTGTCATCAGGAATCAGGAAATCAGCGTCATATGTACCTAAACATATCAAAATGTTGCCCTCATGCAGATTGAGAAAAACATACAAAGATATTAGTGTTTAAAGAGCTCATTACCAAATAGTGGAAACCAGTTTACCAGTTAGAGCTGGTAAGTGGGAAAAAACAACTTTACAAACATGTAAGTCAGGACCAACGTCCCAAAATAAACAGTCCAAAATATATTCCTAGTGGAATAGAAGGCTATATTAATTTCTGCCCAATTTATGACATAACTTCCATTATTATGTATACTGTATCTACACACACACACACACACAGATAGATAGATAGATAGATAGAAAGATAGATAGATAGAAAGATAGATAGGTGTATATACCTTTATAAAATTTGCATAGAAACTCTACATGTTAGCACTGACGTTTGATGCTATAAGATTTCTCAAAGATACACAAGGTGACATGTGAACCTAGAGTGATTGACAGTTATGCAAGTGTTGTGAAATCTCCAATGTTAACTGACACCCTGGTAGCCCTGCCCTCTTGATTGATAATCACTCGTCTTCTGCTATTATTTGTGATAATGAAGGAATGTTAGCAATACCTGACTCACTATAATGGGAGGGATATACGTATAAGTAGGGTTATTAAGTAAGTGTTTAATGAATAATACTATAAATAGCTAAATGGTGGTATATGAAATACTTTAAGGAAAAGTAAAAGAATAACAACTGATAATGAGCTTTACACTTTGTTCATCAGTATCTTTTTTTATGTTCTAGAAAATTCCATGGACACGATTCGTTAAAAGAGTACTATGAGAAGGAGAGCTGTGTGCACTTCATTCACAATGTGAGTACAACTTGTGTTAACCTTTAAAAAAAAAACATTTGCTTTCATACATCAGATATTATTTAAATGCAAGCATTTCTCACTTCCTTGTTTTCTTTAATGAACTTTGCATTGTAGGTAAATGTTCCACTCCTGCTGGTGAACTCCGCCGATGACCCTCTCGTACACCAGTCTCTTCTCACCATCCCGCGCACACTTGCAGGTACTGCTGTGCTTCTGAACACACACTTCGTTTCACTCATTTCACTATACAGACACGTTTGTTGCTAATCTGTCTTGTTACACTTGAGTTTTAAAAGTTGCTGGTTAATTTGGATATGAAATATGAAGTTATATTCCTTAATATTACATTGGGTTTTTTTTGCTAAATGTTTGCTCCTAGAGCTATTATGTTAATTTAGCTAAGGGTGTGTCTTTTACTTAAATATTTTCTATTTAGTATTTTCATATTCGGAATTGGTATTTTCATATTTGGAATCTTCCTTCAGTCTGAGGGAAGTGGGACCTTGGTGGCCAAGTTGCTTAGCTGCAAATGTAGCCATCATTCACTGTTAGCTTTGTTAGCATTGGGTAAGGCGTTCTTTCTTCTGTAAACAGCAGTAAAAAATTTTTGACAGACTATTCACACCAATCTGCAGCTTGCCCACTTCTGAATACGAAGAGGCTTGTCAAGGCTAAGCTGGCTGTTTTTAGAATGACGTGTGCCTGAGACGTCCATGTTAGTCTTAGATACTCACACTCACTCAGCCACAGCTGAATACCAGTGAGAATGAGGAAATGCTTAGTCATGCACATTACTCTGATGAAATGATATGGCGTTGCATTTTATTATTTTAATATTAGTATACATTTGTGCCAATTATATGTTTGTTTGAAGCACAATGTGTCATTGATAATGCTAGTAGTAATTTGTAGTTGCCTATATATTCCATGTTTGACAGGGTAGATGTTTTGGTTTGTTTGCTTATTTCTGTCTCTTAAACTAACCTGTGCTCTGTGAAATCGGTTCGAGTGTTTGACTTCAGTTTTGTCAAGAATATAAATTTAGTGCCATGTGCCATAATGTGAGAAAGTTATTCAACCCTTTAAGATTTAAGCCTAAAGTAGCTTTCTGGGCATCTTTGTTTCCGGCCATAAGAATACATTAAATTAGTATTTAGTACACGGGAAAGGTGTGTGACCTCTTTGGTCTGCTATCAGGGTATAAAACATTTTTATTTCAAGTTCATAATATTGAATCAAAATAATGGACACTCGCTGTTTTTTCATGATACTTTGGAGCACAGCTAAAATCATTGTCATGCTTTAAAGTGGAAAAATAAACCATAAAAATCATGTTTCAGTTTGTTTTTATAGTGTTTCCATGTAGTATATACTAAAAGTTTGAATGAGTGTAAAAACAAACCTTCAAAGTTTACAGTGCTCAGTTTACTTACATTCCAGTGTAGCAGATACTAAATTCTGAATGAGCAGCTTTAGCTTCACATTGCTTGGCAGCACGCCTGACCTGTAATGGGAATAAACTCAAATGAGATAAACTATTAAAAAAATCTTGTTTTATTTAGATTTTTTTTTAAATATATCTTTCCATGTAGTCTATACTCTAATACTATGCACTTAAAATATAAAATT
Organism: Neosilurus mollespiculum; assembly: GCA_030014195.1. NCBI lineage: Eukaryota > Metazoa > Chordata > Actinopteri > Siluriformes > Plotosidae > Neosilurus > Neosilurus mollespiculum. Next base: position 17,613,885 of record JAQMYF010000002.1, on the reverse strand, counting down.
ATATAAAAAAAATATTGATTAATTACTGATATTAATAGAATTTATATTTTTGATATTCTGGAGCAAACATGCATACAAATTGTTATATATCAGTACTTAATTATCCCTACAATGTTAGTACAATGCATTTAGAGTGGGTTTTGTTACACGGCAGTTCAGTCTATGTTGTGACAGCCTAGAGAAATAACAGAAAGTGCAGAAGTGAGGACTCATTCAGTAGCCAATTTTATATCCTGCTGTGACTCTAAATTTTTTTAAATAATTTATGAATGAATTGTATTGTAAGGCAAATAGAAATTGTACAGTGATCATTAGCTTTATTTCTGTCTAAACTATTTATAATAAAGTAAAAAGTTACGTTAATCTATTTAAGGTGATTATTGGTTTAATATTGTTATACTAGCAGTAATTGTATCACCATACTGGAAGAAACCTAGTGTACACACTTCAGTATTTCAAAATGGCAAAGTAAAGAAGTATGCCTTTAGTCTTGATTCAAAAACTATAAAAGAGATGATCTGAGTCTGATCTGATGTCAGAGATCTGGGGGGAAAATAAAAGCATCGCAAGTCTGATGATAAAAGAGGGGACAGCACATTAAAAGCTTTAAGAACAATTAATAGAAATGTAATAAGCCAGGGGTTTCTGGGAAGTCGGGTGTCTGTAGGGCAGCCATCTTTAAGCGAGGTTAAAGCGAGGTTACAACTGGACTAATAGGATACTTTTTCTTTGTACCTGCAGCATTCTCTGTAACCAAGCCAAGATCTAATAGGGATTCATATAGAGTACTTAATTCTAATAGAGTAAGAGTACTTAATTCAGAGTGAACAGAACTGTATCTCTAACCAAGTGCAAATACGGATGTAGATGTTAAAACAACTTGGCAGAAAAGCGAAACATCTGGTTGAGACTAGAGCTCTCCGTCAGCACTGGGATCTCTTGGGATGCAGTAAAAGTACTATTATTTGTTGGCTCAGAGGAGCACTCAGGTGTGAGTGAAGCTCATTAATGTTAATGTACAGCATTCGTGCATTCATCCAGCTGCCTGATCAGGGATTGTTTGGTTTTAAATAGGCTGCTAGTTTGTTTATATTTTGGAAATGGAAAACTGGTGAGATAATATCACAGGCAGGTGGCAAACAAACCTAATCACTTCTATCTATCTTCTATTTGGTGATAATCAAAAAATAATCCCAGGATTTAAAGAAAAAGTTGACATTTGAGGGATTATGAGTTTGAGGGATTAAGTATTAAGTATTAGCAGACAACAGGCCACGCTTCTATCTCTGAGGTTTGTTCCCTCTGCCAAGGAGAGATGTTTTACCCCCGGTTTGTGTGTGTTTGCTTGCTAGCAGAATAATCAAAAAGCAGTGGTGAAGCTTTGCACAAGAAAGACTGTATAAAGTTTTGCTGATTATACAGATCAAATTCTGGATCCAGGAATTTTTTTAAAGGATTCTTTAACATTGTCAGATAGGATAATTTCTATCTATCTATCTATCTATCTATCTGTCTGTCTGTCTGTCTGTCTGTCTGTCTGTCTGTCTGTCTGTCTGTCTGTCTGTCTGTCTGTCTGGCCAGGTCCAGTTGGGGATGTTTTGTACTTTCTGTAATTTTTTGTAAAATTTTTACATTTTGTTTTATATGGAGGATTGCTGGGCTTGTCAGAGGTTTGCACTCTCCAAGTGCTTTTGTTTTCAGTGTTTTCACTTTCCTGGTTTGTAATATTAAATTTAAAAGCAATTCTTCAATTTAGACCATTATAATATTTGGACATTTAATTATTTGGAGAATGAAACAGAAACAGTGGCATTAGGTAAAGATGGATATTGTAAAATATTTAATTTAAATGCGGTAAATGAGATCAGGGGACATTTCTGGCCCTCTGTCTCCATTCACTTTACATTGTAGCCTTGTATATTCTGATGGAATAAAGGAATGCTCCCTTTTCTGTCTTTTTTTCCTCCCTCTCCAGAAAAGAAAGAGAATGTTATCTTTGCCCTGACGCTGCACGGTGGCCACCTGGGCTTTTTTGAGGGTGCTGTTCTCTTTCCACAACCTCTCACATGGATGGATAAGGTGATTGTGGGGTACGCCAACACAATCTGCCAATGGCAGAAGCAGAAGCCAGCATGCCAAAGCCAGGAAGCCCAAGCCTCAGTGGGCCCATGCTTGAACACTACTTCCTAAATCAACTCTGACCTCTGGCCTCTGTCGATTTCATTCCTGTTTACCACCAACCCATTCAGACTTTTCTGACTGGTCTCACACACACAAACGCACACACACACACACACACACACATACACACACACACACACACGAAGCATTTTTTCTGATCGGTGGTAGAGAAATCGTTTCATATTTTGAGGAACACCCTCATGTATATGGGCACATAGACATTAGAGAGGATGAAATGAGGGCAGTGTTATGAATATGCCATATTTTCTAGGCTTGAAGATGCTGTTGCTTAATACAGGGATGCATATGTTATTATACATTTGTTAGCCCTAATATAATAGATATGTGTGGCCTGGGAAAACCCTGCATATGGTGCAATTCTGACCGTTTTGATATATGTGTATATATATATGTATGTATGTATGTGTGTGTGTGTGTGTGTGTATGTATATATATATATATATATATATATATATATACATTCTCACACACACACACACACACACACACACACACACACACACACACAAAAGTATACATTTAAAATTACAGCATTTGGAACTCATTTTACTTCCAAAAATGACAAATTGCTTTTAAAGGTCCAATTCAGATTATGACGTAGAAGCATCGCTGACATTTTGACAACTGAGCACAAATTGAATTGGTCAGAATGATTAGCATTTTAACATTAAAGCCTGACATTTATTGTATGAGGAAATCTTTCTACGCTATCAAGATTTAAGTCATTATTATACTGATTGAATGTTTGTACCCGTGTTTGTTAAACTGATGATATCTGACAGCTTTTCTAGTCCCTTACACATTTTATGGCCAGCTAACTAGGCTAAAAAGTGCCATTTTGGAGGCAGTAAAAGCCAACTTAGAAGACTTACAACTTACTCAAATTGCATCTTGTATTCTACAGCAACTTATTGTCTGGAAAATATGGTACACTTCAAATGGTTTAAATATGTAATTAAAATGCACTGTCCCTAGTTTGTGTAAAAGAAATTAGCTTGCAGCTGCTCGAGTGGAAAGACTTCAGCACAAACAGCTACTGTAGACCGACGCTGCACTACCACACTGTACATGACACAGAGGGAATATGCCGTTATGCAGGCACTGTGTGCTTATAGCAAGGACGGGCGTGTTGCTGGTGCCTCTTCTGTGTTCACTGGGCTTTCCAGGTCTCATAGCCCCAGTCAGCGCTTGTGTTATTCATTAAACAGTACACGTATTATTCATTCTATGGGACAAAAGACCTACATAAGTCACCACAGTGTAAAGACTTTTTTTTTTTAAAGCACTTTATATTACTTTTGCCATGATATTGTTAAAGGGAGTTTGAGGCTGCACGCAGTGACTAGATGCAACAAGAGGGAGAGATGTCCAAACTCTTTACCTTTATGACCCTTTTATCCCTCCTCGTCACCAAAGTCTGACATTCATCAAAAAGTTTTAAGAATGTAGGGGTTTGGTTGGAGTAATGATCAGAGTAGGATATCCAGCAGGAGACTGATTGTTCATGTCTGTGAAAGCTGGCTCAATGCAGGCGCACTGCGATTCATTTTTTTATTTGTGCTTTGTGACCAGTTTTATGATAGTGTTCATTGTCTGTTTTAAAGGGAACAGAATCTGAAGTATGAGCAGATTACTGAAGTAACATCTTGTTCCAGTTTTCTTGAGTAACTGCATGTTCTTGAATAGCCGGAAAAAAATAGATGGAGAAAAAATGTTGAGGAAAATAGCTTTTCTAGTTGCATCATTTTTAAGGGAATAGTTAAGTTGAAATTAAAATTTGCACAGTTTCCCTGCAATCCCAAATTTAGACCTAGGCATGTTTAGTGCCTGAAACTCATTGTTTGTGATTACGCTATGATACTACTGTTGCTAACAAATAACAGAAGGGTGCTTATAGCTACCAGTTTAACATTGTGCATTTTTCATCCATGCCATGCTCCTGGGTTATTAAAATCCAAAGAGAACTCAAATAATTTGGCTATATCCTGTCTAGTGGTTATTGCCAGTGTTCTGCATCCTGTAAGCCTGACCAGATTAAAACACTTATTAAAGCTAAATAAACAGATAAGTTCCTGTTTACGGACTAAGTTAATTTCTGTCCATTATCTGTACTGTTTACCATCAGAGTCGCAGGGGGATCTGGAACCATTCAAAGCTGACTATAAGCCTAGATACACATCTATGGCCAAATTAGAGTAGCAGGTTGACTTAATGTGCATGTTTTGGGGCTGTGGGAGGAAACCAGAGCACCCTGAGCACCACGCAGGCATGTGGAGAACAAGCAAACTATATATAGAAAGAACTGTTGCTGAGATTCTAGCCCATGACCTTTATTATTTTACTTTAAGTTACAGTGTAAGTTTTTCGTTGTTATCATCTGAATTACTACTTATTAAAACTCAGCTTATCAGTGACAGAAAGCACATAACTAAGACTTTATTTTTGCTGATACCAGTTCGATATGATTTGAATCCCTCATGCACAATGCTAAACTGCTACTTGTAGGTTTCCATTAGTTTCTAGCAATATGATTGATATGTATTGAGTGCAATGGATATAATTGAGTTGTTGGAGATGGAATATTTAAGTTTAATAAAATGGTGTCATTTTGTGATTGCAGTTCTTTTCAGTCTTGCAGTTGGTCAAAATGAAAGGACTTCCATTCCATTCTTAAAGAGGGGGATGTTCGAAGTTATTTAGAAATTCAAGTTATTCTCCAGGTAGTAGTGCACAGGCGCCACCTGCTGGTCTTCTGGTGTTTTCTTTTCTTTTTTTTCCTCCCTTTTTTGTTATTATTTTTTGTTTTTGTTTTTATAATTTTTTTTTTAAATTTATTTATTATTATTATTATTATTATTTGGATTGGTTGGGTTTTTTTTTTTTTTTGAGGGGGTAGGGGAGGTTGTACTTTGTTGTAATTGCCATACACATTGAACATCCTGCGTGTTTTCTAGTATTAAATATATAATATGGACCTTGAGCTCTAATGTCATGCAGTAACAAAAAATTAATAAACACTTGAAAGTTCCTCTCTAATTTTATTTTTAGGAAAACATTATTGATGAGGGCAATTCAGTTTGTACATTCAGTAGTGAAGTACACCAAGAGATCTGAGCTATTAGAAAACACCAGCTTCATTCCAGTCTTCTGCCTTTCTGAATGCGTCTCATTTATTATTATTATTATTATTATTATTATTATATTTTGTTTTTTTAATGGGGTGGGGTTCTTTCTTACATCAATACAGGCTTCATATGTATCTCTATAATTTTCACAATTCAGTTTTGTTAATCTATTTTGTCTTTTTTGCTGGTGGTTATTTCCTCATGTTTTGTAATATGATGTACATGGATGACCGCTGAACCTAGTGAACACAGGTTCTGTATTTTATCTGAAAGGGAGACCAGTCCCCCCCCATCAGGCCTATTGTCTGAGCTTTGTTTTACTGTCATGCCAAACTGGGGGGCTTGGTCCAGGAAAATAAGAAGTGTGTCAAATTAGGAGTGTGAAATCACATTCCAGCTGTTCTCCCAAAGTACAGCCCGCAATCATATACAGCATTGAAGTACATTAGTTTTATTATTTGATTACATTTATAAATACATTAGCATTCCCTCTGAATCGCTAATACAGTGCAAGATGAATCCATGATTTATGCAGTGAAATTTAGAGTTATGGAGTTGATGACAGTGTATTCTCAGTGCTGTGTGTTGGATAGGTTGCTCGTACCGATGACTATATCATGTTCCGCCTTCAATCACCATAACACTTCAATCTAGTTGTGTCTTTTGTTGTTGTTATTATTTGGGAGGAAAAAAAACAAGTGTGATTTGAATAACTGGATTAAATATAGTTATGTGTTAAAATAAATTATTTTGTTGTATAAAGATTTCTTGTGTGTTTGTCCTTTTTTAAAGATTAATATATTTTACATTGTGAAAAGGATAATATTTTGCTATTGAATATAGCACAATATATTAAATAATATTGTGCTATTGAAGGGCTCCGTGCCATAACAAGTCCATACATGATGAAAAATGAGGTAGTATCATATTCTGACAATAGAGGTCTCTCCCCATATGCTGAAAGTCACTCTAAAGTAGACAATTTCAGCTTCTTTGCACCTAAAATCCCAAATCATGTAATAAATATGGCTTAATTGTATTGTGTTTTTTCTCAAAATCACAAATTTTGAGCATTTTGTGCATGTTCTCTCTGTGCTTGTGTGGGTTTCCTCCAGGTATTCTAGTTTCCTGCCACAGTCCAAAGACATGCACATTAGGCTATATTTGCTGTTCTAAATTTAGACATGTGAGTATGATTAATTGTGTGTGTGTGTGTGTTGGCTTTGTGATGGTCTGTGTTCAGGATTTACCCCACCCAGAGTTGACTGAGAGCTCTCAAATGAATGATTAATGGAGTCTTTCTTGTACAAAGCACCACCTCTGGTAGAAATCTGATGAAAATCTTCACATAACTTATTGAGAAATCCTGCTAACAAACCTTCTTGGTGGAGGTAATAAAAGACTTAATCGTATGAAGTAAAACTTATCAGACATGCTTGAAAACTGTAATTCAGACTTTGGAGATGATCCAGATCAAATTCTGGATTTTTAAAGGTATTTTGACATTGTGGAAGCGGGTTTTGACATTTTAGTTTATATGGTTGATTGCTGAGCTTGGTGGTGGTTTGCGCTCTCTAAGTGCTCTTTCTGCTTGTTTATTTCTTATTTTAGTGGTTTACACTCTGAGTTTGATGAGAATGATTGTGTTTGTTTGTTAGCTCAGCACAGTCCAGAATGTACCCCACCTCGTACCTGAAGTCAGCTGGGATTGGATTCAGTTTACCCAGCAACCCTGATGGATAAGTGGCACAGATTATGAATGAATAGATGGAGGGCTGGGTTAACTGATACTCAGGCTGTCCACCAGCCATGAAGAAAATACATGAGGGGTTCCTTTGTATAAAGAAATTGTTCCAAAGTGTTAACACTGTAATCCTGTGGTGGCAGGACATCTCTAAACAACTAGATGAAATAGAATTAAAATGCTGCTACTTTATATTGATTTCTACCTTGACATTAGTCATATTAGCCACATCAGGAATTGACTCAGGGAGAAAACAATTTATCCAAATTGAGGACAAAACATCTGCATTCCCTGGTATAAGTCATTCAGTCAGTACATTAGCTTAAAACCACTTCAATGTGGAGTGTGTGTATTTAAGTATATATGTTTTTTTATATCCAATAGAATGGTACATCAGTACAGTACATCTGCCAGTCTACCATGTGTGTTGACGAGTTATTTAAAGAGCTGTGTCTTCAGAGCCAAACAGCTTGATTGCTGTGTCTTTGCAATCACAGTTCGGCCCTTTCCCACTAAAGTCTGGAGGAAGGATTTCAGCACTGAAGACTCTGAAGTAATCATCCAAATCATCGCCATGAACAAAAACCTGAGTATGAGGCAAAAAAGGAGATTAAAGCTGTTATTTCTGTGAAGAGATTCATTTAAAAAAAAAAACTGGTACATTGTAATAAAAACCAAGCACATGTTTATTTATTTGTTTGTTTGTTTGTTTATTTCGTTATTTATTTATTTATTTTATCTTTTTCACCTATGAAGATTATTTTCCACTGAGCAATAAATTGGTTTGGGAAAAACCTTGCATCTTTTTATTTTACAAGAGGAAGCAAGTTGAAATTAATTTTAATTTAACTGCAATATCAGCCCATCTATTTCTAGATCATCACCAATAACAGTAATTATTATCAGAATGTTCAGTATTTGTTCAGAAATCTGTCATTTAAAGCTAAAAGGTCAAAATTCGGACTAATTTTCTTCATGACATGACTTTGTTGAATTCTTGCCACTGATTGGTTAATTATGGCATTCCATAAATCCATAGATCTTTGCTTTGTATAACAGTCCACTTCCTATGGACTACATCATTAACGCAAGCAAAATGTGGTCAGTATCACAAAATAAACTGATGATGCAGGACCCCAGTGCAAAGCTAAACAAATGCTTTATTTGTCAGTTATGACCGGCTCACTGTACAGTACGTAATCCCTTACATAACAGTTAATCATTATGCACTCCTACTAATTGCTTCTATAGAAACAATGTACACAAGCATGTATACTGTTGCTCCACTGGATTATAAATATGTTTAACTGTTGATATGCTGAAGGTTTCTGTGAGGATTTTTGGAATGAGTCTCCAGTGTCATTGTTTCCTGACAAGGTCTTCAGGATAGAGGGCTTTGCAGTTCCTTGGTTATATAACAAGGTGTGTGGGTTTTTCATTGTTTTATTGTTGTTTTTGTTATTGTCTTATTAACTCTGGGTTTACTCTAGGCCATGTCTGTGATCTCCACAATTCAAAAAAGCACAATTGGGGTATAAAAAAGAGGCAGTGTGCATCCAAGAGACGAAACTTGAGGGAATGGTGTTTTCAACTTTATCAAGATCCCCTATGATGGCGCATCAAGGTCTGTTATGCTCTGTTAAGCTCTACTGTTTTCTACTACGATTCCCACATTCGTAATCACATAGTAATATATTTATAATAAGTCAAATTCAAATCAAATCGTAATATATCATAATAATTGCGGCAAAATTTTTGACAGTCATTCATTTAGCCACGATCAGTGCGATCATCTTGAATCCACCATGTTCCCCCAAGATCGTCACGAATCCACCAAGTTCCCTTAAGATCATCACGATTCGATCCCACGACCTTCCACGCTCATCATGATTCTTTCAAATTGTGGAGATTACAGACGATATGCCCCAGTGTAAACTCAGGGTAACCTCACACAAGAGCAAAGTCTAAAAGGAGGACTCACATTTTTATACCTGCTGTAATGCAATAAGATATTATACCAGCTAATATTTCAGATAATATCAGTGTCATAGATGCTCCAACAAAAATTTAGTAACTTGCTATGGTAGAAGACAAAGAAAATGGTTAAGAACAAGCAGTTATTGGACATGAATCAACTAATCAGCTACATAATGAAAACAGAAATTTACAGTTAAATTTGTTCTTTGAACATGGAAGTGCATAGATCATGTATCGTGTTTGCTTCATATTTACTTGTAATAACACTATTAGCAAATGAGAAATATGGATGCTAACATAAATTGCCTGATTTTGGTTCACTTACTCTGTCCAGCAGTTTACTCTTCATGAAGGATTTGGCCACATTGTAAGTGGTTGTGAAGTACCAGGGCTGGTGGATCACATGCACAGCCTTGAAGCGTGCAGGAAAAGAGTCCTATATATAAATAAAAGAAGAAGCTATGTTCTGGACAGGGACATATACATACACAGATAAGCCATTACATTAACACCACCTGACTGGTCTGTCTCTAGGCAGCCCTATACACAGCAAGCTGCAATGCACTGTGTCCTGACACCTTTCTCTCATAGCCAGCATTAACAGTTTCAGTAGTTTGTGCTACAGAACCACCTTTGGTAGGTACTTAAGACTTCATACCAGGAACACCCCACAAGACCAACCTTTTGGTGATGAATAGACCCAGTATTTTAGCCATCATAATGTGCCCCTTGTCAAAGTGCCCTGACTGTTCACTTCCTGTCTAACACATCCCACTCCTTAGCAGGTGCCACTGAGAAGAAGTTCAACATGCAGTATGTATGATTATTACCTGCAGCATGTCCACCATCTTTTTCAGCTCAGTGTGTTTGATGCCAGCTGCATGCTGCATATTAAAGCCCTTAAAGTTTTCAATGAGCACAAAACCATTGATCTGAGTCTCATCATTTTCCAGTAGTTTCTCCAGGATGACACAGTATGCCCGCAGAATCTGTCATGAATGATAAATAAGCCACGGAGCAGGTCATATTAGAGCATTAGAGCTGCCACATGGCACCACAGGGCATGCATAAACATTAAAGACAGTCATAGCTGTCAGCAGGCCAAAGAAGCCTTTATGTTTGTAAGGACTATTATGGCACTGTGTTTCATTTTAGCACACAGAGGCAGAAAGTATTTTTTATTTACATATTTTTACCACACACTCAACAAAAAAACAAAAACAAAAAAAAAAGACAACCAAAAACCATGAAGTCATGTGACTGGATAATTTAAATTGTAGGAAACATCAAAGTATTAGAGATCATCACACACTTACCTGTTTTTTTTAATCTATCCATCTATCTATCTATCTATTTAGGTATACATTAATATAACTATCCATTCATCTATCTATCTATCTATCTATCTATCTATCTATCTATCTATCTATCTATCTTTCCATCTATCTATGCATCCATTCATCTATCTGTCAATCTATCTATCTAGGTATACATTCATCTATCTATCCATTCATCTAACTATCCATTCAACTATGCATCTATCTATCTATCTATCTATCTATCTATCTATCTATCTATCTATCTATCCAGAGAAAGAGAGATAAGGATGAGAAAGTAAATAATACACTATGTTCATGTTCTTTTTATCCACAACTACATTTCATATTATGTGTTTTTTAGTCACTGCTGTTTCTACACCCATAGCAGATTATACTCTGTGTAATCACCCAACACAACCATTACTGATATACAGCATGAATCATGAGTCTGAACTATAAAGTAATCTCACTTTATTCTACCATTTTGTATCTTTATCTTTTGACCATTGGTGGTGCTGTTGCACTTGGTTTCACAAATTAAATCCCAAATAATCTTCTTTAACTTATTTATAACAGGAAATTACCTGATGTGGGTACCATGAATAAATCCTATATAGATTTATTTTAAATTGCTGGAAGACAGGAGGGTCTTAGCTATCCCTTTTCTTCTGAGTGTAATTAGTGTTTTAAACACATACTTCATCAAAAGTGACCTCTTCCAAATCCCAGTTCTCTATGTTGAAAAGGAGCACCACACAACCGTCCTTGTCACGTGTGCTGAGTATTTGTGGATAGCCAGCCTCGATGGTACTGCGCACTGCTTCAGGGGTCAAATTCTCACACAGCTCAGGGTAGTCATGTCGGAAGCACACATACCCTAGAGAGATTTTGATAAAATAGTTCAGCATGAATAGGGTGCCAGTGTGATGCTTTGTAGAACTCACACACACACACACACACACACACACACACACACACACACACACACTAATAACAGTCTTGCTTTGTAATGTTTTGTACTAGGCATAGCCTCTGGTATGGACCCGTTAACCTCACAAGCATTTGTGCATTCAAATTCTCATACATATGCAGAACATTTCATGTGTGTCAAAAAAAAAAAATTCTTAAGCATTAAAGCCTGTCTTGTCTGCCTGGATATAACTGTTCCAGGTTTCTGGGAAAATACATATGCCCTATTTACATACAAAGACCCTCTCTGAAAGTTTCTGGTGAAAGCCCAATTAAGACAAGGCTCAAAGATACAGAATAGATCAACACAGTCTGTTACACAATAGCAGTAGTGACAATGAAAATAAGGTCACATATGTGACCCAGTCTGGCAAAATGAGTCACTGTGACCAAAAATTCAAAATTGAGTTAGCCATACCATTTAAAAGAGGAGACTCTAAGCTTTTAAATGGTATGGCTAACTCAATTTTGAATTTTTGGTCACTGTGACTCATTTTGCCAGACTGGGTCACATATGAGAGACCCAGGAAATTGTTTACCCACCCTTAATGAGCTCATATGCCCTGGCCACGTCAAATTTGCGCGCTCGGATGAACCTCAGGAGCAGAGAATCTGGTTTGTTCCCAAATTTCTCCTTTACATCCATAGATAAGTCCTCCATATTCTCAGCCTTCTCACTGATCAGAGATCGCAGTTCCTTCACAGCGGACACTCTTTTCTCCACTGTCTCGTTCAGCTCATCCTTTGCCTGTTAACAAAGAAATCCAATTGTGAACTTTACCATGTTCATGCCAGCAATCAAAGAATGAAAGTTTCATCTTCTTTGGAAATCCATCATTTACTGTTGTTGTCGTTGTTGATGATGATGTTAATCAAAAATGAATATCATTTTTAGTAATGGCTGTCATGTTACATTCATCATATCATTTTTAATTTAAATCTCTAGTCTGTTTTCAAGGTTTGTGTAGAAATGCTGATGAAGCAGAGAGTCTACAGTTGAAACCATGAAAAAAAGAAATGCAGAAAAATAAAATGTTACAATAAACTAAAAATAATATGTATAGAATAATGAATTACTAATTATACCTTACTTTTAATGGCACACTATTTTTTCATTACATTGATACTATTATAATTGTATTTTTATTCTCGTTTGGGACAATGTTGTAAAATTTTTTTATTTTATATTGCTATTATTTTATGTCTTTTGTCAGTGCTATTTATTATACAATTTATTTCATTATTTTATTTGACTAATTTATGATTTTTATGTTTTATGAATAACATTTGTTACATGAAAAAAGTTCTTGTATTTTATTTAATTTCAAACTAAGTTTATTATTATTATTATTAGTAGTAGTAGTAGTAGCAGTAGCAGTATTTATACATTCATTCATTCATTCATTTTCTGAACCACTTAATCCTAATTAGGGTCACGGGGAGGCTGGCGCCCATCTCAGCC
>JAQMYF010000002.1:17562762-17586693 GCA_030014195.1 Neosilurus mollespiculum | reverse complement strand
AGACTTTAATGTTATTTTCCCCACTTCAGACTCAGAGACTTTTATGTTGTTTTCTCCACTTCAGACTCAGAGACTTTAATGTTATTTTCCCCACTTCAGACTCAGAGACTTTTATGTTGTTTTCTCCACTTCAGACTCAGAGACTTTAATGTTATTTTCCCCACTTCAGACTCAGAGACTTTTATGTTGTTTTCTCCACTTCAGACTCAGAGACTTTTATGTTATTTTTCCCACTTCAGACTCAGAGACTTTTATTTTTCCCACTTCAGACTCAGAGATTTTTTTTTCCCACTTCAGACTCAGAGACTTTTATGTTATTTTCTCCACTTCAGACTCAAAGACTTTTATGTTATTTTCTCCACTTCAGACTCAAAGACTTTTATGTTATTTTCTCCACTTCAGACTCTAAGACTTTTATGTTATTTTTCCCACTTCAGACTCAGAGACTGTTATGTTATTTTTCCCACTTCAGACTCAGAGAGCTCATTTCAATACACATAATGAAATCAGAGACCTACCTGTTCCACTGGTTTCTCGAAAAAATTTCATCCGAACAGGAAGGAACCCACAAATCAGAGTAAGAACCAACAAGCCAGCCAGGGCGCACAACTTGACTGTTAATAAATACTCCATCTGGAATGGATCTCACTGCCTCCCAGATGTAAACAAACAGGGTAGAACTAAAAACTACTTAAAACAAAACATGAATAAAAGCTATTTATCACCGATACATCATTATAAACATCACAGAGTCCATACCACCATTAAAAACATCTAAATGCAGCTCAGATTCAAGTTCTCCAAGTGGTTCCCCACTCCATGTTGTCCGCTGCATAGACTTTGGCCCCGCCCAGTGACGTCATATATCTGCATATTGCACTTCCTTCTTCCGGTTTCCCCGGCGCTATGGTAACTAGCATACTAAATAGTACTATAGCACAAATCAGCGCCTCAATAATCTTTTAGTCTAAATGCTAATTGTTTGCGCGTGTAAGTCTTTATCGGTTAATTTATAGCCTTAAAGACTGATCTGAGTTCAACATCTGAGTGAATTTATCCCCAAATATGGATCCACATTAGATACACACCCACTACATAGTACTAGTTTCTACACATGCAGTTCCTGACTTGTCCAGCAGGGGGATTTTAGGAATCGAGTACATGACGAAAAGGCACATGACTAATCTTGTGATCATAATCAGATGAGTTCACGTCATAATTGTTTAGCTGAGTGAACTGTCGCTCTTAGAAAATCCATTTCTTAAAATAAAGAAAAAATACTATTAAAGGTACACAGAATCTTCATGGATTACCCTGAGGGATGCCTACTCCTCCTGGGGATAATGCACCAGTTAATAATTTATATGAAAATGTATTAATATAATATATAATATAAATGTCAAAATGATAATAATAATAATAATAATAATAATACTCACAATAATAATAATAATAATCACAATAATAATAATAATACTCATCATAATAATAATAATCATAATCATAATCATAATACGCATAATAATAATAATCACAACAATAATAATAATGATTAATATGATTCTTATTATTATTATTATGATGATGATGATGATTATTATTATTAGTAATATTATTATGATTATTATTATTATTATTATTTACTTGTACTCGCTGAAACTTTTCAATGCTTTCTTATTGTTCATAAAGTCTGCAGGATAATAAATACAGGCTAAAATGTTTGTTCTGTCAATAAAAGCAGCAATTCATCTGGTTAAATTTCTACATTATGTTAATCATTAAAAAATACAGAGGGAAACCCACACCAACCCAGCACGAATATACAAGACTACTTGGTTGCTCAGTGATTAAGGCTCTGGCTTAATGATCAAGTCTCAAGGCCCTTAACTCTCAATTGCTGTTTTATAAAAATGATAAATGTAAGTCGCTCTGGATGAAGGTGTCAGCACCTGAAAACCAAGATGGAACCAGGGACACTGAAGCTCCACAGTTGCATTACATTCAAATTCAAATTCAAATTTAATTTGTCACATACAAATTATACACAGTACAACATGTAGTGAAATGCTTAGTACAACTGTTCAAAATGTAAAGAATAAACTAGCAAAGCAACAAGAAGAAAAAGAACAATAAATAAAATTATTTTTAAAGGATTTAAAGGTCAGTTAAAGGATTTGTGCACCACCAGGTCACCCATAAAGACATTATGGAACTACAAGATAAAGTTTTTGTCGGCTTGACTCTTGTTCAGTGTCCCCGTCATCCACAAAGGTGCATTTTTTTTTTTTTACACATACCACTGACTGTAACTGTCTGTAGCCTGTCAGTGGAATACAGCACCATGAGCCCCAGTGTAGTACACTACACGAGCACAGCAGTGACATTAACATTACATTTGAACATGGATTAATTACATGTAAGTGACTATCTGTCTTTCTGTGTGAAACAGTTTTGTTTTTAGGTAGTGAGAGGCTAGAAATATTATTTATCCAAAGATTGTTAAAGAACCCTTTTTCGAAAAGTGTACATTTCCAGTGAACATCTAGAACATTTATTAAAAAAAACTTCTTTGTGGTCGCTGAGTTATATTTGTACTACACCAACACTGTTTTTTTTTTTTTTTTTTACAAAATCCTCCACAGGTCTTTAGGGTTCAGGTTTGTCCTTATTATAAGTTCAAGCTTCTGGGAGTTAGGGAAAAGGCAGGAAGAGTAAAGTTTCTCATTTAATATTCTTGCTGCCAACTGAGCCCCACGCTGCTGAGTGAGCACCGCTCCCCGAGGTATCAATAATACAAGAGGAAGTTATTGTTCCACTGGGGGTGACACTGACAGAATTAAAAGGCTTTGTGGGGAGCCTGTGCTGGTCCTTTCACTGTTACCACTCAGGTTTCCACTGTTGCAGACAGAGCTCAGACAGGAGAGAGATGATTACGTTTGTTAGTGAAGGGCCTGATTGTGTGCTGCTGGAGAGTTATTGTTTTATGACAGCTGCAGGAGACCTGCTGGCACTCATATACGGAAAGCAGTATGCTCAAGGACATTGTCCAGAGTTATATCCTGTAATGAGAGAGTCGAGCATGTCTGACCAATAACAAAACATTCATAGGGTAATCATGACAATTCAGATTCAGATACCGTGCTTTATTTTTGCTTTTGTATGTAAACTGCTAACTGATATATACATTTTTGGTCAGGCAAAAAAACTGAACTTCAGGGAAATAAGTCTGTGATAATAACATAATCTGAGCTTTATTATATATCTGACATTTTTTAATTGTATCTTTGTCATTAAATAGTAACAGTAAAAAAGCTGAATGCTTTTCATGTAAGCAAAAAGGAGACAAATATCAGTAATATTTGCTAATATTAATTTTGTATTGTATTCATACTTATAAGTGCAGCGCTCCCAAGTTGCATGGTTTGTCTGTCATGACGAGTACGTTGATGCTTTCATGCATACACATTCACTTTGCATGCCTGCCAGCTGGCACATACTCAAATGATGGCGCTGAAACATGAAGCTCTGGCTGAAGCTCCAACTGAGCTAAAGGGAGAACAGATCGAAAAAGTGACACTCTCTGGCAAGACAGAGGAGAGGAAAGGCAAGAGATTCAAACAGGAGACAATACTGTATTTAAGGATTATTTTAAAGTATTTGAATTATTTGTTTATTTGTTATTATTATTATTATTATTATTATTGTTTTTTTTTATCTGCATTCTTCCCAAACACTAATGGAGGGAACAGATTATAACTACAGGTAATTATACCCAAAACTGTAATGATTTAAATGACAGATGTTAATTAATGAAATGAAAATAATAAGGGTTTAAGACTATGAATACCTCAACAGTAGTTTTACATTTTTATCATTTTAGCATTTGTTAAAACAGATAAATGCATATAGGATGCAGTATAAATGAATTATCACTTGACTGAACTTAGTGGACATCTGTTCTATCAGAAAATATTTAAATGTACAAAATAGTGATGTGTATAATGTATATAAAGTAATGGCAGTCTTTTTTTTTTTTTAGTGAAAGTGTAATCAAGTGACTGTGAGCAGTCATTAACATTTTATACCATTCTGCAGTGTGACACTGTACTCCCTGAGAGTCGGAGGCTAAGAAGAACTCTGTAACAGGTGCTTTCTCCAAGGAGCCTGGGTATGATTTCATCCATACTGTCTTGAAACTTGTGAATGGCACTCAGAATGGGAAAGTTTGTGATTATAATGGTGACGATTGTCATATTTGGTGAAGCAACAGCCATTTCTGAAGGTGAGAAAATATTTGTGGTTATTCTACCATAGTTTCTGCTCTTTAATCAAAGTAGTAGGCTTTACAGCCAAATATCACGTTGCAGGAAATAAAAAGGAGGACCAGAGGGAAACAATTCTGAAAGAGTTGGTTGAGATATGGCGAAAGGGTGGAGGCTGGTACCCACACAGAGAGCGACCATCTCCACAGAGAAGACAGGATGAACAAATCCATAAAGTCCTAAAGAACATTGTTGGAGGTCTCAAGTCTCTAGGAGTATTGTCCAGAAACACTGTTGGTTTATCATCGCTGAACAAGGCACTTGACCGGAACAGGCTGTCAGGATTTCTTTATAACATCTCAATGTATCTTCAGGAAATGAGTACCGAACTAGACAATGATCAAGCTTTTAGTGATGATCATTTTTGGGAATTTCTTTTGCATTCTATTCTCCAGTCTGATGGAAAAACCCCACTAGGAGATTGGGCTGGGAGGATTCCTCCTAGACCAAGCTTCAGGCTGCAAGATTTCTTCTTTTCTCTTAGAGGCAGCCCACACTGGGATGGACTACTTGGACTGGTGCAGAGCATCCTCACCCTCATAGAACAGCAGCCACAAAGACCATTTCTCACATTTGTGTCACAGAACTGGAACACCATCAGTGCTTTACTTGACACTGCTCTACAAGCTCTTGTCAGTGGGACGTATAGCCAGGCCAGTGCAGGTCTCCAGGGATTTATCTGTGTCCTGAAGGGACAAAGTGATTGTGCTTTCAATCTGACTTGGCTGCAGCAACTCCTGGAATTCCTGGAGACAAGGAACTGGAAACCTGTGGTAAATCTGCACGCTTCAGGTGTAAGTAGTGACCACAGGGACGGTACCTTCACGGCTGGACGTTTTAAGCCATTTAGCATTCCACCTGAGTTTTTACATGAGGAGAACAAAACATCTCAAAACAAGGCGAGTCTTAGCATGATGCCAGCCCTAATTCTGCAGGCGCTGTCGAAGTCAAACACTGGGGAAAGAGCAGTACATTTTGCTGAGCGTAATCCTGCCCTTGTCCAGGGTCTTGATGGCCTCCAGCGTGGATTGCTGCACAGAGTGGGTAGCACAGTGTATCGTAATCTGAGGAGGAAGGTTTCTCGTGTGACCATGGCATTGCTGGATGATCTAGGTAGCATGGCTGGTGAACCACAGCCCACTCAACTGGGAAGATGTTCTGTAGGCAAGTTTATTCTGATATTTCCTTTTTTAAATGTGTCAATTATTTTACTTATAAAAGCACCTCCTGTATGTTGTATAATTTTTGAGCAGTCCTGAAAGTGCTAGTAAAAAAACAAACAAACTAAAACACATCATAGTAAAATATATGGCTGGACTCCTGAAATCACATTGGCCAGTTTAATCATCAAGTAGATCATGATACTCTAAATCCTATGGGCTGGATAATCTACCTACCCTTTTGTTAACTTGTAACCATATACCCCTGGCATTACGTTCTCATCTATGCTATTCCACTGAGCCCAGTTCTGTAGTGCACTTTCACTATTTCTACATTTCATTAACAACCAACAGCAATTAACACTGATTTGTATTAACAAACAACAATCCCACTTACTTTCTTTCCCACTTTCTTGTTTTTACATTTTATTTATTTAATTTTTTTTTTGTTGTTGTTGCAAAGGTGACCTGAGACAGTTGATATTGTGGTAAGTTTCTTTAAAAATTTTTTTAAGTGCAATGGTGGCTCAGTGGTTAAGGCTCTGGGTTACTGATTTGATGGTCAGTGGTGCAAGCCACTGACCAAGCTACCACTGTTGTGCCCTTGAACAAGGCCCTTAACCATGAACTGCTCAGTTGTATAAATGCCACTCTCTCTTGATAAGGGCATCTGCCAAATGCCATAAATGTTGATGTAAATATTTGAGAATGCATTTAATTCATTTCTTATGTCAGGGGGATTAGACATAATCTGACATGGAATGCTCAAGCCATGGGTTTCACCTCACATGGCTTACCGAGTCGGCCATCTTTGATGTCCTGTTCATCTTCAGAGGTGGAAAAACACAACTTTAAACAACAGCAGTCATCGAAAAAATCCAGACCCCTCCAGACTCAGTCATTACTCCATGATCAAACAGAATCAGAGCTGCCCGCCACTGCAGAGATCCTGGAGGCAGCATGTAATTCCTCTATTCCTGGCCTCACCGGTGTTTCAAACTTTACTGTGTTTCTCTACTGTAATCTTTTTGATGGAGCTGATGCAACACTGGACCCAGAGACTGGCCATGAGGCACCTGACCTGCATGTCAGCTGTTCTAATGCAGCATGGTACCTCTCAGCTGCAGAGGACGATTCCCTGTGGATACATGTGTGCAGTGAATTCTTCACACAGGATTTCAATAATACAGTATGTGCCAACTCTTCCTTCTGGCTGCAGCGAGCTAATCAGGTATTAGTGATGAATGGTTTATAGGATATATGTAAAAAAATGAACTTTTGGTTAATTAACAAGTATGTTGTAACTGTGTGATTTTATTAGGCAGCTGTTACCAAGGATTACCATTACCTCAACCAAACAAGTATTGATGACCTTTGTGTACAACTCTCTAGTGAAGTTGCTGGAAGTTCTGCAAGTATTGCAAATGAAGACTGCTTAGAACTGCTTAGTGCAAGATCTCTCAGTGCACAAGATTTCAGGAGGTGTTTTCTGCCTAACAACTCCGCTTTGATATTAGCCCTGTGTGGCAATGCCTCATATCCATTAGTTCACACTGGCTGGGCTGCAGAATACTGCTCAAAAGTCCTTAACAAAGATTTCCACAATGACTCCACAAAGGCTCTCTGTGATTTTTTTAATTGGACTACAGAACATTTCACCAACTCTGATCTTTTTGATCTCTGTGGAGACACAGCTGGTCTGAGGGATTACATTTGCAAGAATATGAGTCTGTATATTATGCTGGTTCCTAAACAACCTATGCTCTTCAACTACTGCAACTCTAAATCAGAACAGAAGCAGGAGACCCAGTGTGTCCTGCAGCAGCTGTTTAACCTACTCCCTGCACCATATGACTTTGACACACATCAGCTATGTATAAATCCTATTCCCATCCTACAGGAAGCTGTGTATAAGTTAAACCATTGTGACGGGGCTGTTGATGAACGTGTGGGCTGGCTAGCCACCATAAACTATGTTCTCCAAGTGTTAGATTTTGTTGTGGGGATCTCACCAGGCCTTGAAGAGGGGGAACGGGAGGTCCGCCAGGGCCTCAGCCAAGCTATTCTTCTGTCCAGGCTTCTGGACAATTCCTCTTTCTGGGCAACCCTCAGGCCTAATGCATCCATTAGTGTGCTCCAAAGTGTTGGCGTCTTTCTCAAACAAGAACAGAATCTATCTCTTAAGGAAGATCTTCTTAGTTGTTTCAGTGTAAGTCCTGAACAATTTTTATTGAAACTGATCAGTGTTGGTAATTCTACAATTCAGAAGTGTTGTGCAGACTTAATTTACAGGATCAGTTTGTTTTTCTGTTAATCTTTCAGCCTGTCTTGTGGGACCTCATTCAAAAAGAGGACAACTCCTCAGCACTGAGGTTTTTAATTCAGGTAGGGTTCAAACACTGGTACACCTGTCAGGCTAAGAAGAGTTGAATACAGTATATTTACTATATACAGGATTGGCTACTGTCTAAATATAAACTAAATGTGCCCATTCACCAGCCAATAGCCAATGTATTTTTCCTTTCATGGCTAGTTAAGTTTGATTGAATACAAGGGTTTCCCAGGGAAACTACCCCCAGCTCATGGGCTTAGTATTTCTTATTCAACTGTTCAGACTGATTCAGTAAATAATAAGTGTACAATAACTTGGCACAGCACTCATTCATATCAAGTGTAAAGAAATGGCAAAATCCATACAATTTCAAGGGAACCCAGTGTTACACCTGACATGTTTTAAGTTACTTAAACTTGCTGATTTTTCCCTGCTTGTGTCATCCTTGTTTGTGTGGATGGCCGCCATTTTTGTTATTATAATAGTTCTGCGTTCTCACCTTAAGATGGTGGCTTTACTTTCTCCAGACCACCTGGTGCCGGGGTCACTGACATTCATGTACGGGAGTAAGCAAATGATTTCAAAAAGACATTAGGATTGATTCTATTTTATTTCCAAGTAATATCACTGTATTTCTTGTTTATTTAATAGATCCCATAAGAATGGGCCCATTTTAATGTGAGCTAAACTGTAAAAGACTTCAAACATGTTGCTAACTTGCTTGAAAAACATTTTTTGTGCTAATGTATACCGTAATACTGACTCATAATCAGTGGTATTCTTCTTACTGCCGGTCTAGGAATACCTCCAGATGCCAAGAGAAAGAATACGCTCTCTTGTGCTGTCTGCTGAAAAAGATGCAGTGAAAAGATTTCTGTCTCATGTACATCAGACCTGGGACCAGCTCCAAGTCGAGACAACACAGGTAGATAGCTAGCCAGCCAAAGAGCTAATGCTTTTCCCATCTCCATTTGTTCCATTGAGAGGGTTCTGCTGTAAATGCAGTTTGTTCTATTAATAAAGCTTATAATTTTTACTGCTTCTCTTGGCATCATTGAAAGGCTTCCCCAAAGGAAAAGGAGGCCATGGAGACTATGACTGCAGCCTTCATCCACAAATTCCCCCGTGTTACACCAGAACTATTTGTCGATCTCTCACAGTTCATCCCATACATGTCTGTATCTGACATAATGAATTTTCCTGCATCACTGATTGCCAACGATAGTGTGTGAGTGAGCCTTAATACTCTGCAAATACGCTCATAATTCGCAAAATATCTATTTTCATAGATATTTTCTTATAGGTTGATGGCTATTCGAGATCACAGCTCAGAGATGAAGTCTCCTCAGAAACAAGCCTTCGCAAAACGTCTCCTACAGTCAAATGCCGTAGGGGATGTTTCCTCTTGGCCACCATACTTCCTAACCTCAGTTCTTCCCCTCCTCCCACATATTCCTGTCAGCCACTTCCAACAGTTGACATCCCAGCAGGTAGGTAAGCAAACATCAGAATGTTTTGCGTATTCATATGAATCCTAAAGGTTTTAAGAGAAGAAAGGTAAAGTTTGGAGGCGTATTACACAGCTTAGCCCACTGGTTGAACTGTTGGCCAATAGCAGTCTGGACGCTGTAAGAGGGAGACATGTACTTCGCACCCTATTCAGCAAGAGAAAGAATCTCACAATTGATACGATAATGAGGTAAGTCACTTCCCTAAACAGGAAAATTCATTAAAATAAAACCATACCTCAAATAGATGAGCTGTTTTGTTTCTGTGACAGGTTAGGGATCCTAATATGCTACATGAATTCAGAGGAACTGCATCATTTCCTGTCTGTACCACCTGAATCACCTGCTCTGTGGCAACAGCTTGCACAGTGTATTTCAGACGGCCATGTCAATGGAAATGGCAGAGTAAGCGTCTAGATACATTATATATTAATCACCTCGTTTATCTTGTTGTGTTCATCTTAAATGGATCCATGTTTAACTTTTACTAAAACTGTGGGCAGCACGGGAGCAGTGGATAGTACAGCTGCTCCACAGCTAGAAGAACTCCGATATTGATTTCTTTCTGTGAAGCACTGTGCAGGTTGTCTGGGGTTTTCCTCTGGTTTCACTGGTTTACTTCTTCTAATACTTCTCACAAACATGTCAGTGGATTGGCTACTGTGAATGTATGTATATGTGTATAAATCAAATCATTTTCTTACAAATTTTAAACTGGTAAGATATGATCTTTAGTTCAAGATTAATTTGTGAGTTAAACATCAACAACTCTTTATGTGTTGTGTTTTGTCTTTTTTTTTTTTTTTTTTTTAGATTTTGCTATACTGTATTAATCCCGCAAGGGAAATTATTGCCTCTGCATTTAACCCATCCAAAGTGAGCACACACACATAAACAGTGAGCACACAAACGCTCGGAGCAGTGGGCTGCCACGCACATTAGGAGCATCCAGAGAGCAGTTGGGGTTAGGTGCCTTGCTCAAGGCACTTCAGCCATGAATGTGGAGGAAGGGAAGGTGCAGCCCACTTCCCAACCACCGCACATTTTTCCTGCTGGTTCGGGAAGCGAACCAGCGGAATTTCAGTCACAAAGCTGCTTCTCTAAACATTAGGCTACAGCTGCCCCTTCATGTATGTTACATGTAGTTCTTCTCTTTTGCAGCTTTCCCATTGGGTGTCCCATGCTGTCAAATCCCTTAATGCCAGCTTGTTGTCTTCTCTGGCACTGACCTCTCTACATGGTGTATTACCCCAACTTGGTGCATCATTCCTGCAAACGTTATCCTCAAATAATTTATTGGAGCTCTTCTCTCAGTCTGATATACCTACTTTCCCACCTGCACAGGTAAACATACAGTTTCCATTAGGCCTAGTGCTAACAGATTGTATTTTGTTCCAATTTTAATCCTGGTCTCATATTTCCATTGCAGGCATTCCAAATTTTAAACAAAATATTCCAAGAAACAAATGTAAGTAGTGTCATAGGATCTAAAGTCTGTTACAAGTCAGAAAACCTGGTTTTCATGTTCCTTTTTCTGTTTAGATTAGTGCCAATACATTATGCAGGCTAAAGCCATTATTTCAGGGATTAGCTCCTGCTTTCTTGAAAAACCTGATTGTCCCTGACTCGATGAGAGCGGCAGATTGTCAATGCTGGAGCTCACTGCTGAGCAACCTGCAACCTGCACATCGTGCAATGGTGTATAGTGCACTACAACAGGTAACATCAGCACCGATATATACTTACATGGAGAAACCAAAACCTTATTAATTAAACACTTATACAAACACATGGCAGCTAATAAAAAAGCATTTAAATAAGAATCATCCACTGGCATTACACCACTGCATTACACTATTTTAGCACATTAAAAAAACGTACTGTTCATATATTCATCATTCATTCATTTTTTAAGCCGCTTAATCCTAATTCGGGTTGCGGGGAGGCTGGCGACCATTTCAGCTGACTCTGGACGAGGGTGGGGTACACCCTGAACAGCTCGCCAGAGCATTGCAGGACCAACACACATGCAACCATTCACATACTCACTCACACCTTGGGGTGATTTGAAACAGCCAATTAGCCTTCTGTGCATGTTTTTGGACTGTGGGAGGAAACCAGAGTACCTCGAGGAAACCCACGCAAGCGCGATGAAAACATGCAAACTCCACACAGAAACCAGTCGAACCCAGAATCGAACCCAGAATCGAACCCAGGACCAGAATCGAGGCGGACATGCTAACCACTGCCCACCATTCCGCTTCTATTGATATATTATTTAAGTTATAATTATTATAGTTATAATGTAGTCATAGTGCAATTTAATACATTTAAATCCTTACAAAATAAATTAATTACTGAAACTGTTCTGAAATTGTAACTGAAATCTCTGGGACTCAGGTAGGGTAGTGTCCCCACCAAGTCTGGTGAAAATCCATGTATGGGAGTGGTCATGATTTTATCACAAGCAAACTGACAAACTGACTCAGAACAGTCAGCAATTACAATACCTCCACCAAAATTCTGTTTTGCGAAGAGGTGAAAACCCATAGATCTGGCAACACAGCCTGATAAATATTAATAGTATTACCAGGCATATTTTATCAAATGGTCATGGCAGTTTAGTTTTCCTTAATTACTGAACAGTCACCTCTGAGCTAACTAATATGTACAATTGGTCTTAAGGTTCTGGATCATCTGTCAACCAATAACACAATGCACCTGCACTGCCTTTTACCCTTCATTCCCCTGAAAAAACTGGCCACCGAGCTTGATGGACACACAATCCTTCATCATATTCCTCTGTACAGAAACATGTCCTGGTCACCTCAACAGGTAATATACTATTTATTCCCTGCATCTCAGTAATAAACAACAGTAACAGATAGTTATACTAATAATGCCACAACCTCTGTCAGTTCTTGCTGGGTGGATCTGTCCACAACTAATGACACACTCATTTGCCGCACCTCATTGGATATGCTACAGATGAGCCTTTGAATTCATGAATACGAAGTGCCTCTCACCTGCCATCAAGCAAATTGCGCTCACTGTGTTAGAATGGCTTGCACGAAAGAATATGAATTAGTAATGCATTAAAGTGATTTTGTCTCAGCCAAAAAAGAGTATCGCATTCAATTTTGGTTGTCATCCAACTTCTCAAGTTTTTCATTCAACAGGCTCAGTTGCTTTTCAGAATGATTCAGCAGACTGAAAACATCACCCGAGAGACAATACTGTAAGTGACATCAGTCAGTAGCTTTTTTAGTACTGATTCAATTACATAACTAGATACTAGATCTTGGGGCTGATATAATGTACATTTCCTCTAATCTCCTCTAAGACATACCCATTTGTCCTTTTCGAATTTGTCAACACGAAACAAATCTAAACATTTTTCTGGCTTGTTTCATGGCTTGCTGTTGATCTTTATGGTTTGTTTATTCTTGTTGCAGACATTTAGGCCGCATAGCCAGTGGCATGAGCTGTGAGAGCCTACAGCTTTGGGCAAATGAATCAGACTTCTCTGAACTGGTACGGTTTATTACAGAGCTGCCCGGCGGATTGAGGCCAGCTCTGGTGAGAATGTGTGAAACAAGCTTCAATCCCACTCCAACAACTCACATTCATTGGCATCTACTGTTTTTCCGATTGCCATTCCAAGACAAAGTCTTCTGCGCTGCCAAAGCAAATAGCAGATGATTGAAACTGACAGCAATGAAGGCCTGCATTTTTATTTGCCAGTAAATAATAACACGTGAATATGCCAGTGCCATTTTGGTATAATGAAACAATGCTTTAAACTGCCAAATTTTTTTCAACAGACTAAGTATAATTGGTTAATTATTGAGTAAATCAAATATAATTATATAAATCAAGGCCTATGTGAATAATTATATTTCAGTATAGTAGTTACTTTCAAAATGATGTCAACAAAAACAAAAAATTTATTATGTTTTAACAGAGGAAGTGTGTGGTAGAGGAACTAAGAAAAAGGCCAGATATACATCTGGATGGCTTTGACCCATCATTCATTGCAGGATTACCGTAAGATCATATATCTTCTTTTCCTTTTGCTACATTCTCCATCAAGTCTCTGATGTCCTCTGCCTCACTGTCAGATTTTGTCTTACAGCATGATGATGATTGAGCGCCTGTCCAACACATCACTCTTGGCTGTTCTGACTCACATTCAAAAACACTTTATTGATTTCATGGAGCTTCCACGACACAAGCAGATGACCTTGGCTGAGAAAGCTCTCGATGTGCTTGTGAGAGAAATAGCTTTTGAAAACTTCTGCATGGATAGAGTAATTTAGATATTGTTTCATGTTCTCATTCTTGTTGCCAGTTTGGTTATACAAACATCTTACACATGTTTGGTCAATAAAACATCTACATTTCTTGTGAAAATGTTCTTTAAGGGAAATTATGAGCACTTCAGATAATTCGGGGTACTTAGCTTTAGTAAAAAAAACCCACGCAAACACGGGGAGAACATGCAAACTCCACACAGAAACACACGAGTCCAGAAATCAAACCCAGGACCTTCTTGCTTTGAGGCAGACATGCTAACCACTGCGCCACCATGCCACTACATACATATATATATATATAATGTGTATTTATTTATTCATACATTAAGACACCTAAGGAAAGTAGCTTTATTCTTCATCTAGAATGAATTATTTATGTTAACAGAAAACTGAATCATTATATTTCACAATTTAATTAGGGTTAGTGCCATCTGAAATAGATTTTGCCACAAGCACAATTGCCACAGGCACTTCTTTCTAACTTAACTCATGTATCAGCATAACCATTGATTTTGGTGAAACTGGATGACATTAAAAATGCCATAGCCTTAAACAAAATTAAGTTGAGATGTTAGTGTTTTTAGAGTAGCCTGTAATAAGCAGTTAAGAGTCAACACTAATCAGCAATACAGCATATAGTCCAGCAGCTTGTTTTCACTGGTTTAGATGTACTTCTGTTTAATATAGCCAGATTGTTTTCCTGTGTGTCAGACAACATTATAACACGAAAATAATTAAGTAGGTTTGTCAGATTTCAGCAAAATTGACCACATCTCATGCTTTAATTCCAATTATTTGCTATAAAACAAAATTAGATGACTGCAGAGTATTTATAAACAGCACCTTCAACTGGTGTGTTCACTACTGCTTCTCTGAGCTTGGGGAGCCATGATTCTTGCCCCAGATGGCCTCCTTCGGCACATGTTTCAGGATCATTTGGTTTACTAATTCTGTGGAAATAAATGGGGTGCTGTGTATATTACTCCACAATTGTGTAATATCTAATAAGGTGAAAAAATTAACTGAACATCACCTTTCTGTCAGATAGCATATAACACAATGGCATATAAATATTTTTAATTTGAGGTTAAAGTATATAAATTGTTTATATCAACTAGCTATGTACTCTGTAATCCTGGGTACATGTATCTTTTTTCATGAAATATCTGAAATGTTTGTTCCAACATTTCTGTCAGATGATTGCTGAGGACAGAATTTCTGGGAGCTCCATGGACCTCCTTGGTCCTCTACTCTTCTTCCTGGACAGAGACACATTGTCTCAGGTGGACAGAGACGCCTTGAAGCTGCGCCTTGAGGACCTGAAACAATACTGCATACCTGCTGATACATCCAGAGAAATGGCTTATCTGCTTACAGAAAGAAGTATGCTAGGGTAGGTGATAATGTTCTTTATGTTAAATATGGAACATTCTGAAGTAGAATAGAGTACAACATCCCATGGTCTAACAGGTTTTCCAAGCTTTATTTCTTTTCTTTCTAAATGACAGCTCCAGATTTCCTCTCACCATATGTCTCTAAAACTATACAGATTTTGTTTATATAGTGAATTGTCTGGCTAAATTGCTTTAATGTGATTATCTAGCTAATGTTACGATTGCAGGCTTGCTTAAATTAGCTAACATTTTTTTTCCAGAAAATTTTGGGGAAATTCTGAAGTTAATAAATAAATACGCAAGCAAAGGCTTACATTACTGGTCAAAAGCTTTAGAACACCTCATTTTTTTCAGTTATATTGAAAATAAAATAGTTCAAGTCCAGTGAATGGCCTGAAAAGGAACAACGGTAAGCAGTATGTCAGAACTATCTTATCCAGTACAGTCTCAAAACGTTTTGGGATGAAGTGGGCTTAAGGGTGAAGCAACCACCAAGTCTAACACATTTGTGGGAACTTCTGCAACAGTGTTGGGAATAACTTCCAGAACAAAGTTTGTTTTCCATCATCAAAAGAATGCCAAGAGTGCATTCAGCTGTAAAATCTGCATAAGGTGGCTAGTTTGATGAGTCAAAAATTTAGATTTAATTGTGATAAACAGGGTAATTCCACAACTTTATTCAACCTTTAACTATTTTTTTTGTTTTGTGCTTCAACTGAACTTGGAAAAATTAAGGTCAAAACTTTTAACTGGTAGTGTATGTACAGTGGCTAGCAAAGGTCCCTTGGCATTTTTCATATTTTGTTGCCTTACAACCTGTAATCTAAACAAAGTAAAACAAAATAAATAAACAAAGTATTCAAAATTGGTAAAGTGAACTGGATAAAAGTAAACATGTTTAAATAACAATGTATTCACACCCTTTGCTCTGAAGTCCCTAAAAAATGATCTGGTGCTACCAATTACCTTCAAAAGTCACATAATTAATATAAATTCCACCTGTGTGCAATATAAGTGTCACGTGATCTCAGTATATAAACACCTATTCTGAAAGGCCCTAGAGCCTGCAAAACCACTAATCAGGAGGCACCACCAAACAAGTGACACCATAAAGACCAAGAAGCTCTCCAAACAGGTCAGGGATGACGTTGTGGAAATGTACACATCAGGGTTGTATTATAAATAAATATCTGAAACCTTGAAAATGGAAACAATATGAAACCACAACAAACCTGCCTAGAGAGGTCTGTCCACAAAAACTCACAGACCGAGCAAAGAGGGCATAATCAGAGAGGCAACAAAGTGACCAAAGGTAACCCTTAAGGCAACCTTACAGTAGTTGAAACTGCTGTATCTGTCCTTAGGACCGCTCTAAGACACTCCACATAACTGGGCTTCACAGAAGAGTGGCCAGAAACAAATAAACAAGCAAATTTACATTTTGCGAAAAGGCATGTGGTAGTCTCCCCAAACATATGGAAGGTCTTCTGGGGAATTCTTGAGGAACTACAGCAGTTTTGCTTTGAAAAATGGTCAAAAATCCCAGTGGCTAGATATGCCAAGCTCACACAGACATACCCTAAGAGACTTGCAGCTTTAATTGCTGCAAAAGGTGGCTCTACAAAGTACTGACTTGGCGGGTGAATAGTTATGCACGCTCGAGTTTTCTTTCTTTTTTTTTTAATTCTTGTTTGTTGCACAATAACAAACATGTTGCATCTTCAAGGTTGTTGGCATGTTGTGTACTGACTGATTAAATATTCATTTTAATTCCAGATTGTAAGGCAACCATATATGAATAAACATTTTGCAAGCCACTGTAATTTATTGAACCCATTGACAACCTTCAACAAAAGGGTAAAATACATCAATAATATATACAATCTATTTACAACTTGGTAGAAATTACCCAAATAGGAGCCTAGAGTGTCATATTTACTATATATAATATAATCAATCACCTTTACCTCCTCCAGTATTAATAGGATTTGAAAACAATTCAGCAAATTCATTTATAAGTAGATACTAATGAATAAATGAATGAATGAATGAATAAATAAATAACATGATTTGAATTTAATTTATAGAGAGCCTAAGTCCTGGACAGTAGGAGATGTTGAGCATGTAGACAGACTAGTGTTTACCCTGTCACCTCAACTGATACGCTCTCTGCCACTGGTAAGAATGAAAATAAAAAAATAAAATAAAAAAAAACTAGAAAAGAAAAACCAAGATAACAGCTTTTATTCATCCATCACTTAATCCTTGTGCTGGGTTATAAAGTTGTGTTGAAGGCCATGTTTTTATTAGGATGATTTAGGTAGAGACACAGTCGAGCAAGTCCTGCAAAGTCAGTGGCATTGGAAAGACACTGAGCTTGGTAAAATATGTGAGGACCCAAAAGGACTAAAAGACAAGATTTACAGCTTAATTCACAAAATAATCAGAGGACGGAGATGGAGCAGAAGAGGTGAGGCATGTTTACTACTTCAATATACTGCATTTATAAGAAGTTATAATAATAAATCAGTTGTGATTGATTATGATCTTATTCGAAAGTGCATTCATTTTTATCAGAGCCCATTCCGACTTGTGCCGATATCAAAGGGACTTTTCCATCAGCATGGCGCTGGTATCAGCTCAATAGAATGAACAGAAGAGAACTGAAGGAGTGTGTGGAGTTCCTGGGTCAGGATGGTTCTCTTGATGCTGAGCAACGCTGGGCACTGTGGACAGTATTCAGACCGGTTGGTATACCAATAAATAGCGAAATTCTAAATTAACAAATGGTCTAGCCAAAATGATAAGATAGACCCTTTTTCCCTTTACCTGAAGTGTACTTGACCAACCAAGGCATGTATGGTGCCAATATATATATTTTTTTAAAAAGGATAATGTTTCTTACAATTAAGGGAGGCATATAGATACCATATTAACCCATTAAGCCCATTACACATACCAGGTATATATACCCTAATTTATAATAAGTGGGGAGAAGACTAAAAGGAAGTGTGTGGTCTGTGTGTATGTGTTGCAGGTTTATAAGCCAGTGAGGGCTCTCAGGTCAGCGCAGGTGTTGGAGCTGGGCTGTATCATCAGTGAAATGAGTGAAAGAGAGCTGCAGGCTGTGAACTTGTCTGACTTAGCTGTAGTGGCTCATCTTGGAAGCTTTAAAGCATGGAGCCCAAGAAAAGTGAACTCTATTTTTCTGCATCACTGTATATTTATTTTTAAAACCAATACATTATACATGTCTGTTTAAAAAATACTGTTGCTATGCGCAATTTTTCAGCCCAATATTTATGATCTCGCAAACAGTATACACTGTATGGCCAAAAGTATGGGGATCAATCACACCCATATTTGTTTGTTGAAATACCATTACAGATTGTAAAATCCTCCACACAAAGGGCAAAATTTGCAAAAAATGTGTTGTATCAACACTATACAGTATGAACAGTGCTTATTTGCAAACCATTAAAAGTGGTAAATAATCATTCTGGGTGTTCATTCAACACTGGTTGAACTCTTGGGATTTTGGACAGTAACTATGGAAATTTCTGAACATTCAGCCACAAGAACAATTGTGAGATCAGGAACTGTTGTAAGGTGAGGAGGTCTGGGTTGCAGACAGTTTTCCAGTGCAGCTTTTCAAGGTGTTTGGACTTCAACCCCAGTCAAGTCTCTGTGAA
The DNA here is from genome assembly GCA_030014195.1 of Neosilurus mollespiculum. Classification (NCBI taxonomy): domain Eukaryota; kingdom Metazoa; phylum Chordata; class Actinopteri; order Siluriformes; family Plotosidae; genus Neosilurus; species Neosilurus mollespiculum. Next base: position 17,567,969 of record JAQMYF010000002.1, on the reverse strand, counting down.
TGCCACATGGGTTCTTCTACTCCAAAGTTGGCAAACTATGTCTTTAGGTTGGGAAAACAAAATAAAGTCCACACCATACTAGGTTAACTATGTCTTTACTGCCATCCTGGAACATTTGATTTCAGTGAAAGGAAATTGTAATGTTTTAGGGTATTAAGACATTCTTGGCAATTGTGTGGTTTCAGCTTCATGACAACAGGGGAAGAACTACTTATGGGTGTGATGGTCAGGCATCCAAGCACTTTTGGCTATATACACCGTATTTATAAACCGTTTAATTTGCCAAGCTTTGTTCTGTGAGATGAAAATTTATAAACATTGATTTTCTATACATTAAAAATGCATCTCCTGCGATGGCCTGGTGGGCTGTACAGGGTGTACTCTGCCTCCCCAAAAAAACATAATAATCAGCTGCTCATACATTTTTTTTCAGATGAGAGCAGCTCTACAAGGATTCCTACGACGCCGCAAAGAGAAACCTGAAGACCTTGGAGTGGTTGAGTTGGTCTCTCTTGGCAATCTACTTTGTGGCTTTACTCCCACAGAAATTTCCCGTCTAGACCCATTTAGCCTGAGGTTTGAGAAAGAATCAGTTCCCAAATTTTTGACAATGATCATACTGTGCATTTCTGAGTTCATCAGAAATTTCTCTACTGTTTGTCAGCATGGCTACAATGTTTCTGAGAGAGACATTCCTGCCGTGCTTGGAGCAGCAGATCGAGGCTCTGACCACTCGACTCTCCAGCCCTCTGGCCTTTGGACCTGTCAGCAGCTGGAGCTCTGAAATTTTCACAGAGATTGGGACTCTAGCAGGTAAAGCATGCTGGGTCAAAAGTGTGATGAATCACCATTAGATTCTGTCTGTTTAGTGAAAAAATACATATGTATGCCACTTTTCTGCATAAGCCACATCATGTAACAGACATATTTGTTAGACAAAAAGACTGCAATTGTTGCTTTTAGCCAGCATCTTTCAACTATTTTTAAAAAAAAGCTGAAACAGTCACATAAAATAACTGTAATTCACACCTACATACACCTTCTCGTCTCTTTCAGTTTCCACTGAAGGCTTTTTCAGTTAATATATAAATAAATATACTAATAAACAAACAAACAAATAAATAAATAAAATGTTTAAAAAAAAATGTTATGGATTAAAAAATAAAACTGCTTATTTTTGTATTTAACAATCTAGCTAGACTAAACGGTAAGGCCGGATAAAACAAATTCCTGGTTTCTCATCAGAACTTTTTGGAAACCTACATATGGCACACCAGTCTCAGAATCACAATCACAGAATCTAACAAGGAATCGTGTTTTGTGTTATTTTAACATTGTCTGAGGTGTTTTCCGAGGTTTTGAGCATGGTTTTTCAAAAAAAAAAATTATAATAATAGATGGACTGCCAATTTCTTGGTGCGGGCGCTGATGAGAAACCGGGAATTGTTTATTTTTTTTTTTATCTTGTGTTATAGTAACCAAATTTTCATTCTAGAATCTATGAAAAAAAGTATTAGTAGCTGACAGCCAGTTAAGCTTAGCCAGATTCATTCTGCAAAATTACATAATATAGCATGACTCTAACATTAGCAGTGTTATACTGTATAGCACTCAAATACTGTTTTGCTCTCAATTACAATTTTTGACCTATACTGTAAATTTTACATTATATTTTCATGTCTTCTTTGTTTATTTTACATTTTCCAAATAGTTTATTTCTTAACTTTTTATTCATGCTTATTTGCCTTAATTTTTGTATTAGCTTAACTTTAATGTTTCCTGTATGGTGAGTGAAGTTAAGCTGGAGTCAAACTCCTTGTTTGTGTACACAAACTTGCCCAATAAAGCTGATTCTCATCTTCTGATTCTAACTTATTTCCTTCAACGCCTGTATGTTGAATAAAAAGGCATCACATCTGGCAAAGCTTTTGGCCGATGCAATCATTAGAATTATGGCTGGATTAAACAACAACAACAACAACAACAACAACTCAATTTTAGCCAAATACCACTAGATATCAAGTAGAAATTTGAGTGAGAAAGTACTAAACAGGTATCTTAGTTAAAGCTTGCACCCTAGTCTGAAAATGACTGAAGTGCTTATTTTTGCTTGAGGTAAACTTTATAATTTTTTTTTTCTTCAGCTGGACTGGATGACATGGTATTGTCATCCCTCATTAGGGAACAAATAGAAGGGCTAACTCCATTGGCTATATCCCACATACCCCCCAGGAAGATGGCTGTAAGAATTTCACACACTATCAGTGATCTGTTTCCTGAGCCAGTATTACATATGGTGTTTGCATTTCCAGGTTTAACCAAATTTAATTCAGTTGCTGTGATTGTTTCAGGTGGTGTTCAGTGCGAATCAGCTCTCCTGGATGACCTCAGAACAGGCGTGGGCCGTGACAGACGAGCAGTGGCAAAGACTGAACTATGAGCAGAAACAAGCATTAAGTGTGGCACTGTATGAAGGGGATGTGATACTTGGGCACAGAGGTCAGTCAGACTGCATTTCTATAAATCAAACCTGCTGACCTGAGTTTGTGTCTTTACCTTTGAACAAGAATGAAATTCACGAAGAATGAAAGGCATTCCGAAGAAAGGAATAAAACATCATGTCATGTGTCCTTAGAGAAAATAACCAACCATCCTAAAGTAAATTATTTACCACAAACAGCACATCCTGAAGTGTTTTATTCCTTTCATACCATTCCTATTTGCCAAAAGCTCCCGTAGTGGTTAGCATGCCTGCCTCACAGCAAGAAGGTCCTGAGTTTGATTCACAGGCGTGTCTGTGTAGAGTTTGCATGTTCACCCCGTACTTGCGTGGGTTTCCTCCTTTATTCCCACTGTCCATAAACATGCACAGTAGGCTAATTTTCTGTTCCAAATCGCCCATAGGTGTGAACGTGACTGGTTGTGTATGTGTGTTCGCCCTGCGATGGCCTGGCGAACTGTCCAGGGTGTACCCTGCCCTCGCCCAGAGTTGGCTGAGATGGGCGTCAGCCTCCCCGCGACCCTAATTAGGATTAAGTGGCTCAGAAAATGAATGAATGAGTATTCTTACTCACTCACTCACTTGTCTCATTAAACATTTAATCCTATTAGGAATGCGGTGAGGCTGAAGCCTACCCAGCCGACACTGGGCGAAGGTGGGGTACACCCTGAACAGCTCACCAGCCCATTGTAGGACTAACACACATACACAACCATTAACATGCACACTTATACCTAGGGGCAACTTGGAACAGCCAGTTATGCTAACGTGCATGTCTTTGGACTGTAGGAGGAAACTGGATTGCCCGGAGGGAACCCACACAAGCACGGGGAGAACATACAAACTCCACACAGAAATGCCCTCACCTAATCTTGGGACTAAAACCTAGGACCTTCTTGCTGTGAGGCGGACATGCTAACCACTGCACCAATTATTGCTTGTCACGTTGCAGAGAAACCTCAAAGCCCTTTGTCCTGTGACGTCTGTTTTGTAGCTGCCACTATCAGCAGATTTTCTAGAATAGCAGAATGATGTATTAAATAGTGCTGTTGCAGAACCACATATAATTCAGAGTTAGCATGTTTAGGGTGATGTGCTCTGTTGATTGCTTAGTTGATATATGTATTGGTCCTCCTGCCAAATTATCCTTTAACTGCAGTCACACAGCTGTCTTTGGTATTGCTTGTCATTGTAAAATACTGTGTTTGTCTCTGCAGGCAGGAACCAGGCTCCCTCAGTTTGGTCTGCTGACAACCTCACAGCATGCACACTCTTGTTTATCTGTATTGTGTTGCATTTATTATAAACACCCATGAGAGTCTTACTCTTTCATATTTATTTCCTGTACTTGATTAAATTCTTAATTTTTTTTGGATTAAAAACCAACTTCAGAAAAAGAATGAGGGCTTTGATATTGATCTGATGTAGCACTGATTCTTTTTCTTTTTTAATCACAGTAAACACACACACACACACACACACACACACACATCCCGACTACACCACTGTTATTTAAATTTCAAAAGAAATTTAACAGTTCCAGATGATACTAAGACCTCAGAAAAAAACAAGCCTTTGATATACCCAGCTAATCATGAGTGTATAGTGGAATAATCAGGTGTCTACTGAACATTTTGTCTGAATAATCATTAATTTATCAGTCATTCATAGCAATTTTATCCTGGTCAGGGTCACTGTAGATCTGGAGGCTATCCTCAGAACACTGGAATACACCCCCTGTGGAACACCACTGCAATGAAGGGCACTCTGCATGCACATTCACACCTAAAGGGAATGAAGTATAGATAATCCACCTACCAGTATGTTTTATGAGGTGGCAGAAAAGAATTGAATATGAGAAAGTGTAAAGAACATGTCAACTCTTTACACACACTAACCTGAGCTCTGGATCAATCCCACGACCCTGGAACTGAGACAGCAACCATATCTGCTGCACCACAATACCACCTACCTGAGCTACTTGTGTATGGAAATATTTAGAAATAACATATTGCTATTATCATTGTTGCAGTTCTCTGTGGGTCACTCATTTTCACTGAAGGCTACAACACAAAATTTCTAGGTCACCAAGGGCAAATTAATTACTGAACACTGATTTCACAAAGACTATGAAATTAAATCTGCAAGGCAAAATGATTAGTTTAGGTATTTTTACTCTTTTCCTTTTTTCACTTTCCTTTCTGACAACACTTGGCAGTGACAAGCTAGCTTGCAATCTTTCTTAATTCAGTTCAATTCAGTTTTATTTGCATAGCGCTTTTTACAGTTGACATTGTCACAAAGCGTCTTTACATAGTAAAAGTAATTTAAGGAGGAATCTAAACATTTTTCTACTGTACAACCCCCTACACATCACATTCTACACCCATACATCCCTAATGAGCAAGCCCATGGCGACAGTGGCAAGGAAACACTCCCTCAGTTGACACGAGGAAGAAACCTTGAGAGGAACCAGGCTCAGGAGGGAAACCCATCCTCATTTGGGTGAATCCTAATCCCATCCTCATTAAGTCACCAGCTGTTTATTGGAAATAGGTTTCTTCCACCTAGGGGAAGGATGGTGAATTTATGTTTCACGATAATGGTTTATAAAAATCATGTACGATAATGTCATGTCATGTCATTTTCTGAACCGCTTAATCCTAATTAGGGTCACGGGGAGGCTGGTGCCCATCTCAGCCGACTC
>JAQMYF010000002.1:17482018-17494561 GCA_030014195.1 Neosilurus mollespiculum | reverse complement strand
CTTGGAGTAGAGCCGCTGCTCCTCCGCATCGAGAGGAGTCAGCTGAGGTGGCTTGGGCATCTCTATCGGATGCCCCCAGGACGCCTCCCTAGGGAGGTGTTCCAGGTGCGTCTCACTGGGAGGAGACCCCGGGGAAGACCTAGGACACGCTGGAGAGATTGTCTCTCGGCTGACCTGGGAACGCCTTGGGGTCCCCCCGGAATAGCTGGAGGAAGTGTCTAGGGTGGGGGAAGTCTGGGCCTCCCTGCTTAGACTGCTGCCTCCGTGACCCGGCCCCGGATAAGCGAAAGATGATATGTTATGCATATCTGCTACAGGAAGTGAAAGGGTTAAAAAAAAAAACCAACCCTTGGTTAACAGAGGGTTAATGTGATGGCAGTAAGACAACCAAAACCTTGGTAGTGGTAAAGCACCTTTAAGCCTGTAACTCCCACACCGTAAAAAAAGAAGGCAGAGTAGAAGAAAAAGGGGGAGGGTAGGAAGAAGAAAAGAACCAATACCACGGCTTGGGTAGCTCACACGACGAATTCTGGAAGAAGTAAAGGACATAAAATTAGCCGGAAACGGTGGATAAATCTGACAATTATTACCTGAAATTAGGTTGGAGAGACATTTGCAAATAATGTGACATTGTGGAGTTTTTGGAGATCCTCCATTTCTTCAGAAAAAATCAACCTTAGTATCTGCTCATATAGTATCTTACCACGAAATCTGTGGTCAAAATTTTATTCTTTGTATTCAAAGGCTGATCAGATTAAATTAAATGAGATAATATTAAATAAATACAATTTTGATATTTAACTGTTAAATGATGCATAACATTACAGCCTACATTTACTGGTTTAATCAGATATTGAAAGTCAGAAGTAACCGTCCTCTGATGTGTTCTTCTGATAAATGTCTGTATACCGTATGTATTTATTAACTACAAATAATTGGACATCTTCAAAAATAATTAGACATTGTATTATTTTTGTATTATTTTAATTTATTTACACAAATTTTTTATAAATTTATTTAGCACCCTCCCCCCACCCTCCAAAAACTGGTTAGTAATTGATTAATATGAAAAATAATTGACACATTAATTAACAAAATATTTTTTTGCAACCCGAATGGTGTGTATAGAACTATTGATGGGGGAATATTTTTTTCCTTATTCTCCTAATGAATACGTCAGTGCCTTAAGGGCTTTTTATTTGTGTGTGGTGTGTTTTAAGAAGAGAAATTTAAACCTACTGACTTGTGGGCATTGTATTACCAATTTCTCAGCCAAAGTTTGTAGATTTCAACTATTTTACCATGTCTTTTTTCTTATGCATGTATTAATTTGGCAGGCACTGATCCAAAGCAGCTTACACTAGAGACCAGATACAGTTTGAAAATACACCAAGCAGAGGGCAGAACAGTGGCTCTTTGTCATTATTAAGATTTGAACCTGCACTCTTCAGATCACGAGCTTGAATACACTGTGTACTCTGTGTACTGATAAGCCGTATTGATCTTTCCCTGTCTGAGATTGCTCTTCTGTTCAGTGGGGTGTTAGCAGCTTTACAGCATAACTAAACATCAGGTTTGCAGTGTTACAATTTTATACACCCATTTACATGGAAGTATTATGTTATGTTTGCAAGTGGGTGGATGTGGACAAAAATGATTTCCGATCAATATATCGGTGCCATTCAAGTAGTGCAAGGAAATAAAAATATAAAGAAATTTGATTTTACCTGCAGCTAAACTGTCATTTTAATTCTGTCAAGTGATTTTTTTCACTGATAGCTTTAGTCTTTTTTTATAAGCTATACTAACCCTGTATCATTAATCATTGAAAGAGTTCTCCATTCTAAACGTGTGCATCAGTATGCATTAGACAGCACACGTCTGGAAGCATTCTGTTTCTCACATGCAGACAACTGTACTGGACAATTTTATAAACGGAACATATCATTGCGTTTGCGGACAGGCAAGAGTGGACCAAAAAGGTTTCTGCTTGCTATCTCAAGAAGTGATTGGCCGACCCTCACCCAATCCGGTACTGAGATGCACCTGGAAAAGCTTCGGACCAGGTTCGATTACCGTGACTACATTAGGTTAGCTGCACATAAGACAGCTTTGATACCTATATAGATATCTTGTAGACATAATGTGAAGTGATGTAATTAAGTACCAGATGAGACACTGTGATACTGGTGGTGTTTTTGTTTTTTTTTAAAGAAATTTGGGGATCTTCATTCCCCAGACTTTTATTTATCTTTAAACAAAATGCTTTTTTTCTTCTAATAGGCCCGATTGAATTCACCTGATTTTCAGGAATTCCAGTCCAGATGGTGAGCGCCATTATTCCAACATGTTTTCTGTTTTGCGGCTAGACGTCTGTGGGATAACCACTAGCATTGGTTTCCTGCTGTGAATGTTATCTAAATTATCCTTATTGGGAATGTCTGAGACTTTGCTTGGCACTTCCTGACATGACTATCTGATTCCCTGCTATGTGCTGTGTAACATGCTTTCTTCCCGTTCCTTTTTTAGGAATGTGGGTGGTGTAACTCGGTTAATGCAGAAATTTACCGTAGTCTCTTCCCCCACCCCCCTTCTTTTTTCAACTGTTTTGGACAGAATTGCCAAATTCAGTCTTACTTCATTGCGCTTCATGTGAACCACAGTTACAAACCGTCAGCAGAACCTCCCACGCACTTGTACAACATTTGGGGGAGACATGTTTGACTTGGTGTCTCATGTTTCACACTTTAATTTGAATTTTGAGTCATTTCTCAGTAAGTGAAAGAAAAGAGTGAAAGAGCTTTTATTCATTCACTGCACCAATTTCTGATCAGTTCAGCAATCAGCATAAGTCTCTTGACCTGTGCTATTCGTTGTGTACTTTTTACTGCAGTCCCTTATCCACTAGCTAAGTCTATCTTAAATCACTTACAGTAGTTCAGTAGAAAGCTGGAAAACTAGTACAGGCATTTTAAGAATTCGGCCTGCTCCAGTATTGCTAGAGTGGTGATTATTCTCTCTGTGGACTATGTGTGGGGCTATAGGCGTAAGACTATAATTATGAGATAATCATAAAAAACAGGAAAACGTCTCATTAACTGCTCTTCTTGTTTGACCAGATGACTGAAAATAGCTTCATTTGCCCGGGAAACTTTTAGGGCGGTGCTGTTAGAAGAAATGCTGTCTGTGTCCACCTTTTATATTGATTTTTCTTTTTGTGTGTGTGTGTATATATAGGCAAGTATCAATGATTGTTATTATAAACATAAATTATTGACCCACGAATGTGTTTTTATAATGGCAATTTTTCTATTCACAGGGGTTTTGTTTAGTGATTTTGAAAGTTCAGCTTCAACTTTCAGTAACCACCTCACCAATCTCTTGCCTCCTTTTTAATTTTTAAATTGGCTCCCCACCTGGGCTTCTTTTATTACTGAATTAGTTACATCAGTTGTGTCTTTTTGGCTTGCAAACATGCAAGATGTGAATTATATTTTGTGGATTGAGAATTAGCATTTCTCTTAACACTTTAGCTAAAAAGATTGTACAGGGATTGATAAACTTCTGTGGTGGTTTCATAAAGCATTGAAACAATAACGCAATTGCAATCTGGTGTGCTCCGTGTATGGCATGCGCCTGCCATCCGTGCCCAAATCATGAACTTTTCCAAAGAGTTCTCAGCTGGCCATGTTTCAGTAACAGCATTGACTAAGCGACATCTACGTTTCCGTGGAAAAAGCATCAGTAAATGAGGCTGTAAATTGTGGTTGAACGTACACATTTAGTGATTGTGAAGCGTGTGCATTACAAAGTATTCTAGTTCAAACTGTTGGTGACTAAGAATGTCCGTGTTTGGCATGATAAATGATTGTCCAGATCAATGAAGTGCCCAAACTTTAATAAAATATGCCTTATCTTCCATTTCTTACCCATCTGTATATAATTCTAAATGCGCTGGTTCCTTTTTTGCAACTTCCCTTTTGGTGCAAGTTAATTTGACTAGTCATTCCTAAATGAAATTAATTACACTATAGCTAAGTTGTGCTATCAATTCACAAGGATCACGGCCAGATGATTCATTCTGTTCTTCCATAAGAAAATATGAAACCTCATTTTGAAAGTTAGATATTTTTTAGTTAAGAAGAGTTTATGCACAACCTTGACAGGTTTAAAGCTTTTCACTAGCACATCTCTTGTGTATGCTCAATAGACTATTTTTAGTTGTTGTCACAAACTTTGGCAAAGGTGTCAAAATATGCACAATTCCTGAAACACCTTACCAACATCGGAGACCCACACTGAAGCCAGTTTGGCTCTGTTTTTCATTTTTCATTTCAATCTTGCCGAGCTATTCAGGTAAGACTTCAGGACATACAGAAAATGATTTGCCATCCTTTCTTTTTGTGCTTTTCCATCATTAGTTACTATAACCAATTACAGCTTCTTTGAAATCCTCTAGCTAGAATTTCAACCAGAACCTTTAAGTGAAACGAAAGGCAGGGCTTCCAACCTCTCCTGCTACAAGTGAACATGTGTATATTATATGTATATTTCATTATCATTATTATTTAATTAAAAAACTGTTATTTCACTCTTGCGAGTGTGCAAAATCACAAGAATAAAATGCAAATCTGTTAATTCATAGAACGTAAGTTAATGTAGTGTAGTAAACTTTTGAAGGAGTGCCCAGTTTTATTTTTTCATTTCATACGCAGTTCCATTTGCATACATTAAAACAAGCGTGCGCCCGTACAAATAAAAGAAAGAATACACTGCCATGTATTCATATGCAAGTTAGTTTCATGTTGCTGGTGGAAACATGAGATGATCTTGTGACTTTTTGCATTACAATATTACCCCACAGTGTGTGAAGTAATTGCTGGTTTTATTCCTACACACAAAAAAAAGTTCATTAAACATAGAGCGATTCAATAGAAACAGACAAAATATGCATGCAAGCTTTTATTAGGTCTGCGTCTGATTTCCTTTAAAAAAGAAAAAAAAAAAGATTGCACCATTCTCATTCTCGGATATTTCTAATTGGCTCCAGTTAGATACAGTATTGACTTTATTGTTCATAAATGATCTAGGATAAAAATGTTTCCGATGGTAAAAAATACAAATTTAACAGATCTCTTACAACGTCTTGAATGGGTAGTGTTTCAGACTTGGCTTTTTCTTGTGTCAGAGGTATCTCCAATGACCCCATTTTTACATTTAGATTTTCTCTGCTTTTTCTTAATAACCAATCTACAAACATTTGTATAGATATATGTATATATGATATATGTATATGGTATAAAATATACTCAACTTAAATTTTTATCAACGGAATTTAACCATTTATTCTTAACCATGAATATTTGTGAAGGCTGTGGTCATGTTTAAATATAACAGCTAGCGCCATTGGCTTTCAGCAGTCTGTAAACATGTGGTCCCGATGCTTGTTGAGTCTTTTTGTGCAGCTCTAGATCTTTTTTTTTTTTTATTTTATTTTTTTTTTTTATTTTAATGATTTATTATTATTTTTTTTTTTTACATTTTTTTTTTTTTTGGGGGGGGGGGGGGGTGTCATGTTTTCATCGCTTTCAAGCAGAGTTCTAAGGCTATCACTTAGTGGAACTGTGTTTGGATGCAACTGCCGTTATGTCCATGATAACATTATTTGCATACCCTCTACTGTAGTATATTGTTCTCTCTACTATTTTAACAGCACAGTTACAGCTTATAAAAACTAAAATTATGTAGCTGCTTAAATATCGTGGTTAATTTTTCATTTCCTTGATTGAAATCATCATAATTTTGTACTGCAGTTTATCCCTATACAATATATTATTACATGCCTACGTATCAATAAACAAGTAGTTTCTGGAGCTGAGCGCCATGGACAAAATGTAATATGACAATTTTATGTCTTTTGATATATATATATATATATATATATATATACACATAGAATAAATGTTGCAGTGTATTGCGTATTTCTCTATAGAGCGAATCTATGCATTCATGACTGGTCTGCAGCATACCTTAGAAATTACAGTTTCCTCAAACTACATCCAAAGAGCAGAACTACCTTTCTCAGCTACAAGTTCTTTATCTCTTAGTTTGGTCGATACCTGCTCTCTGTTGTGGGGAGTTTGCACTGTGTCATGCTCCTCTGTGTTTTTGTGTTTGTTAGCGCACACTGCTCGTATCTCCTAACTGCAACCTTAGAAAAAAATTTTCAGAAGCTGATTAATATTACTATCATTCTATGATGCATATATCCATATCTGACAGCCCTAGTAGTTAAAGTAGTAAAGATAAAGTGGTCTCATTCAGGCTCGTTATGTCATAGATAATCAGTGAGCGTGAATGTATTAGGCTCTGGTACATCAGTGCACAATGAAACTTATTCATGCAGTAATCTGAGCTAATTTTGAAAATGGGGTCCTGCACATGTGAGAGGAAGAGATTGCGTGGTGGTGTTGGATGGTTTAATATTTATCCGGATTTTAAAATATGCCAAGTCTTAATCTATGGATGAAATAAACTCAAATTTCAAAAGAAATTGCAGAAAGAATGCAGCTGATTGACCACTTGGTGTAATTTGGCCTCCTGCATGTATTTTATCTAACTGTATAATTTAAGGTTCACGTATCCTTATTTATACATAACTTTAGTAAATTTTGCAATATATTGCCTAGAAATAAAATTCACCTCACCTATGCCTTTAAGGTCTTCTTACATAAAAGGACTTGAAAAGTGAAACATACCCCCCCCCCAGGCATCTTTTGACTTTTGGCTTTGCTTCAACCATGATATTGGATTTTGTCTATCTCCACTAGGCTTCACAGCCTATGTTAATTCATGGAGCGAAAAATAACACCAGAGCACAAGCAAGCGCCATCGTTCTCACTCCATAATGGAGCAGTCTTTTGATGTCACCTTGCTATACTTTTATATGGGCTGGAGTCAAAATTACTTCAATCTTTCCCCATGAAAATATGAGCAATTATATCTGCACCTTTTATATAATGTGGCTGAAAGTCAGACCAATATTTTTATGCAAGTCGGTTCCCTTTCAACTTGTCCATCCTGCAGCCATAAACACTCCTGATCATTGAGATTGGATTTATAAAATATTAAGTTCCAAACCCCCCACCACACACACACACACATACAGAGGTAGGTTGGAAGTAGGTTTAGTCAAACAAACTAAAAAGGTAAATACACACTGCATAATGTAAAAACCTATGCTGAAGTTTGATTTGTAAAGCAGGTCTGCTTACCTGAGCTGCTCCTTTAACTTCCCCCTTATAGCCATATCTGACTCATAAAAACCTTGTTAGAAACAGGAGCCAAAGATGCCGGTACTGTGAAAAAGTTTACAGTGCCTGGCAAAAGTTATGGAATTACCAAACTTGGATGTTCACCGTTTTTGGTTTTGTTTTGTTTTTTGTGTATCAACAATAGTTTTGATCACATATATGATACAAAACAATTGTTGTTTAACACCTAGACATTCTGGCCTCATGAAACATATCTCAAGAGAGTTAACAATTGAAACTATAGGTGGGTCGTATCACACGTCACACCCACCTCATTCCATGAACTAGACCTGAACTGCTGGTGTACCAAGTTCATTGTTTACAAAACAGTTTTTATATAGGAAATTTATAAAGATGGCTACTTGAAGTAAACAGTCCTTGATGATATGACGTTACACGTCAGGTACAAGACCAGGGAAAATGGCATTCATTACTTCAAGAGGTGTGCATCAGACTTTTGCCGACTTTTCTCATATCTCATCAATAGAAAATAGGTTTAGTGATCATTCAGGATGATCTGTCTTGCAACAAGGCAACTTTACTGAATAAGAGCTTCAGTACAAGGTATCAGTGACCTGATCAGCAGACAGTCAGGATATCCGTCTGCTTAGAAATTTATGGTGAAAATTAAAAAATAAAATAAGGTCCATGAGAAGGGCTCCATCCTTCTAAGTTAAAGTGCCATTTGAGAAATTTGCTTAGATAGAATATTGTTTTCCATTAATGAATTCTAAACCTCGAAGAGGCCTGAGGTGGAGCAACACAGAACTAATTGAACTCATTTTCCCGTATCATTTTGGCCTTGGCATTGAGTGATTTCCATAGATTCTTCCTCTATTAACTCAGGAACCAAGTTAAAATGATTTGTTTGTGGTATTTCACAAAAAAAAGTTTTTCTGCTGTGACCAATTTCGGGTTTGTACGTTTGATGTTAAGGTAAAAAAAAAAAAAAAAAAAGGAAACATCATTGAAGTGTGGTGATTCCAGGGGTTGTATTTTGGTTTTCTTTTGAAAGTTTAGTGTTTTTTTTAGCTCATATAATAGGTCATTCAGCATCCATGCTTAAGGCTATTAAGCCTAGTGCTTTCATAAGAGATGAACAGTGTTTTGAAGACCCACTCCGACCCACTAGTGTTTTCTTTGCTGTCGTCACATGCCTGTTTTTAAATGCAATCTGCGTCACGGCTGCTTCTGACGTGATCTCTAGTGAACACAATAAGGCAGTATGTTAATTATTTGCTAGTCGTAAATGTGTGTGGAGTTTTCCTTTTCAAGCCTGTGCACTCAGTAAAGTGTGAACTTATCACAACTTAATTCCAAGCCTAATCAATTATTGTAACAGGCACCACTTTAATAAATAACCACCACTTGGTAAGGCATCTTTAGCAGGCGCATAGTTTATTTTACCAAGCTAATAAGCTTTATTTTATTAAATTCAGTAGTAAAGCATGCTTCTAATAATCTTAGGGTCCAGTACAGGGAATTTGATGACAAATTTACTTGCTTACTCAGAGAGTAAGTTGAGTAGATCAGTGTGTTTGTGTCCAATAGCTATGTAGAATAAGCCCTGCTCCCAGGCACAGTCCTTGACTTGTATGTAAGGACAACCTCTAATGTCTTTTTCAAACTGCACTTGTAATAGAACTTTACACATGCTAGGTCAGGAAATGAGAAAATAACATGTACAGTTTAGGGTTATGTTTTTATTTTATTTTTATGAGATCCAGTAGAAAATATTCTTATAGTCAGGAGGATTTATAATATGGGTTACAGAATTAAAAAATTGCTCCAATTTCTCCAAACTGGCAACCTCAGTCAGGATTCAAGAGAGCATAATTGGTTGATGTCATGGGATGGGACAGATGTGTCAGTAATGGTAGAGCAACCATAGGAATATGAGGATGGGTAGATAGTGTTTTCCTCTGAGTTTGTTATGCTGAATTAGCAGAAGCTTGCCTTGGTAGCTGTCATGTGATGGTCAGGACATGTCTGATGGGTGGGAATTGGCCATGACTTAAATTAAAATATATTTAAAAAAGGGAAAAGAAAATGCTTTAAGAATTATAAATTTTAGGTGCCTTTCCCAGCTGTGAGGTAGTATATTTCAAATCCACAGTCAGTGTTTTTGTTTGGTCTGTGTCCATTGATATGAGATTCTCATCAGTGCTGTATTTTGTTTGATGTTTGTAGGATTTTTTGTAGAAAAGTTTATGTGGAATTAATTTTGAAAGTTGCAGATGAACTGCCCTAAATTTTGGAATTTATCCAACCAGGGTCATGGTCACTGCAAATTCTAATGACTGAAATAGTTCCACTGCTCTTTTTTGGATGAGATAGCAGGCTTTATCTCTCAGGCCTACACATCCCTAAAAAAAAAAATGATGTGTCACACTATAGATCACAGTATATTATATAACTGTCACATTCCAAGTTTAGACTATGTGACTGGAGTTATGGGGGTCTGAAGATTTACTGAGGACATTTTGTCTTGTATACTTTGTGCAGTAAGGCAGGCATTTTGTGGATGTTTAAATGTCTTCCCTGTCTCTGCTGTTGAGGCCTTCTGCCAAAACACTTTAAGCCATACTTATTCACTCCAAGTGCCCTTCCAGCATGAATAAATGCATTAAACACAATGTCATGCCATAGAACTAAAATTGCAGAATCATTGCGAAATACAAAAGTTACAGGTGTGTTCCCGAAAGAACCTAGCGCCACATTGCATTCATTCACTAGAGGAACAGTCCTGGAACTTTTAACTGCATCTTATATGTGGCCTTCATAATTTACTATAGCAGTGTGTGTAATCAGTCGGATTTTCTGACTTTTGCGAATTTAAACAAAATTGTTGGATAAAGTATTTTATTTTTAGGCATTTCCCTGCCATTTTGCACTTTTCTGTCGGATTAAAAAAAAAATTGAGTGGTTTGTTTATATTGACTTGAGCTAGGTCAAAGTAGTAAAATCTGGTGAGCGTACTCTAATCTAGTGCTCTCATCATGCCTAAAAGCTGATATGTAGTGGGCTGATCTGATGTAAAGAAAAAAAGACAGTCATTTAAACTTTCATATATGCTGCCTCTAAGTGGGAAAAGACGCAAGTGAGTGAGTGTCTGGGTGCCATCAACCAGTGTGCACTAAAGCCTGATGGAGCAGTGAATCCAGCGAAGATATGGGAATCTAAGTCACCTTATAATTACATTTTTGGCCTGCATTTTTTCACTGGTGAGTTTGTTTTTCATAGGCCTTAATATTGACATAGTAATATTATAATATTATAGTAATATTATAATATTATAATAATATTATAATATTATAATAATCATAATGGGTACACAACTGTACTTAGTTTAATACCACTTATATACCAGACTCAAAAACAGCTTCTTCCCCAGAGCTTCATCTTCCCTTCTCCCTCCACTCCCTTGCAGTCTCACACACACACACACATACAATATTCCTTCACAGCCACACACTCGCTAGCTCACACACACTACCCCCCTCTGACTCTAACATAGACATCAGTTCTTCGTGAAAGGACTTTGAATCCACAAACTCTACGGCTGGCTTACACTGCCGCACTTTACTTTATTTACATTGTGTATATAATTGCTTCTGTTTATAATCTGCTCTTGACGGTGTTAATTGCAGTTTACTGCCTTGCTTGTACCTTTTTATAGCTGAGAGTTTCATACCAACTTTTATGTGTGAACATAATGACAATAAAGAATCTTGAATCTTATGCTGCCGTTCATAATAACACGGATGACGAGATTTAAGAGACCTTTTTTTTTTTATTTTACAATTTGTGAGAAATGTATTTTTTAAACCCATTAAATAAACAAATATATCAGCTAACAAGTGAGCCTTTATATATTTCATAAGACAGTTTAAAAAAGGTTTCGCATTAATTGTCAGTAAAGATCATTTGTGTTACGATAAGGAAACATTAATATTTGGAAATATTAATATTCTAAATAACATTCAAAATTCCACCAAATTGCACCAAATTCCACCATTTAACATTAAAAAAACAAAAAACGCTTTTGCTGATCCTTTACAACAACTAGCACTAAGTTATGCTGCTAGAACCCACTGGTGCTTTTGTGCTGAAGCTGACCTGTGAGAAACATTTCCACCATCTTTCACAGGGAGGTCAGCATTGTTCCTTATTAACCTTGTGCAGCTTGTTAACTGTCTGCCCTTTCATAGTGTGACTCGGCAGAAGTGACACTTAATGCTTTACAAACCCTCAAAGAAAGCAAAGATTAACTTTCCAATGGGCTCACATTCCAATTTTACCTTCTGTGTTCTTTAAAGGGTAATGTCTGCCAAGAGGTTCCTCCCATCGATGGTTAAAAGTGGGTTTTACATAGGACTCCTTTAGTATCCAGACTCTAGTTAATGGTTCTTGTGACTCTCTGATGTATTCTGTCCCCAGTTACTCAAAAACCTCTCAATACTAAACTTTCCTCATTTTGTTTGTGTCTGAGTTTGTGTAGAGTAAGCTCTGCTCCCCTGTGTAAGCTGAGGTCACAGGCTTTGAGTTGTGTTTAAGACCAACTTCAGATCTTTTTTTGATGAATACATTGGTAATAAACATTACATTTGTGCAGGGTCAAGAAATGGTCCAAATAACATGCCATGCAGCCCTAAAGCTGTATCCACACGGGAAACAGTGGGAGAAACTTGAGTCACTTTGCCAGCTGTTTATTTTTTTTCCTGTTTTATACTATTCTCTATCCTTTATATTTTCGTGTCGCAAATCACAATTTTACTGATTTGTTAGTTTAATACCCGTATATTTATTGCTGGCATCTTGCCTTCTTGGAACTGATATGCCTTCGTTCTATCCTCACTCGCAAAATGAAATGGACTACAAATTATTGCCTTTTCAAACAGGCTAATGCAAGCTATTTAAATGCATTTTTGCAAATTGCAACTTCGTAAATGTAAGTTAAAACCACCTGATAATGAAAATGTACATATTTTTAGTGTACAGTATAAATGCATACAGGCTTGTTTACCCTTTTCCCCTGTTATTTTTAAATGCCAATTTTAAAATGCACAAGTTTTAGAATTTTTATCCTATGAATGTTAAAGCATTTTGTTCATGAATTTCAGTTTGTGTCATTTCATGGAGTTTTTTGTGAAGTTTCATGATTTTTTTTTTTTTTTTTTTTAAACTCTCTAAATTGTTTTTGTTTATTCATTTATTCTTAGAGTTTATT
>JAQMYF010000002.1:17432849-17445504 GCA_030014195.1 Neosilurus mollespiculum | reverse complement strand
ACTGTAATGTCCTTGTTTAATACCCCACTTGAGACTTTTCGCAATATTTTTTCCTCCTGCAGGTGAATATCTCGGGCCATCCTCTTTCAGTTTGCTTTTAGGTCATGGATCGGTTCCTTCCCCAATTTTCTAGCTTGTGCATATGTTCACGCTCCTGCTTAGCCATAACTTGTATGGCAAAAAGTGTCCTAATGCCACTATGAAAAAACTGTTTTTAAAAAAAAAAGCTTTTACTTCATTATCCACTCCAGCTCAAATGCTGCACAAATCCTTCTCCTTTTAGTTTCCAAATGAGAATCAGCAGCGGTTAAGCAGCCATACTTTGTGTTCCTTTATTTCATCTGTAGGGAAAACTTTCACCTAATAGGCTTCTCTTCTAAATGGCCTGGGTAAGGAAAGGAAATTGAATGTGAAGAGAAGATCAGAGGGAAATTGAAGGGAGGCTTTGGAGAACTGACCCAAAGCAATGGCTCAGCCTGCCTTCTGTTAAGGGAAGCCCCAGCACGAGTAGGCCACACTCGGATTAAGACACTTCACTGCCAGCACTCATTAAGCAAGCATATTATCTTGGACGACTTTCTTCTGTTCCATGTGACTTTGTAACAGACAACTTGTCCTCTGGAAGGTTCGTGTGAGAAGAGATTTAAACAGTTCTACTATGTTTCAGTGCCATGCATTTTATTGTCCAAGGTGTATCTCTAGCTTTCTGTAGTGTTTCTGTAGCTTCCTCCAAGTGCTTGAGGGATTTGAAGTTTTTTGAGCTGTCTGTTCCTGATATCTGACTGGGATACTCAGTTCAGCTTCTGGTTTCTCTGTAGCAGTGGCAGCTCTTGGTTTTAAGATCACTCAGAAGTTCTCTGTTTTCTTTGCATTGAAGCCAGGATGAACGAAGTATGTGTGACCTTATCTCCATGACTTTCAAAGAGCCGAGCTGCATTGTTGTAAAGATGACTATCACTGATTTCCCTTTTTTCCTGTGCTTTAACTTATGGCCACTGAGGGCTTTTTGCGGTTTCTTACCCTACAGGGTAAACCTTACATATTTGATCCAAAATCAATTTGACTAAAATGCAGCTGACATTTTTAGACTGCGAAGCCTTGCCTTCTTTCCATTCGTCCCATGTGAATTAAGGTTCAATTTGTACAGAGAAGGGGAAACTGATAAGATAGTTAATTGTTTGACTTCAATAAAGGGATACCTGACAGCAGTGAGGATAGAAGATGGCTATCACCTCTGAACGAACCTGAGGATTGATTAGAGCTCTGGTCCCCATCCATTTCTATTTTAAAGATATTTTGCTTTATAATCCGTACAAGTTCTTCAGATGTCTTTGCGTTGTACTGGAGCTGCTTTAAGCCTCTGTCTGGAACATCTTCATCAAGTGCTGAACCCTTGGGTAGTTTAACGTTTGGCTGATTTTATGTCTCTCTCCCACCCCAAAACCAAGTTGGGTTTTTCTTATATTGTAGTGACAGCTTTAAACCTATAAAAGTTTATGACCACAACCTGCTTCTCTAAGCTTTTTAAGCAGCAATGAGGAATTGTCTTTGCAGTTGTCTGCTCTATATTTTTTTTTCCTCTTGAGAAAGAACACTGCTGGCCTGGTATCATCAGAGCTTTTCTCTCCTGTCATGTAATCATGATTAAAGATATGGAAAACAAAAGAGAAGACCTTACACTCATTCTCTCTGGCAGTTTGAACGCATTACAAGTATTTAATTGTCACAAAAAACTCTGTAATCTGGGGCCTTCTTTTATGAATAAATCTGTCCTTCAGGTTCATAGGGAAATTGGTACCAGTTCCAGCTGTCTTTGGGTAAAAGGTGGGGTACTTCCTGAACAGGTTGCCAATCAGTCTAACACAAAGATGAACATTCACACCTATGGGCAGTTTACAGTAGCCAGTTAACCAGATAGGTGTCTCTTTGTTCTGTGGGAGGAAACCAGAGTGCCTGGAGTAAACCAGGTACAGGGGAGAATGTGCAGAATTCTCGTTGAAAGGCCCCAGTGAGTCATGTGGTTTGAACCTTCTTGATGTGTGGTGATGGAGCCAACCACTGCACCACCATTGAGCCTTCTTATGAATTAAATGTTTAAGGTAATACATGTTTCTCAAATCTAATGGGTCATGTTTGTTTTTAGGTGTGCGGATGTTGGATGGAGAGGTAACTGATGTGGTGGAGGCTCAATCTCTCAGCCTCAACCCTCAGCATATAGACATCTACAGTGCCAGCTGGGGGCCCGAGGACGATGGGAAAACTGTGGACGGCCCTGCCAAGCTGGCAAAGGAGGCTTTTTTACGAGGAGTAACTGAGGTCAGTGACATTGACTTCTACTCTCCAGTTCTTGTTCTGCCTCCTGTCCCCTAAATCTGTGCAGCCAGATTTTTGCAGTTCGAAACAGAATTATTGGCATTACCAGCTATATATCTGTATCCATATGCACCACAGATATACCTCCAGTGTGCAGCTCAATTGAGCTTGTTTCTTCTCTAAGCCAATTGTTGTCAGTCAGGTTTTGCATAAACAAAAGAAGCAAAAACTATTTGTTCCATACAAGAGCATACCATCATGCCTATCCCTTTCAGTTGCCCTCTTCTATAAAGCAGTTGCTCACGTACACAGCCATGTTTTTGGGGTGGTGTAACTGGCCTCAACAGACAGACAAACAATTGAACAGAGGCCAGTTTTTTCCGTGCAGACTGCTTTGTACTCTGAACATGTAAAATGTTCAAAGCAATAGTGTAGTATTGAATTATGAAAAAACAAAGGTGTTGTACTGTCCTCCATTGTGTGTGCAGACTGAGTGCATAAGAGTTTCTGCGAGTAAACCCTCAGAACACTGTAACACTGTGTCACTGTAACACTGTCAGTAATTAAGTTATTCACCAAAGGCTTGGTGGATGTTGCTGAATTGGACTATTTAATTCAGCAACGTCCAATTGTTTTAATATATTTTACACAGGAACATAAAAAGAAAATTTGTTGAACATTTTTGTAGTTTATTTTTACATATTTCAAGCATGACAGGCAGGTCAGGTAAGTTCTATGTGGCACGTAAGCACTCTCTGTAAAGCCATTTTTGTTTTTCCATTTTTAAAGTGTTAAAATGATCACATCGCCTGCTTTATCACAATGTTCTCATGCCCTTCATGACAGCATATGTTAACTCATTCATAGAAGGAATTCCTGTGTTTTTTAAAAAAATAGGGGTTAAATATGGATTTCACATTTATCACCATTACACGCCATGCTCCGTATTTGATGTGTTTTATGGGAGTTTGGTCCTATTCGGTTTAAGGCTTTTGGAAAACATCTGAAGTCTACACAAGCTGTCTATCCATACGATTTCAGGAACCTCAAACACACATATTTGATTTGATAAATATATACATAGTGACTGAAGTATGCAGGAGACCCTAGCAGATATCCAGAATTTCTTTAGTCGTGGTCCTTTGCACGAGGATGGTTCTGTATTGCAAATTTCCTCTGCCTGGCGAGATCATGAGCCCTGCCCTGTGCCAGCACTTGGATTTGTTTCAGAAAATTAGATTTGCATAGCAGAATAAATCCTAAAGCAAACAGGCCTGAAGCCTGGGCAAACGCATGCAAAAGGAGGCTTGTGGTCCAGCAGGTGTGTACGTGGACAGAGAGCTCAGTGCACTTTCTCTGAATTTGAGTAGAGTTGTTTTTATTGGAGGCCTTTTTTATTGCTTTATTGTTAAGAACCTGACGTACAGGAGATGGCTGCATAAACAAAGCCTTATCAAAGTTAATGAGCAAACTGCACCTGTATTGGGTTACAGACGCTGCTTTCCTTTGCCTGAGAGAGCACGCTGAATGAAAGCCATGTGGGATATTAAAGTATACCCAGAAAACATGCCTCACACATTTCTCCTGTCGCTCTCAGCATTCGTATCACCTGCTATTTGCTTGTAGAATATTCATAGTTTCTTATTAATAATATATAAACAGACACAATTCATCTGAGGACATCTACGTTGTTCTTATGGCAACGCCTACTGAGTTTGATAGCTGCCTGCTAGAAGGAGTCTTCCAAACAGCTTCAAACCAGTGCCCCCAAACTTTATTTTATCTTGTCAAAACACCCCATCAGATAGGCTTCGTGGTAGAAACCTTAAACGTAATTGTGCTGAGTGTGTGTCCTGACCTTTTTTACAGGGTCGAGGTGGGCTGGGCTCTATATTTGTTTGGGCATCTGGTAACGGTGGCCGGGAGAAGGACAGCTGCAACTGTGACGGCTACACCAACAGCATTTACACACTCTCAATCAGCAGCAGCACACAGTATGGCAATGTGCCATGGTATAGCGAGGCCTGCTCCTCCACCCTCGCAACCACCTACAGCAGCGGAGGACTCAACGAGAAACAGATTGTGAGTATCATTTTGCACCACCACATAGCAATGAATGCTCCTCTGATCCAGCCCAGTTCTTTTGATTTTGCAGCAATGCAGGTGTATTTCCTTTGTAGTAGCCTATGTACTTTAATATACAAAGCACTGAATTTGCAGTGACCTGATGTCTTTAATGCCTGTGGTTGTATACTACACTGCCTGACTAAAAATATTTTACACAGTAATATTCCATTGGACCACCTTTAGTTTTGATTATGACGCACATTTACTGTGGCCTTGTATTGAAACCGTAGGCAACATCACCATCATTTCTATCCAGAGTTGCGTAATCTTTTAACAAGATCTTGTATTGATGATGGGAGAGTTAATCCTCTCTGTAATGCCTTCTCCAGCACATCCCAGTGGCTTTTATTGGGCTTAAGGTCAGGACTCAGTGGTGCCAATAAGGTGTGAAAATGAGTCCGCATGCTCCCTGAACCACTATTTCATTATTTGAGTTCATTTTATCCTAGCATTGTCATCCTGGAATGTAATCTTGGCATCAGGGAAGAAAAAAAACTACTGATGGGATGACCTGATTATTCAGTACATTCAGGTTGTCATCTGACTTCTTTTTATTGCCACATAATTTTGCTGAGCCTTGACTTGACCAACTGAAGTAATCCCTGATCATGTCACTTCCACCTATGTGTGATAGCTTTGTGTGCTTCCCTTCTTACCTTGACCTTCCCCTCTCTCTTTTTCCATTGCTCTTGAGTCTATTCTCTATGTTCTCTAGCACATTAAAAGTTTTTCTTCTGATTATTCTCAATGCTGAGTGGTTTTCATATGGTCTCACAGCTGTTTATTCACAATCCTTGAGTTCTTATTGCATAGTTCTTGTGTAAATGCTCTTTCACTATTAAACAGCCATGAATTCTACTGTCCTTTTTTATGATTCAGCTTTACCAAGCATTTAAGTGTTCTCCAATTGTGGTCAGTCAGGATTTTTTTCCAACCACATTTCTTGAGTGAAGTTGACAGTTCCGCACTGTCCTTCCAGGTTTTAATAATGCACTAAACAGTTCTTAAATCAGTTCCAGTAATTTCCACAACCTCCTAGTTGTTTTCTTTACTTGATACAGGCCAGCAATTTATGCCTTCTAAAACAGGAACATCTTTTACACAACCAAATCATGGGTCTTTCAATATGACAACAAGAAATGTGAAGTTACTCACTACTTCAATTACAGTTAAAAGAGCTGTTCCCAGTTGAAGCATAATATTCCCTGCAGTAATTAACCAATTAAAGTCTCTTAAGTACTTGCTTATTTAAATAATAATATAGAAAATTTAGCCAGACTGTGTAGATTAAATTATGTGGTCAGGATTTTAAAATGTGCACCATGGGTCAAAATTAAAGAAATCCTTATATTTTGTGTGGAAAACTGTGGATGATGGTTGACATGCGGGCTGTAAAGGGTGGAGCATTGCACAGTGGGACTGCAGTGAGGAAAGCACGTGATTCCTCTTTTTTTTTTTTTTTTTTTTTTTTTTTTGGTGGCCTCAGTTGAAGGACAGTGGGTGCATTTGCCCTAAGGCTCTATATTAAGTTTCATGATGGCTTATCCACTGCCAAACAACATCTTTTGTGTTCAGACTGAAGTCTTGTACTGTAAGTTTTCATTTTGAGACAAAGCAGTAACTTCATACTGTAATTGTGCCTCTTTGCACAGTCATCCTTTTGAGCTTGTTTTCAGTCTATTGTTACTTTAACTCTGAGTGCATGCATTTTCCCATAAATGCAAAATGACGAATTGACTCGGTTGTTCCGTAGATGCTCAGATTTCAACAGTCATTTTTCTGTAGGCTTTGGCTTGACATGAACACGTGTTTTCATGCAGTGACAGGTAATCTTCCCCCCTTTCCTGCTTTTTAATGCCCCCATTTTGAATGAAAAAGTGTGAATTGCCATGTTCTCTCCACTCTGAGCTGTCATTCAGCTGCTCAGCAATTTTTAGCACTTAGCCTCAATCCAAGTTGCTCCGTCTCAGTCGGTGAACCTCCCGGGATGCCTCTCTGTCTTAAGCCATTCCCACCCTCTCTCTCCCTCTCCCCTTTTCTCTCTCTCTCTCTTTCTCTCTCTCTCTCTCTCTCTCTCTCTGTCTCTCTCTCTCTCTCTTTCTCTCTCTCTCTCTCTGTCTGTCTCTCTCTCTCTCTCTCGTGCTCTCTCCGTCTTATTTTCTGTCTGTCGTAACTTTCTCATCCTTTTCTGTTCTTTACACCCTGTCAACTCCGTCCTAACGGCTAATTATGCTGCCTCTAGCCTTGAATGTTTAAACAAGTATCAGGTTCCAGAGCTTGCACAAGTTAAGGTACCATCTGCATGCAGTCAAAGAGGATGCAGTCACTCTCTTAATTTAACAGTCTTTCTGTGAACTTCTCTGGTTAAGTGTCATACATAAGCATTCTTTTCTTCACATATTCCAGCTTTGTTGGGAAGCTGTGGTCTGATACCATGGAAGTTGGAGACAGGAGGTGGCACCCCTGAAGAAGAGAGGGTTAAAGTGCTTGCGCAGGGGCCAACAGTGGCAACTTACCACTAACCTTCTGATCAGTAACTCAGAGCCTCAACCATTGCCCACTGAGATCTTGATTATAAAATGAAAATTTTTTTAAATGTTTGTTTTTCCCACAGATTACCACAGACCTGAGACAAAAGTGTACAGACTCCCACACAGGCACCTCAGCTTCAGCTCCTCTTGCTGCAGGAATCATAGCCCTCGCCCTGGAAGCCAAGTAAGTGAGACCTGTCTCAGCTAATTACAGCTGGAATCATGACCATATTATTATACACCATCAAAATCTATGAACTATGAGATTGGGGCTTTGTTGTGATTATTTTAGTGTCTTCTAAAAAGGCAGGGCCAGGACTTATACTTTACAAAGATGTCACTAGAGTATTTTGCCATATTGCATTGTATTAAAGGCCAGTGTTTCCATGAGGTGGTGTATGCAGTTGAGCACAACTGCTAGTCATTCAGCAATGGCTTTTGTGGTGATCAAGCATTCGGATGCCTTCATTCATTCATTTTCTATGCTGCTTAATCCTAATTAGGTCGCAGGGAGGCTGGTGCCCATCTCAGCCAACTCTGGGGAAGACAGGGTTCACCCTGAACAGCTCGCCAGGCCATTGTAGGGTCAACACACACAGAACCATTCACACTTCTTGCTTTTCTGTGAGGTGAACGTGCTAACCACTGCGCCACCGTGCCGCCTCAGATGCCTTTAATTCTGTTTTAAGCTTTTCAGTGTAATGTAACGTTTGTATACAGCTTTTAAGAATTGACTTTGCCATGAAGCAGATTTAGAGAAATCTGGATTCAAGTTTAGATTTTTAATAAGCAAACCAAAGGAAGCAGACAACATGAGAAATAAGCCTTGAGAGGAATCAGGCTTGAAAGGAACCTGTCCCCTTCTAGCTCATAGAGGATATGTGGGATATAAATCATTACACTTCTACAACAGTTTTAAGTGTGCAAAGGATATTTAGTGTGAGATTGTGGTGAATAAGAGTCCTGAGATAATCACAGGGCAGTCTTTTTAAATACAGTAGCAGTTACTGGGTACAAATACAGTATTCGGAAACTGTTTTTGGAAGTGTCTTTAATGATAAAAGTAGATGCAAAGAATATAGATGCACACATCAGAATTGCTGACACTAGCACAGAGTTTCCAGAGAAGGTGCTTATGAAGCTTTCACCAGGTACTGTGTGACGCTTCAGAGTGACTGTTGGTGTTTCAAATAGGAAATAATTCATTTCTAGGAAATTGTTTCTTTGCAGTTCCTTATATGGACATTTGAATATGGTTTTGTCGGGTTTCTCTTGCTGCAAACCACATCATTGTTAGTAATATAGGCAAGGCACTTTTTTTTTTTTACATCATACTTTATATTTAAAAGAAATTTAAAGGATGTACAGGTCCTGTACAACTGCCCATGCAGTAATATTTTATGCTGACTATTACATACTGGCTCTAACGCTGCCCTGTTGACTGGTAGAACCGCAGAGTTCCTTCCCGAGGTGTTCAGAGTTCAGCAGAATGCAGAAAACGTTAGTTTTTAACCACAGTGCTGCTACCTCTTACGAGGTGCTATTTTTTGTAGCTTGGATTTGTAGATAATTTCAGCTTCTGTTGCAATACTGTCTGAACACCCTAAGTGACACCCTAAGCCGTTGTGACTCTTTTTACCTGAAGTTCTGATCATTTACCGTAGCTGCTTGATCCCAGTGTTATGTTTCAGACTTGACCTTTTCAGTTTCCTGCCTGCGAGCTACAATACAGTCATACCATGTTGCTATATGTAGTTGTCTGTTGATTTTAATGGGTAAAACATTTTTGTTACTGGTGAGAGCCTTAGACCGGCGATATTTAGATCATTATTTGGAAGAGATGAGTTGGCTCAAATGGATTTTTTTTGTCTTGACAGTAAAAACCTGACATGGAGGGACATGCAGCACCTGGTTGTGAGAACATCTAACCCAGCTCACCTGATCACTAATGACTGGAAGACGAATGGAGTTGGACGCAAAGGTACCTTGTTCTTTTCTCTTGTCTGCTGCCTGCTTTTCAACAGACTGCTCTGTTATTTCCTTGCTTTTGCTCTGAATCCAGGTATGATGTGCTGTCTGTCAGTGAAGCAATGTTCCTTATACCGATCAAGAGTACATTTCAATTCCTTGTCTGTCTCATAATGTCACTCTATGCTTGGGCCCCTATTAAACTGCTCTGAATGGAACTGCCAGGTTACTGTCAGCAGTATTGATTCTCTCTCCTTCTTCATATTGGCCATTTCTTTTGTCTTATATTTGTCCATCTTTCAGCACCTGCTGTGATAATATGGTTTCATTTGTACATCTCTGTTGCTGTCTATTCTTTAGTAAGCCACTCGTATGGCTATGGTCTGCTGGATGCTGCTGCTATGGTGACCCTGGCCAAGAACTGGACCAATGTAGGTCCCCAGCAGACATGTATGATCTCCATGTTGTCTGAGCCCAGGTTAGTCCTTCACTCAAAGCAATACTCTGCCCTAGAAAGCCAGGATATTTATAACAAATATGTACTGGTATCACATTTACAGCTCACATCCCAGAAGTGGTCGAATAAAGTTTGTAATTTGGCCCATCAGATGGATTTAGAATTTTTATTCTAAATTAAAATCATGCTGTGAACCATAATTTAATTAAAAAAGATTTGAAATAGAACTGGTCTGTTATTCCACTAGGGGGCAACCTTAAGAAATAAATGCAGGGCAGGAACTTGAATGACAGAAGTGCTAATTTGAAGATGCTAATGTAATTTTTCATTAACATGTGAGCAAGAGTAAAACATTTTTAGGATGTAACCAGGTCTCCTTAAGAAGATGAGCTTATAGTGGTGAGGGTGTTAATTACTTTAGTATGTACTACACATGAATGGTGCCTTCTGATTGGTTTATTATTTCTGGGTTATAGACATTATTCGCCCCACAAACTGGGGAAAATTCTTGAATCAATTAAAAATGTAAAAGATACGCTAAAAATCTTGCTTTGTACAGTCCTTTCACTGTGGACTAAGAAGTGTAATGTGGTCCATTACCGAAAATAAGTTTGATACTCTGGAATTAGCATGTTGTCTGTGCTAACATATGGCTCACAGACTTCACTTGTGGTACCCGAAAATATAGTCTGAGATGCCTTGCATCCTTGCCCTTGGGATTTCTCATAAAAGCCAGATTTTAACGGGAAGTAAGCATTGTATTGACAAGTGATTCTGTAGCAAGTTTGACAGCGTGCCACATTCACAGTCCATGTGAGCGAACTCTGCTTGGGTTTAATGTTCTGTCATGAGGGGGAGGCTCGCCCGCAGTGCATTTCTAAAGGAAATAATTACTTGCAGATGAGCTTGTATACTGCACTCGCATCTCTGCAGAAAATCACACACTCCTGCAAATGCTCCCTCCTTTATGTACACAAGCCCTCTTGAGAACTCCTGCTCTTTTCATCTCCCCCTCGTTCCCTCATATTACAGAAAAGATCAGAGGGCTTCTGAACGAGGCCTAGTTGAGCATGCTGGTTAGTATGGTCACAGTGTTTGAGCAATGGGCATGGTAGGTATGGGAAAACCCTTGGATTGTCCCCAGGCTCCGGAAAATATCAGTTGGTGGTCCGATGAGACACAGTTTAGATTTTATGCTGATAACTGGGAGAGATTTACAGTTACACTTAGTTTTCTAATCAGCTTTGCCATTTGGTGTTACAAACGTGAAAGCAGAATGGAGAAAATGTTTCTGTGCCATGCTGAGAATACAGCTTATTGTGGACTGCATGACACAAGTATTATGTTGATGCAGACCGTAACATAAATCCTGAACTCCTATCTACTTTCAAAAACACAAAAACCCCTCAGGCTGTTTAACTCAGCTCTTCCAAAGAACCAGTAATGTGTTGTTTTTAGTGATTATATTCATGAGTTTTGAATCATTTTAGTAATGCATTTACCTCTCACTGCCTTGGAAGTCCAACAAAGGAAAGGATCAAATGTGCTGCTAAAAACATGCAATTTGTAAATTCAAACTAAATAATTAAAACAAGATAGATCACATGTAGGTAATAGTCAGTTCTCAAAGTTGGTGTGTTGGATCTGAGTGACTTTGAAAAGGGCCATATTGTAATGGATAAACGACTGGTTCTGTTCATCTCCAAATCGGCAGGTTTTGTGAGGTGTTCCTGGTATTCAGTGGTAAGTACCTATCAAAGGTGGTCCAAGGAAGGACACCCAGTGAACTGGCAAAAGTGCTATGGGTGCCCAAGGCTCACTGATGTGTGTAGAGAGCGAAGGGTAATACGTCTGGCCTGATACTACTGAAGAGCTACTGTAGCACAAATTGCCCAAACTATTAATGCTGGCTATGATAAAGGAGTCAGAACACACACTGCATTATAGCTTGAGGTGTATGAGGCTGTTTATGCGCGGAACAATAATATGGAGGAAATGGTAGGGCTGATCTGGGTATATAGTTCTGAAATTAGAGTACTGATTGTGTGTGTGTTTGTGGTCATCATAATTCATATTTGTATCACATCACTAATTTATAGGGCATAAATGACTTTTTAGCAATTAGCAAACAGGTTTGTGTTAATTTTATTAGCATGCCTCAGTTAAATTAGAGAAAAGGCAAGTCACTGATTTTTCAGCATCCAGCAGTTCACCACTCTTTTGAGAGTTACTGTTGCAGAATGCACTTGTGTAAAAGATTGTGCTTTTTTTTTTTTTTTTTTTTTTTTTTTAAATATATAGGAACATTGGGAGCCATCTGGTGATCACCAGTCATGTAGATGCGTGCTTAGGCAAGCACAACTTTGTGAGCTCTCTGGAACATGTCCAGGCTCAGCTTACACTGTCCTACAACCGTCGTGGAAACCTGGCCATCTACTTGGTCAGCCCACAGGGCACCCGCTCAACTCTGCTCGCCCAAAGGTCAGGGGTTATGGGCTATTCTTCCTGCCCTTTATTTCATTTCAGATGAGTAAAGTTTCTTAGTAGTGTGGTGACTTTTCTACCTGCCTCTTTGCAGACCTGCTGCTGTCTGGGCTGTATGTTGATTGTTACCCTCACACTAGCTAAAGACTAACATTTTTTATCTTTATCCTTCAGGCCTCATGATTATTCCTCTGAAGGTTTCAATGACTGGGCCTTTATGACCACCCACTCGTGGGATGAGGACCCCCGGGGCGAGTGGACTCTGGAAATTGAGAATGTGGTTGGAACCAGTGACTATGGTAACACTGCCTGAATATTTTGCCCTTCAGGGTTCTTTATTTTATACAGTCATCAATGTGGAAAGCAGGGTAGGCGTTTTATCTCAAGCATGGAGTGTCACTTCTGGAGTTCTTTTTCTCTTCATTATTTTACAGTTATAACTAGAAGATTCTAGTAGAACACGGTATTTATTTATTTGTCTGTCTGTCTGTCTGTCTGTCTGTCTGTCTATCTATCTATCTATCTATCAAATAATTAATTAATTAAGTGTGTGGTGTTGTTTTTTTATTTTTTTTTATTTTATTTTATTTTTTTTTTGCATAAACAACAGAGATGGTGTTGGACTGTGGCAAAATTTTTCCATTTTCCCCCCTTTTGAAAAATGTATGTGTGTGTATATGTGTGTGTATGTATGTGTGTGTGTATATATATATATATATATATATATATGTATGTATATATATATATATATATATATATGTGTGTGTGTGTGTGT
>JAQMYF010000002.1:17390431-17406437 GCA_030014195.1 Neosilurus mollespiculum | reverse complement strand
TTTTCTGAAACTCTTAATCCTAATAAGGGGAGGCTGGGCGAGAGCAGAGTACACCCTGGACAGGTCACCAGGAAATCACAGCCCAGTACTTATTATGTGATTAATCACCAGAATGTTAAAAGAATCGATAGCTGCAGCCCTAATGCATACTGTATATAATTATTAAGCCTACTTTAAATAATTTTGTTGTTTGTTACAAGCATTTTTTAAATAAGAAAGCAGCGTTATTTTCACAAAAAGACCATTTCAAGTATATAATATCTTATAGCATGGATAATTGTTTACCTTAGTTTCATAATGAAAAATATGAAACACATCCAACCTTATCCCAGATATTTTCACTTTTTTGTAGTATGCATTAATATAATTGCAGTTACAGTTATGTGCTAGTCCTTATCTCAGCTTATCATGTTGAAATGTCACTTCCTTATTTTGATGAACAAAATGAGTCAGTGTGAGGTTAGCATGCAGCCATGCTCTGGCCCAGTTTAGCATTAAACTTTCTCACAGCAGTATAATGGCACACTGTCAAAAGGTTAAGAGAATAAAAGGGGTTTAAATGACATAAGGACCTGAGGACATTTTCAATTTGAAAGTTCAAGCATGTTGATAGCTTTTTGCATCACTTCTAAAGGGTAAAAAATGTAGGCACACCAAGGTGATTTGGGTAGTGTTCATGTGTACAATATGAGAGACGCATGTCTGCTGATCATGATATTTCTCCAATAGTCGTGGAACGTGATGGTGAGTGAGACGGAGAACCTGAGTCGGATCCTCCGCAAGCATTCTGAAGACCTGATAGTGGGACCGCTTAGCAAACTCACACTTCTGATCAGAGACAAGCAACAGCTAAAGAAGACGTACAGTGAACAGTGGAGCCTCCTCAACCAGGAGCTGTGCAGGGTCAGTACCACAAATAGACAGATTATATTATTTAGACATCCCGGGCGATAGGCCAGGAGGCCTTACATGTTTGTGTGTTTCTCTGTTTTTTTCCTTTCACACCAGCCAATTTCCAGGCAATATCTCGAGAAAGCCTTTGGCAGTCCTCATCAAACTTTGCGTATTTACTTTACTGCACTACGTCGAGAAGCCTATCATTATCACTGATCTAGATAACCATTGGATGCCGCATGTGGCTAAGCAAGCCGCTCAACTTTGAGGCTAGCAGGCAGCCATGTTATGGGCCCCAATAAGTAGCAGGGCAGGGTTCTTGGGGCTTGGCTTTTAAGCATATACTATATACACATTTGTTTCATATTGTATAGGGCTAGTACTTGTTTTCAAAATGTTAATAGTTACATATATGTTAACAGTTCATATATATATCTAAAAGATTTTATTTATTTATAAATGTTGAAAGTTAGTTTATAACCTGCTTAAAAGCTGCAGTTGTAAACAGATATACAGTGTATCAAACGTAAGATTGGGAACGTTTGATGTTTTATTACGTCTGTACAGAAAAGTGTGAGATAATTGCAGTGATTATTAGCAATTACTATTTTATGATTATGATTACGTGAAATTATAATGATGATGATTTCAGCATGATTCCTGATAACGCAATTACTAACAAAACTGAATAAATAATTAAGAATAATTATAATCGACTGAAAGTTATACTTATAGGCTTCATATTAAATCAAATAATGTAGGTACAGCCCCCTCACGGAGCCTTGTTGTCTGCCCTGTTCTGTCAAACCAGTGCTCCTCAAAACGGTCGGAACACGGCCCTGCAATTTTTTATGGATTATACTTTTCTCTTCTCATGTTCACTAAACACTTTTTTAATAGTTCTGGCTTACTGATCGGAAACCTGTTAATGGCAAGACAATGGCTTGATTTACATGTCCTATGTACAAAATGTAATATATGTATACATATACTTGACATATGAAACGAATGTATAATTATAACTTAGCGTCATGCATGTGCACATCTATATATGCCTTTATATTTGTAATTTTATATAAAAAATTCTCATCCCTAATAACTGAATTACTTGGCCTAGGGACAGTATATTTTAATAACATAAATTATATAACTATAATAATGAGGTTTTATTGGCTATTTATAACCAGTAACCGGCTGTATAAAAGGGATTTTAGTTGTCTCACACATTACAGGACATTTTGACATTAAATACATTATAAGTCCTACTTACTTATAAAATGTTTTTCCAGTTCCAGTTTCTGTAAGCACAGTTAAATGCTGCGAAAGACGGCATAATAAAATGTAAGAAACAGTTGTAAAACAATAAAAATACAGAGGGAAATTATGGTTGTCTTGGGGCTCGCAAAATGGCCACTTAAGCACATCCGGTTACTTCAGCTTCAACAGCTTAGTGCAACACCCAGTGTTTATTTTTAGATGAGTGATCATTACATTAAGATTTATTACAGTTGTCTATAAGGCGCTGTGGCTGCTGTTCAATTCACAACCTGTGTTAATGGACTGTACCATGCAGTGTGGTGGTGGTAGAGGTGACATAGACAGCCTACGTTCTCTCTAAAAATGAATTCCACAAGGGAAATTTGCCTCTGCATTTAACCCATCCAAAGTGATCACATAAAATCGTAAACACTGAGCGCACACACACACACATTTTAAACACTCGGGTTGTTGGTACACTTGAGACAGGAGTATGAATACTTAAAGACGTGTGTAGACTGTATCATCGCACTGCATTGCAGTAGCATTCTATCCCAGCAGTCTGTTTTTCCTGCTTGGTGCATCTGACTCAGCTCAGGATTGGTTTGATGAAGGATGACGTAATGTTTTGGTGCAGGGAAAGCACATGTACAACACATGGGGTCATAAGACTGGAATGGAGAACTATGAGCTTATCCAAATGAAGTGGAAAGCCAAGTGTTTGTTAATTCATGGAACATTAAACAAAATAGATGATAACATGTTGCAGTGGAAAGATAGAAAGGGCAAAGGAAGAAAAATATAGGATGATGTAGGATACTGAGGATTTTTAACTGTTTAGTGAGGATGAAGTACTGTTGTGTCTCTTTGAGACTGGGCAGGGTTTTTCCAGCAACTGGACTTTGCCTAGAGTCATGATGCAAACTTTGACCATTGGTAGCATTGTAAGAGCTGTGGTAAAGTCTCTGAAATCTCTTTATGGGAGTAATTTGAACCATCAGCTGAAAGTAATAATTATGGGAAGCTTGTCTCATTGTTGTATTACTGGAAGGCGTTTACTACCCCCAAGTTGATTGTTTTCCAAAAACAACACATTCAGTTGTATTTTATTTTTTCTTTCTTGAAGGAAATCAGTCGCCTTAACCTTGTTAACCTTGGCTAAATCAAACCATGCCTTAGTCAACCGCAGCACACACTTACCTGAGTGAAGTACCTACTTGGACTTCCCTAGGTCCCGCAGAAACCGTGCATCGCACATGCACCATGCTATAACACTTACCCACCCAAGGTCAGTCTGCCTTCCATATATGGTAAAGGACTCTGGTGCGTGTTTTGATTCATTCTTGTAGGGAAACAGTCATTTAGTTCATTAAAAATATTGGTGATCTAAACACCCAAATCTTAACAAAACACTCGGTATAACCTTTTCATGCAATTTATTAATGCATTAAAAGACAGAATTTTTTTGAATTTCACAACCAATTTCCTTCAATAAAACAACAAAATACAGCTTGACATGTTACCAATTTTACAGCTTTAACTGTTACAGAGCACTGATACCGGAGACTCCTTCCCAGTTTTTAATTTTTATTTCAGTGATTACATAATTGTGCAGATTTTGTGATCCTTTTATATGAAGTATCTAGCAAATAGTCCCGACAAATGAGTTGCTACTGTAGAAACAACCCATTAGAGAAAGACCATTGAAAGTAGAAACCTCTTTGTTGTACTGCTGTCCAATCAGAATCAAAAGAGCACTCTGCCATAGTATAAAATAACAGATCAGCCTTATGGATCAGTGCCACACAAAGGTGGAGGATTAAGATTTCCTCAACAAAAATATTTATAATAACAGTGCACCAGGTCAAGAATCAGAATGCCTGCAGTCCACTGGAACATGCTGCATCAGTGTAACGATCTGGAATTTGATCATTAAAAATCATATTTGTAAGTAATAAATCTAGATCTGAATCAGTGCATCAGTGCATAAATGTACAAAATCTTTTCCCACAGAGATGCAGGTGATAGTCAAGCAGTATGAATAATGAAAAGGGAAGAATGTGTGTAGCAGCCAACTCCAGGCCTTTTGAAAATGACAGGAAGGGAACTAAATAAGGGCTGTGTTTCCATAATGAAAGTGCCAGAAACACACAGAAGTGAAAAAGACAGTGGTGGAATTTGTTACATGAAACAAAAAGGGGATCTGGCCAAAATGTCCAGGTGCAGAGAAAGTCTGAGTTTGCATTCTGTGAAACCATAATCCTGTCTTTAAGGACAGAGTGCACTCCTAAACCATTATCAGCAAGCAATTAAATGGGATTAAAACATTGGTTGACTGTGATATATGGGTATAATTTTGGTATCTACATCAGATTACTTGCTGTTAAAGCAACATCAAGGTTTATTATTATACTTTTTTTGTGTATTCATTCATTCATTTGTTTGTTTATTTTTGTGTATGGAAACAACAGCACTACCAGTGGTTGTAAAAAAAAAAGTGCACCAAATTGTATGAAGATTTGTAGCTGGGGCTGATTTCTTTCTAGCCCAGGCTCTAAATGCAGAGTATCAGTGATAGCCATGTCGGGCGATGACACAAAAGGAAACATCACCTAGATTTTCTCTATATTTTGAGCTAGTATTTTTTATACCATGTCACAGAGGCATCCCTAACACATCCTTCACATGATTGAGAATGTAGACTAAAAAAAAAACTAAAAGTAATAGACGAAGTACACTTGTGCAATCAAAGTTAAAATTAAATAAAAGGGGAAACTGTAAGTTTAGTATTTCGGAGGTTCAGAGGAAGTACATGAACCTAGTACAGTATAAGATTTCAAATTTGTGACCAGCTGTCACTGGATTACTGCTTGAGTTAGTACGGATTATTGAAATTGAAGCCTAAATACGAGCATAAACTTCAACTTTGTGAAGAAAGAGTTCTCTTTTTTCCATTTCTCTCCTGTTTCCCCCCTAATTTAGTCTTATCCAATTCCTACCCGTCTAATGTTGCCTTCCCTATTACACGACCACCACCAACCAGGGAGGGGTGTAAGCATGTACATGCCCCCACCGTGACATGCGATGCTGCCACCCGCCTCTTTACAAACTGCTGCACATTAGTATGTGGAGGCGACCCTTTTTTTTTTCAGAGGGAAAGCGCCATCCGCCCCCCTCGTACGAATAAGCTCATGGACGCCCATGATTGGCTGGGGATCGCTGTGAGTGACATGGAAGTGAGTGTATGCCATCCATCCCTCCTGTGAGAGCTTGGCCAATTAGCTTCCATGGAGCAAAAGTTCTTTTTTAGGTGCCTAGTGGATTGTTTTAGTATTTAAAATATAGCCGTTCTACGTGGTAACCCCTCAACCAGGATGCCGCAAGCGCACGGAGGACAAACGCCATCCCCATACGAACAGTTCGGGCTGAGCAATGGCCCGGAAAAACTGTATATGTTCAAGGTCACTGTGTCAAGGTCAAAGGTCACATATGCAAATTAGCAACCCCAGACACAGGTTTAGGTCATAGGGAGTGCCTATGCCAAATTTCAGAAAGCTACCATGCATATGAGCCAAGCCAATGACAATATCCCTCCAGCTATAATGGCTAGATCCGAGCAATAGCCCGGACAAACATTATATGTTCAAGGTCACAGTGCCCAGGTCAAAGGTCACATATGCAAATTAGCTACCCCATCCACAGGTTTAGGTCATAGAAGGGGCCTATGCAAAATACAGAACGATGGCCTGTACATGAGCCGAGCAATGGCACGGACACCCACCAAGCCCAAGACAATACCCCTCCAGCTCTAATGGCTGAAGGGTAAAAAGGGTTGGTGCTCCTAAGTAACCCTTATTGATGTGATCCTCACACACTGGTTTGACCAAATAATTTGCACTGTGTACACATCACACATGCCTGTTAATGAAAGGGAGAAATTCATGGGTAATAGATTAGATTCTACCAAAATGTGAGTTTTTCGAGAAGGGAAAAAAAACACTGGACCAGGTCAACACCAACATTTAAAGCCACCCCCCTGCTACATCTCGGACTCTTAGATCATCTCTCTTTGTCCCTGATTGCTGCTTATAAACCATAAAGTGTTCCCGAACCAGAAACCGTGTTTCAACAGTGAGGTGCGAGTAATTGTAACAACACTACCCCGCCTCAGTGACATTTACAGTGGCAGACTTCAGAGGAGAGCCAGTGGAATAATCAGGACCCCACACACCCTGGACATCCCCTTTTCTCCTCTCTCTCCTCCGGAAAAAGTTACAGGACACTTAAAACAAAAACTAACAGACTCAAGAACAGCTTTTACCCACAAGCTGTTAAACGTGCAACCCCACCACCACCTATACATACATATATACAGTATATATGTGTCTATATGTGTACATATAGGTATGTCTATATATTTATATGCACATATATACCTTAGTATAGTTACCTTAGCTGTCTTTTGGTACTTTTATATAATTGCTGATAAACAGAGAACTGCTAATCTGAGTGTTATTGTTCATGAAACAGTTGACAATAAAGATCTCTCTTTATGTTTATAATTACTGCAGGTTGAGGTACGAGCCTGCATACCAAGTCTCTACTTGTCACTGGCTGGTTTGATTTTCCACTGCTAAAGTTCTCTCTCAAAGTTTTTGGGATGGTTTGAAATTAAGTAGACTGTGTAAATTATGCAGTAGAGCATCTTTCTTCTTCCAGTGAACAAAAATGCAAGTACAGCTCCAGTGAACTCATGTTTGTTTTCATTGCAACAAACACGAGAACAATTTTTAGATCCTTTATCTCTACAGTAACACTTGCAATGTCTTGTGCTTGTGCAATGTGCTTTTTAGTAGGAATGTGCATGTCCATGTCCAAAGTAAGGGGTGGATGCAAAGGATCAGAACGTATAATAGGGATTTAAAAATAAACCAGGCAAAGTATCCAACACACCCATAGGCATATAAGTCTAGAGATTGTGAAAGTAAGGCATATTATAAAAAATGAGTATGAGGGGCATTGTCATTACGCGAAATGCCTGTCAGTCTGTCTGTCCACAGTTGCATTATGCGCACTCAAAAACACCTTTTTCAATCATCACCATTTTTGGTGTGGATGTTGGAACTGGAAAATTACCAAAGCTTATCGATTTTTGTTGCAGTCCAATATCCAATATGGCCGCCACAGCTGCCATGTTGAATATGCGTTTTGCGAATTAACTGGAAAACGCCATCACCGATCACTGATTTTTGTGTCCATCTTGGGACTGGGCATACCTTTTATAATGTGGCACATGGTCTGAGTATTGCCTGCTTTTCAAGGATATGTTTTTACTTTCCGCTTTGATACCAGCTCATTTCTGCAGGATGAATGGATCCTGGATATAATGTTGGACATGTTCAGCTTACTATTATTGCTTCTGATTAGTCATTTGAGTTTTTTTAATACTTCTGCATTTTGTGGATTTGAGTTCCTTCTGAAAATCCTTTAAGGAAATCTGCAATTTTTGATGACGGCAAGTCATCATCTAGTCTATCTAGCTAGTCAGTTAGCAGTAACTGGATTATTAGTAGTGGGGTTTATTAAAACTCATATTGATTTATAATGCAATAGCAATACCACCTTTTGAACCTGTTCACACATAATCATATATCCTGATAAGATTTCACTCGCATACATTTACATCTGTAGTTAAATGTGTGTCAGGGTAACCAGATCTATCATCAATTTGCAAATCAGTTTAGATTTTTCACTTCCTTCCAGATTTACTGATTGTTGTAAGTTGCTTTATGCATCCAAAATTAACTATCAGATTAAATTTGCATCGTTTATGTAGGACAATTGTAAAATTTTGAAAGTTGTTTATTAAGCCTCACAGGAAGTGAAGAGCAATACACTTGGCGGTGAGTGATATTGCCTTAGCGAGAGAGGCGAATCTCTTCACCTCTCAGCTTACCTTGTTGCCTAGGTAACTTTCTTACATGTTTCCCACTTCGAAATCTTTCTGAGTAAAACTGTGAGCAGCACCACGCTTTCCTACTGCAGGTCCATGAGAATTTTTATTGTCATTATGTTATATTGTTTAAGTTTAATTTAAATCATATCATCATTTATAGATTATTATCACAATTATCCGCACACAGCAAGTATAGAACAGAGACTTGTGCATCAAGCTCTCTATCTGAAAAAGAGCTCTCTATTCGAGAAAGAGGACCATGATGGCAGCAGTTCTTTATTCTGACCAGTGCTGCACAGTTTTTATCCACTGATTTGTTTACCTTTATTAAAATTTAGCTGTTAACACGATTCACTAGGAGAAGACATTGTACTCAAATTACTACCCAACCCACATAATAGAGCTCCTGTTCAGCGTTGATGTGAGTGGGACATTTAAACTCGTGTTAATGGTTTCCATCCAGAAACTTGAAAATCCCATGATAACATGGAGAATTTCTCATGAAATCCCATGTTTGGAAGCATTCAGCAGTATCCTTAAGCTCTAATTGGTAACTCGACTCATGTCCTGTGAAGGTTTAGCTCAGTTGAACTTCATGCCCGGCCACTTCGGGTTGCGTGAGAAAATTTCGCTGCTTGGCATCTTTGACCATGCGTATTGTGCATGATCATTGACTTTGCATGGTCACTTCCTGTGTGAACTAGGCTTTAGTTTGCAGTCAGCTAACTCGTGTCATACTTGTGCACCTTAATCCCAATCACAGGAAATTATAAAACCTCACATTCCACTTTGTTGTCTGCTCCGGCTTTAGGCTCAAATAGATGCCCTTTCCAGCAAGCTTTCTTAAAAATTAATAATAATAATAATATATCTTCGTACAGGAAGAACTTTGGCAAAAGAGTAATGCCCAATGGTCCTAATGTGAGGATCTTACAAGGACATACACTCAATATAATTGAGGGGAAAGATTATGTCTTCAGAGGTTATAACAGATGATGAATGAAAAGTGCAATGTATTGTTTTCAATGAACGATAATGGTACCGTTGGGAAATAATTATGGTGTAATGCAGGTTAATTAACAGGACATTCTTTCATAATGTATAATTTACTTATCATTAAAATTTATTTAAAAGCTATTTTTAGTATGTACATGATCTTGATATCATTTTTAACCACATTAATTTTGCACAAGTGAACATGCTGGCTGTAAGCTGCAGTGTAATTCTGTTTTCAGAATTGAACTTTAAAAACTAACAGCTAACTTGGAAACTTAAATCTGATGCAGAATGTAGTCACTGAGTACTGCCTTAGAGTACTGAGAAAGAAAAAAAAAAAAATCTGAGGATTCACTCTTCTTGCTCACCTCTTTGTATAATCATTTTCACCCAATGTCTGTCTAACTGATTTTCTTATTTCACCCTGTTGTGGAAGGTTAGGTCACCCAAACTGAGTTGGACCGCCTGAAGTCTAATTACAAGCAGTTGGTGCGGGATGCAACCCAGGCCAAGAAGAAATATCAGGAGGCGAGTAAAGGTTGGGCATGCTGTTGATTCTCATTTCCCTTTTGCTGCCTGGGTTTCCTCCACTTCCACTCTGAATGCCAAATGCTATGCAAATAACACAGAAATACCCAGAGCAGTGACATACAATTAGAGGAACAGCCTTTATTCAGAGCAGAGCACAAAAGTGGAAATGACGAGAATGTGGTTAAGCAAAAAATCACACCTACATTTTAACAAGTCCATAGACATTAAAAAGAGTTTCTTCCAATCTGCAGGTCATACCTCATTTTTAAGTGTTAATGGTAATACTTTGAATGGTCAGTATACTCTAGAACTTTCAGGTTCTTTCTCAAAGCGTGTGTACTTTTGTCCCATCAGACAAAGGACGTGAGAAAGCCAAGGAGCGCTACATCAAAGCCACACTGAAGCTTCATGAGCACCACAATGAGTACGTGCTAGCAGTGAAGGCAGCTCAGGTGCATCATCAGCAGCACTTTGGCCGCAGCCAGCCGGCGTTGCTCACAGCTCTGCAGACGCTACATGAGGAAATGGTGCTTATTCTGTGAGTCATAACACAGTGGTTACATGAGTACTAACAGTAGCTAGCTACCCGCGGATTTAAAGTATGCTTAGAAAACCAGAGAAGTATACATAAAGATTTTTCTCAGTTGTAGATCAGAGGTATTCGGTCTCATTCATGATGTGACATCTGTTAAAGATTCATTTGTTAGAAATTTGCATGAAGAACTTGAAGCTGTTTGATTTGGAAAGTTTAAAATAAAAAAAAGCCATAATAAAGTTGTATTCTTTATCTATTCTTTATCTATCTCTTCCGTATATGATCCAGTGTAAATATGTGGAATTTCCATGCTAAGACATCACATATCCCCTCAGTGGATTTCATCATAATAAAATATTCACAATATATTGATAACATATATTATGCATAACAATGATTAACAGTAGTGGCAAGGAGGATATCAGTGAACGGTCCACAAGACGGAACATTGAGCAATATCCAGGGCAGTTGTGGCTTAGTGGTTAAGACGATGGGTTACTTATCCAAAGGTCACCGCTGTTGGGCCTTGAGCAAGGCTCTTAACCCTCAATTGCTCAGTTGTAAAAAAATTATATTTGTAAGTCGCTCTGGATAAAAGCGTCTACCAAATAATGTAAATTAAGTTAATGTCCGGAGTATCCACTGAGCCTGTTGGGAATAAGTGTTTTAGTATATACATGGGATAGTATAATAATTAAAGTTTTTTTTTAGTGGTTTATTTTTATGTGTTTAATTGATTCAAGCACTATCCTGAGTTTGTGAGATGGATAATCAGATGGTGCTGTTTCCATGAACATAATTTCCGTTAAAACTCTTAAAAGAATGGATATTGAGAGTATTGTGTTATAAAAGTCATTAGCAGCTATATACATACCATACATCATACAGGCCTTTTCCTAAAGAAAAAGTGCTGTAACCTCCATTTTTTTAAGATAAATAAATGCATGATGGTTGCGCGTGATGCTTAGGGGGAATTTACAGTGCCTGTGAATGACAGCCTCATGATTTATGAGCCAAGTTTTGTAACAGATATTCGAAGTTTCACAACTTACATAAATTTGTACTGATATTTTGTACTTTTGCTTTGGCTGAAGTGTTGAAATACAAATAAGTACACCAACCACTTAAACTGATTAAAACTGCAAATTTCTCATGACAACGGTTTCAAACTTCTGCTATATTCTTTCTGTCAGTGTACCCACAAAAATGAGAAGTGGTTTCCCTGCATGTGTTTTGAGAATCCTGAATGAGCACATTTATGCTTTTTTTTTTTTTTTTTTTTTTTTTTTTTCCAACCCCCGGAAGGAGATTCTCCAGGAGTATTTTGACCTGTCCAGTTTGGT
The DNA here is from genome assembly GCA_030014195.1 of Neosilurus mollespiculum. Classification (NCBI taxonomy): domain Eukaryota; kingdom Metazoa; phylum Chordata; class Actinopteri; order Siluriformes; family Plotosidae; genus Neosilurus; species Neosilurus mollespiculum. Next base: position 17,394,925 of record JAQMYF010000002.1, on the reverse strand, counting down.
CCAGGATGAAGTGGTGTGTGTTCATAACGAGATGACAAATGCCCTTAAAGCCATTGAACCACAGAGAGAGTATGAAAGCTTCATTCAGCAGAACAGGTAGAGGTTTGTTCTGTTCTCTGAGTTCTCCTGTTTCCTGTAAATGTATTCAGCAGGCCTGGCTAGTCTTTACCAGTAAGCAACTTTGTTTTGTGTTCAATTTGACAGATACCCTTTAGCATTTTTAACACTATTGATTCGCCAGTGATTTATCTGGTCCTTATTAAGAAGTGAGAACAAGTGGGAGAACAATGTTTGAGTGTGTAAATCCATGATTATCCAAATGTCAGAGCTTCAGCCACTAATTTTATAAAGAACATTCAATCAAAATGACAACCCTGAATTAAGAGCCGAAAACTCATTCACTGAAGGGGAAAGTACACAGATCATGTATTTTTTAATCTAATTTTTATTTTTCTTTATCTACATCAACTAAGATAAAACATGTATATTTATAAGCCATGGTCATGGGATTGATTGGTTAAATAAAATAGGATCTACTTCATTCATTCATTTATTTTCTAAGCCACCTAGTCTTAATTAGGGTCATGGGGAGGCATGTGCCCATCTCAGCCAACTCTGGGCGAGGGCTATGTACACCAGACCATTGCAGGGACAACACACATACAACAATTCAGACTCACAGGGACGGTTTGGAACAGCCAGTAAAACCTACTGTGCATGTTTTTGGACTGTGGGAGGAAACTGGAGGACCCGGAGAAAACCCACACAAGCACGAGAGAATTAGCAGAGAATTGGGAGGAAAACTAGCAAACTCCACACAGAAGTGCTTGAGCCTGTGACGTGAACCCAGGACCCAGTTATGAGGCGGACATGCTATTTACCACACCACCATGTTTATGATCTAAATAGTTTGTATGTAAAATTGTAGATATAGTCTCGATTGTACCCATGTATGGGTGTAAAGACAAGGTATAAAAATGTAGGACAGTGTGCAGTCTTCAAAGGTAGAGAAATTGAAGGAAGTATCCAACCAAGAAATTCCTTCCTTCATGGTTCTCTCTGCAGAGTGTGTGCGCACAGGGCGAATCCACAAGAGAGCACTGAGGAGAAGAGCGTAACATGTCATGTCTCATTTTATTTAAGGAAACACCTTTTGTTATCATTATGAATGTAAACAATGTACATGACTGTTGTTAGTTCTCACAGCACTCATCTAACTTGTTAACTTTTGCAATGTGTCTGCCAGGCTTTGAGCAGAAATCCAGTCATGCACAGTGAGTGACAGAGTCATTACAGATAGGCAGGTCGGAAGGTAACCAGAAATGATTTTTTTGATGTTTTTACAGCCCTGTGACTGCTACAGATGTGATTATCAGAGCATTTGATTTATTCATTGCTATTTGGATGTAAAGAGAGTTTCAAGAAATATAACCAAATTTGTTTCTGAAAAATGTGGTCTACCATGCCTTTATTAAAGTAAGAAACAGGTTAGCAATGCCCATTACAGGCTTCTGAAGGCTGAAGGTAGTGTTTATATGGGTTTCCAAGGCTGGTACTGGAAAAATGACAATATAATACCAAACTAAAATTACCAGACTAAAATATACAAACTAGACACAAGTGATTTCAACAGGAACATTATACCTGAGTGTAAAGACTAGAATAGAAAAAGAACTAAAATGAAAGTCAAAACAATCAAGCCACAACACTGCATGGATGCCGTTTTTGTAGCTTCATTAACCTAATATTTGCATTATAATGTTTCAAGTTTATTGTCATATACAGGTAACAATTGAACATCACTGCCAGCAATGGAATTCTTGGACTCAGAGCCCCCTCTGTATTCACATAAGAAATGTCATGACGAGAAGTGTCCAGTTCACGATGCACGAGATTCAGATCCATTTTTCAGGTGTTTATTTAGCCTTTAGGAAAAGAAAAGCATACAATCAATCACACAAAATAAATTTTTCCAAGAGAAACATCTCAGACAACGAACCAGCTTTGCAACTGCCTTATATAGTGCCCATTCCACTCTGATTGGTCTGTCATCCTCTAGCTCTAGGCCCTGATTGGCCCCTGATGACCTCATCTATCGACGTGTCTCAACAAGTCTCGAGAAACGAATATTGCACATAAAAAACCCCAATTATTTCACATTAAAAAAAAAAAACATTTAGGTAAAATATAAAGTAAAAAATAAAAACTATAAAAATAAAAGCAGTAAGATAAATACAGAATGCTAAAAAGAAACACTTGAAGTGGCTGTAGTGCAGAGGTAATGTGTTCATTTACAGTGTGTACAATGAATGTACGAAATGTTGTGTGCAAATTTTCCGGTGTTTCAGCTGTTCAGTAATGTGCTGCTACTTTATAAGCAGTGAGTTTCATTCATCAGTGTAGACCTTAAACAATCCCGTCAACTCATTTCACAGCTCAGTCCTGTATTTATACACTCTTTTTGAACTACTGAAAATGCAAATTACAAGCATCACTTAATCTGTGAGGCGGATTGAAAAACTCAAATAAACCACAAATAAACCTACACCGTTCCCTGAAGTGAAATATATTTTCTTATTTGCATGTACAGTAGTGTGCAGTAAAGATTATACACGAGGATTTAATTTCTTCACTCGCTAAACCATTCCATATGGTTTGAAGTTCATTCTTGCTAATCAAAAGTAAAAAAAATAAAATTTGTGACACCTTTCAATTTTTCTGAAAAATTGGTATTTTCAGTGTTTTTGTTTATTAGCCATATTTTTATCTCAGTATACGTGACAGAATTCTTTTTTTGGTTCCCATGCCTAAAATAGTATTGTTCAATACATTTTCACCAAAAAAATTATAGAGAAGAATTTTTTTTTACTTTATTTATTAGGATCCCCTTAATCTTACTAGGGTCATGGGGAGGCTGGAGCCTATCTCAGCAGACTGTTGACGAAGGCAGGGTACACCCTGAACAGCTTGCCAGTCCATTGCAGGGCCAACACATTCAATCATTCACACACTCACACTAAGGGGCAATTTTTGTTTTCTATGTAAATGTGCTTTGTAACACTGTTTCTGTAAAAGGTGCTTTACAGATACAGTTGAATTGTATTGAATTGAATTTGGAACAGCCAATTAGCTTAATGTGCATTTCTTGGGACTGTGGAATGAAACCAGAGTACCAATAGGAGACCCACACTATCATGGGGAACACATGCAAACTCCACACAGAAACTCCCTTGCTGAGCCTAGGACTCTAACCCAGAACGTTCTTGCTGTGAGGAAGACATGCTAACCACTATGCCATCACGCCGCCATCATGTACATGTTGACACCTGAAAACTTACTGAAGGCTTAACTATACGTTTTTGTGGGGAAAACCCTGTGTTTTAATCTTTTTTTAGCTCTCAAACTTTATTTGATCTCTATCACACACTCATTTACAGAGTTTATTTCATTTATGCATAGGGACATACCACAGAGACAAGGTTTCCACAATCACCATCACCACATGCACACAGTGTTATGTTGGGGAAAAAGGGATCATCTGCCTTATTGGAAAATGCTTTACTGTATGAAGACTGTTCTTGTGTAAAGAGAATTATACAATTATTAATGCAGTTCAGTGCCAAAATCATGCTTATATACATATTCAAATTGATCATTGGCCCAGCTCAAGGAGGTAAACAGTCTGATAGCCACAAGGAAGAAAGACCTGAGAAAGGCCACTGATGCATGCCTGGTCTTCTGTTGAGAATAATCTGTGGTGCATTAGTGGTTTCATGAATCAGGCTGTATGGATTGCTCATTAGAGCAAAGAGCGTAGCCAGTGTTCTTCTGTCCATCACCAGTCTCCAGAGCTCTAGTACTGAGGTAATCTTCCTGGGTGTGTTTGTCTGCCACTGGCTGGTATACTGTGAAAACACTTTTCCTAAATGCTCTGTGGATGTGTTTAAGTTCCTTAAAGATAATTTTGTTTTATCCATGGCAAGAGTCTTTATTTCTTTATGATTAATGACAGGTGGGTTTATTACAAATGTGGAGTTTCAAATAACCATCACATCCTGAAGTGTTTTATTCTTCTTATTCTGTATCAATTTGCCAATCCTAACAAAGGTTTATAAATTAAGTAATGACCAATGGTACATTTTGTCCTTTATAGTAATGTTTTATGTTCTGTGATAAAATATCCAGGGATTATTATGAGCCTTGTTTGTGGCTATGATCAAATTAGAGTTGCTTAGGCTCCAGGAAAAATGAATGAAGAACACGCACAAAAAGCTTGCACTCAAAGAGGGTGAAAAATGTTGTGAAATGACAATCAACCAATGTAGTAATGTTTCATTCTTTTATTCTTTGTGTTATCGTAGATAAATGTAGTAGGTGCCACAATAAGTATAAGACATTATGGATTGGTTAGGGCTAAAATTGTTGTGTGTGTGTGTGTGTGTGTGTGTGTGTGTGTGTGTGTGTGTGTGTGTGTGTGTGTGTGTGTGTGTGTGT
>JAQMYF010000002.1:17331442-17371526 GCA_030014195.1 Neosilurus mollespiculum | reverse complement strand
TATATAAAATACATTTTGATTTTGAGCCTATGATCAGAGATGCATGGGGTCCACTTTCCACAGCCCTGTTTTTGTGTGAGATTCTGTGAAACTGCACTCATTTTCAAATATGCGGTTATTGGGACTCTCTCTTTTTTAAAATTATGTAGTGTGTGGAGTTAGGCTCAGAGCTGGAGGTAAAGTGACACTTTAAAGGCAGAGTCATCAAATCTAGAGAAAGATAACATTGGAGAATGTTAATATTTGAACTTAAAAGCCAAAAAAAAATAATAATAATACACACCTCCCTTCAGGATTCTTTTAGAAGCTCCACCCACTCTTCCCCCAGATTCATGGAAGTGCATTGCCAATACAACAACAACACTAACAATCCCCCATCTCCCCTTCAGCCAATCAGCAACAGGGTGCATGTGTCCTGTGCGTGAGCACAAATGCCCCCTGTTGTTGGCTGGAATATTGTTGTGCAGCTTGCACTAAGATGCTTTGTTTGTGGTCAGAGCCAAGGTTGTGAACAAACACCAGAGTTTTTTTCAGTGCACACAGAAAGAACAGCCAGTAGGCCATGAGGAGACCACTTGTCTTTATTCATGCTTATTATGAGTGTGATGTTAGTCCACACAAATATGTTGTGACATTTTAATTGGCCCATTATACTGATTTTGAGTGTGTGTGTGTGTGTGTGTGTGTGTGTGTGTGTGTGTGTGTACACACGCGGGCACTTAAAGGGGAACTTTGGTGAGGTGTTCAGTGGTCGTCTGCGCACAGACAACACACCAGTGGCGGTGAAAGCCTGTCGTGAAAACCTTGCTATAGAACTCAAGAATAAGTTTCTCATGGAAGCTCGGTATGAACATACACTCTCTCTGACACACATACACACACACACACACACACACACACACACACACACAGATGCACATTCAATCTGTGACTGAACCTCATTGTGTTTCTGAAGGATTCTGAAACAGTATGACCATCCGAATATAGTGAAGCTCATCGGTGTGTGCACGCAGAAACAGCCCATCTATATAATCATGGAACTGGTGCAAGGTAATCAAATATCCTAAATATCACTGTGTTCATCATCGTAATGTTCCACTAACCTTATCGAGGGTGCTTAAATCTGTGCTGTCAGGGGGAGACTTCCTGTCCTTCCTCCGTACAGAAGGACACAACCTGAAGCCAAAGATGCTGATTAAGATGGCGGAGAATGTGGCGTCTGGCATGGAATATCTAGAGAGCAAGAAGTGCATCCATCGGTGAGAATGATTATTTCAGAAAATCGCAGGAAGAGAGAAAGCGTGGGAAACGTTTAATATGAGGTGTACAGTACACATAATTTATCTTTACTTTTCTCCTGATTTTGCACTTTCTGACAGATTGTCAGAATCTGAACTTATTAGGGGTTAAGCACCAAATTTATGTAATGATTTATTATTATTATTATTATTATTATTATTATTACTATTATAATACAGTACATGGTAATATATGGCAGCTCATGGACCTTCATTAAAAGTATGGCACAGTGATGGAGAGCATAACACAGCAGGTTGTGTTTCACGTGGAAAAGTTAGATATACTGTATGTTTGCAGTAAATCTCCACTGCAACATCAAAAATGGATTCTTTTGGGTCATGCCAACTGCAGTGTATACTATGATGTTTTCCCACCACAATCATATTTTCCATTATTATGATTTTTTTCTCCACTTCTTCTGAAAAGTTTGTCAAATCATCATATCATTTGGCCGACCCAAACTATTTCTTTTCTTTCCGACTTTTGATATGCATGAAGATTTATTAACAACAGACAAACAAATTTAACTGACTTTTATATAATGAGTCTAATCTAGGCTCATCGGTAAATTTAACAACATTACATAATGTTAACAAAGAAGCTTAGAGAAGCTTTGAATACAAGAAGTGAAGCAAAAGCTCAGTAATTGCTTAGAATGTAGTATTTCTCATTGGGAACAAGGGCTTCTGATTGTAAACACGGGCTTCTGATCTCAGTCACTCTGGGTCTTTTTCCTTCACAAAGGTATAAAGCCAGAAACAGCTGGGCCCCTTCATCGCTGCTTGCAACCATATTTAGTTTAGTTATTTTATTCAATTCAGTATACAGTTCAATTATTATTGTCACTAAATGCTAGAAGATTTAAAATCTTAAAATACATACTTCATGTCATTTCTATTTCACTGTGCATTTACATTAATCTTCATCTCACTGCTTTCCAACAGTTAGCACTCATTCAAAAAGGCATTTGTTTATTTGCAGTTACATAATCAGATATGCAGAGATATATGATATCTGTAAAAAAGTGTAATTTTGTGGAAGTAGTTTCAGCATTATGCTGCAGCTAGAGCTGATTTGATCAGAATGTTGCTATATCTCACAGTAAGCTTGCATTTGTTGACAAGTAATTCTAACCTCTGCAGCTGTGCCTGTGGCATTGATGTATGACAGCAGTGAGCAACAGCGACTAATTCAGCATCTAAATATACATTATCTATCATCTGTGTGTAACTGTCTAAGCAGAAGTGTGTAGTAGTTTCCAACCTGCTGTTGTAGTGGAAAATTGGGTAATGAATGGGATTTGGCAGGGACTAAACTGGGTTAAAAAGGACAAAATGTTAAACTGCTGATAGATTTTACAAAGAAACAGACATGATTACCCAGAAAACCAAGATATAACCAACTTTTTATTGTGTCGCCTGCCAGTAAATCTGGAGTGACATAGGCATCTGGAGTGACATAGGCATCTTGTGCATGTGGTCATCATTAATTTGCAGCTCCTCCTACATCTGTAAATGGATTTTTAAGAAACTTTCACATAATTGTCAGAAAATAATGCCATTGTGCAACTCCTATTTTATTTCAATGCTGGTGTAAATAAGCGAGAATAGGTGACACAAGCCTTACCTGGAAGACTCATTACTGGTACTTTTATTTGTAGTTGTATATGGGTGAGGCTCTGGATAACCGCCCGGCCCAGTGTCTGAATTTGAAAAATTATGTTTTACTAACTGGAATTCAATACTTTTTATGTAGAAAGTAGGAGTGTTGAGAATCGATGTCCAATAAAATCATGTCATCCAATCACTAATAGTTTTTCTATGGAGGATCCTTGAATAAAGTCATGTCAAGTGATTTTTGTTCCTGTCATTTATGTTACTGCAGCAGCCCAATCAGAAATACGTGAATAGTTTAGCATGTTTTCCCCACAAAGATAACAAGCTGCCTGAACCTCATGTTTCAGACCTGAGAAGTTTGTCCTAAAAATCAACAAATGTTTTAACTAAAAACTTTTAACTTGTTTCTGTCACTTGGGTCTTTTGAATTCCTGCAAATAAAATTTTAGACTTTATATCAAAAGTTATGGTTTTGAGATGAATTTTACATCTTATGATGGGTGTAGCACCAGAACCATTGGAACAGCAGAGAGATTGGGGAACGAAGCCTAACCCTCGAGTAGTTTCATGAGCCTTACCCATATAGGGTGTGGCAATTTTAAAATGAGACTGATGCTGTAATTTAAAGCAACATCTATTTCAAGTACTCTCCCCGCTCAACATGTTCCCCTTCTGGAAGTACACACCGCTGTATTCTTTTCTTCCACTGATCAAAACAGTGCAGTCGGTCTTCTTCCACTAGTTCTCTGAAAAGCTCCATTGTTTCCTTCTTCGCTACTGGAACAGACTCCAAATGATTCCCCTTGTGTGCGGACTTGATTTATTCTTGGTGACCCAGAGATGTGTTTTCCAGTGCACCGACTGCTGTTTGGTTCAGGATCATATTAGAAGATCTAGGTCTCATCACATCTGATGGCATTTATTTAAAATATGGGTCTTTAGTCTGTTACAGAATGTCACCAATTCTCTTGCGATTTTGTTTTTGATCTTCAGCACAAACTTCATGCAAACTTTACATCATATTCACTGATTTCTGTGCAAAATTTCCCCTCCTACCTCTTTATTAATGGAGACCATTTATGCAATCATTCTGATGTTGAGTTGTTCATCAATGATGACTTTTTAAATACATTTTTTGCCTGTATCTTGATGTGCATGAGCGTCCACAGCAATCATCATCTTTGACATCCGTTCGACCTTCACAAACTTTTGTGCCACTCGAACACACATGCACATGCCATGCATTCTTTCCCATAAACCTCAGTTAAGGATAAGCGTTTAGAAAACAAAGGTCAGTTTCATAAAAAAATTTCAGAAGAATGCGGTGCTCAGTTTTGTTCTGACCATCTTTATTATGGGTCGGAAATACACACCTTCTTCAAACGAAGCATAATAGTGAACTGGATATGCGAGTACATTCCCTCAAAAAAAAAAACGAGTGCCAATCTTATACATATAGATATGAGGGTCGCATTTCAAAGAAAGGCTGTGTTCATTCAGATGGGAGCATATTGTTTATACGTGTTATGTTCCTTGTTCTTTCATTCCTCTCCAGTAACTGCTTTATCTTGATTAGAATGGTTTTCCTAATAATGTGTTTATTATTTGGAAGTATAACAAATTAAAATCATTAGCAAACATATTGCATCAAGTGCGGACAAAAATATTAACCACAGGAGTAAAACTCCTACAGGAGAGAAGGGGGTTTTACTTTTTGCTCTTATATATCTATTTCTGTTTCTGCTTTTCTCTCATTTTCCTTTATTTCATCTCATCGTATTATGTTCTGTCTCCATTTCTAACTGCCTGTCTGTCATTGTGTATTATCTGATTGCCTTTCTCTTGCACTGTCGTTCCCTTTCTTTTATGGTCTGTCAATCACACGCACTCTCTCTGATTCCTGCAGGGACCTGGCAGCGCGGAACTGTCTGGTAGGAGAGAAGAGTGTGGTGAAGATCAGTGATTTTGGCATGTCGCGCGTGGAACAGGAAGGCGTGTATTCAGCGACCAGTGGCATGAAACAGATCCCAGTAAAATGGACCGCACCAGAAGCCCTCAACTATGGTATAACAACATATAGCTAGGGCTTTCCCACATTCGAAACACTATCACTGCTCATTATTCCAGTCTTTAACAATTTTGTTTTTTGCCATGAAGGATTTTTTGTAGGATGGCATTGTGCCATATGTCATAGTTCACACTGAGCAGGAGATTATAGACAGACTGAATAATCTCCAGCAGATGGTTGGATCTTTGCAAGTTTTAATGCCTCTTCAGAGAAATCTGTTGAGTGTGTGCTTTCCACTCTGAGCTTATCTGTACTATCTCTCAGCATGCTAGCTCTTAGGTGGAGATTTACAGATTTGGTGATCGGCAGATCGTTATGAGTGACTGTTTGCTGCCCTCTGGTGGTGTTTTAGGGCGCTACACCCATGAGAGTGACGTGTGGAGTTTTGGCGTTCTGCTTTGGGAGACGTTCTCTAGAGGAGTAACTCCATACACCAGCATGAGCAATCAGCAGACCAGGGACGAAGTAGAAAAAGGTAAGACTACTGCACACCTAGCTTTCACCTACATCTTTCTAACAACTTCTGTATCAGGAAGCTGTCTCTAGGATTTATCCCCAAAAGGATTCAAAACAAATTTTAATCTGATCTTTCAAACAAATCTTGATGTTCTGAGGCGCATATCACAGACACATTCTACACTTGCGTCTGAGATGAGTACCCGTATACCCTCCGATCCTTGTATTTAATTTGCTGTAGATCAGATTGTTAAACTCATTTTAGGTAACATTCCATGAACACATCATCAGCTCTGCTTAAATGTGGTCATTTATCAGCATTTGTTCACCAGATTGAATATCAATTTCAAAAGAATGAACAACTGAAATTCATTACAAACAACAATAACAAAAAAATTATAAAACAGTATTTATTGATCAGCCATAATATTAAAACCACTGACAGCAAAACTGAATAGCACTGACTATTTCATTACAGTGGCACCTGCCGTGGGGCGGGATGTAAGTGAACAGTCAGTTCTTAAAGATGTGTTACAATCAGGAAACATGAGCAAGCGTAAGGATCTGATCAACTCTGATTAGGGTCAGATTGGGATAAGTAGATGATTAGGTCGGAACATCTCCAAAATGCCAGCTCCTGTGGGGTATTCCCAATAGGCAGTGATTATTACCAACCAAAAATGGTCCAAGGAATGACAGCCAGTGAATTCCTGGGTGCCAATGTCTGTGCAAAGGATAGTCTGTAGCCTGGGTCAGTACTATCGAAGAGCTACTATGGTACAAATAGCTGTATAATATACAAAGTCTCGAACACACAGGAAAATACTCCAGTCTTACCACAGGGGGCATAAGTGAGCCATAAATTCAGAATATTTTTAACTTTCATATTGATATATTACCAAAAAAGCCCACACCAACATAACCTTACAGCCAATGTTAACACTTTTTCTTTGTGTGCTGCACAAGCTATTCACTTTCTTCTTAAAGAAACCAGGCATGCATTTTATTAACATTTACTCTAGTTAGCCCTCGATAGGCCTGCTTTTAATAGTCATTTACCATTCCTGTTCTTTTTCATCCCCTTTTCGTAATGAATAGTTGTAAATTTACATATTTATTACTGATTATTCATATTTGTTCATCAGACTGCATGCACCAAGTGCTAGAAGTGCTCACTGAACATATGTTTAGTGCATGATTGTGAGGTGTAATTACTTCTGCATTCAGTGGTCACACACAGTCTTCAGGTTCACTTTTTAAAAATAAATTAAACAAACCAAAGCAAATCTAGGGTTTTAATTTTGTGGGGTGGGTATTTTATTTCAAAGATAAAAAAATATCTCAAAGACAAGCTATGAACACAGTGATTGGTGGGAGGATCTAGCAGCAATGCAAGGGGAACCAGCTCAACTTTTGTCCATGGTTCCAAATTGGCCGGGTTCAGTCTGAGGAAATCACACTTACATAGCAAATCTTTAGGCAAACGCATTGTTTTTACCAGCACATTTGTTATACAATTTTCCCTAAAAATGATTTTTGTATGGAAGACCAACCAAGTGAAAATGTAGAAGTCCAACATTTTCTTATTATTCTGGTGATGTATATTTATGGTTTCTTAAAGTTGAGGTGGCAGACTATAGTGTAGGGGAAAAGAATTTATTTTGGCCAAAACTTGATTTATGTCCTGGCTTTGAACAGCAAAAACAGAAACATTTATTTTAAATATTGTTTTGACTACAAACATTCTGAACAGTGACATATTAAAAGTACAAAAACACCATTTTGAAAGGTTTACACATAGATATACATAGACACAGGAGTTCATGGAGATTCCTCACAGCAGAACTTCGACTCTCTTGCACAGTTTCTCTGCACCATCAGTTGCCCCGAAAGGTAATTATTGTCAACAGTTTGCTCGACAGTCTAAAGACACCTGTCACAGGGCCCAGGTTGACCTGAGCGGAATGCTGTTGATTCCTTGCCTTTGTTGGAGAATTGTACAATCACTCTTTTGACTGGCAACAGGAATCCCAAGGTTTTGTGCAATCTAATGCAGGCTAAATCCTCAGACTAACCCACAACACGCCCTCTTTCAAAATCAGACAACTATTATGTTCCTGGTGTTCATGACATAGCCAGTTTCTATAAACAATTTTATACTGTCATCTAAAATAAAAAATCTATAAATATTTAGGCACTGCCTAAAAGCAGAGCTCCAAACATTTTCAGTAAAGAAACAGGCATAATATAACTTACTGTCTTTTTAATGCTATTCAAGAAGAAAAACCATTTTGTGAGAAGTGCAGGTGCATTCAGCGCCGACAGGCAATATATTTTTCCTGCCATTTTTCTACATCTATTGGGTTGCTTGTATGGGCACCGGAGCACAAGATCCAGCTCAAGGCTTCAACGACATTTGCATAAGTGTGGACCTTCAAGGAGCTCCGCTAATAGTATATTAACAAACTGAGAAATTTCACAGATAAAGCTCTGTAATAAGGGGTGTCTATTTACTTTTGATATGTCTCTGTATATTGAGACCAGGAATGTTTTGGTGATGTTTCCTGAAAAATTCACTGTAAATATGATGGCTAGCATTTCATAAATCCTGTCTGTCAATCACAGGGTATCGCATGTCAGCTCCCAATGGCTGTCCAGATGAGATCTACGCCCTGATGAGTCGCTGCTGGCAGCATGACCCAAGAATGCGTCCTTCCTTTGTAAAAATCAGGGCAGAGCTCCGCAATCTTTGCATTTGACACACAAGCACATGTACATCTTTTAAGCTGTGCTTTTTGACACATGTGCATAAATGATGTCTAATCTCAACATGAATTTTTGACATGACTGTCTCTCTAATGTATATTTATGCTTCTGGGACATTTTAGAACTTTTATAATGTATTTAAATTGAAATCTTGCCTTAACTTATGATCACGGTGTATGCACATGACATTGGTTTTCCTCTAAATAAAGTCAATGTTGTGGTGTTAAGACACAATCTGTAAAGATAAAATCACATGTCACTTGACTTCTGATGTCACATGAATCTTATCTAACAGTCTTTGACTTACTGAAAGCATGCTTTTGTAGAAGGTGATGTACTGTATGCATCAGGGCTGACAAATTACCACATCCCTCTTTCTCAAGCCCCCAACCCACCCCCGCCAGACGCATTGCAACAGCCTAAGTGATCCAAGCTATTCTCTTGACATTGAGAAATTTGTGTCATTTAGTGTCATAATGATTGACAAATGTGTGTCTCGTAATCTGTTAAGTCACATTACAAAGGCTGATATTTGAAGCTGACAAGAATGAAAACCTTCAACGAAAATACCTCATTAGTGTGTTAAAATCAATAATATTTTCCCATAAAATGTTTTCTATGCATTTTTTTTTTGTTATAAGCTGTTAAAAATGAAAAAAGTATCTAATGACATGCTGTGCATTCAGTGATCAGATAGAGGCACGTTCCTCTGATGGCATCTTGACGAAAATCATTTAGTTTATCGCTTGATATGAGATGTTTCTTATGATTCAGATAGGTTTCAGGGATAATTATTAGGTTTTTTTCTGAGCTGATGGCAAAGACTACCAGTTTGAGCCACCATGAACAACGGATTCTTCTTCAGTAACTACTTTATCATGGCTAGATTTGTGGTGGATACAAAGCCTATTCCAGGAGTGCTGGGATCAAGGTGGAGACACGCTAAATGGAATGCCAATCCATTATGAGGGACCACACACACACACTCACACCTAGGATATTTTATCATAGCCATTTCTACTCCTGGCATGTTTTTGGAAGGTAGAAGTTGCATCACAAATTTTTATGTTTGCTGTATAGATGGTTTGTAGTAATTTATCCAGTTTACACTGTTTCCCCACATATTTTATACAGTGCATTCAGCTATAGTAACCAACACCCAATGATATTTTATTTGATTTTCAAAAAAATAGCATTTGATTTATTAATTTGTTGTGGGATACCAACAAATCATAATTAAACTTTGGCTATGACAAGAATTTAACTTCGGGCATCAAATCAATGTCAAAAATAAGTAGAAGCATTCTCACAGGGGGAAAAAAAAAAAAAAAAATTAAATTAAATCTCACGTGGCATGAAGAAAACCACAGAAATGAAACCTGTACAGGAGCCAGCCAACATGAGAATTATGCAAGCCAAGTTTGAAAAGGTTGAATACATGACAGGAAACAATTTGTGACAGCCTTTGAGCGCAGACTCTACAACCTCAAGGTCATGTATTATGGGGTTTTGTATGTTCTTATGTGGAAAACCTTTTGGGTTCTCCTGCCTCTGTACAAAAACAATAGTAGGTGGAGTAGTTTGTAACAATAAATTGCACCTGAGTGTAACAAGGTTTGAGCATGGTGCCCTGATATGGACTCGCCTTCCATCCAGACTTAATTCTCCCAGTTTACATCTAGTGTTCCCAGGACTGGCTCCAGATCCCCAGTGCCCCTGATCAGATGACGTGATCAGTAAAGGTGAAGGAATTAATAGTTGAAACTTGAAAAACAGGGTTGTTTTTGTTTTTATAATAAAATCCTACAAAGATATAAACCAGACAAGCAAAATTATAATATAATAATATGTTTAATAATTAAAACATTATAATAATTAAAGAAATAGGTAAAATGTCATGACTGAGTCGGAATGAAGGAGCTGTTAGCTATTCATCATCAGTGTAATATGTCACAGTGCCTATCTCTTTGAAATAAAAGCATTTAATTCCTTACAAATGTCTGAAAAATGAATGTTAATTCATAATTATTATTGGTATTTTTTTCTTACCACCACTACTAGAAGGGGTGAATTTCAGGGGGAAGAGGGATATGCTAAATAAAGTATTGTGCACTCTTAAATCAAATTAATATGACAATCTCTTGTAGTTTATATGAATGTCACACAATAGTAGGAGTGGTGATGCTGTTTGCAATGTGGCATTTGCAATATTATTAATAAATTGTCTTTAAGATAGTTCTGCTGAAAATTATTAAAATCACATTAGTAATAAGGGAAGTGAAACTCTACATTATAAACCTAGACCTTCCCTTCATTTCTCATCCTCAAGTTGATTTAAAGTTCTTCACCAGCTGTCACCTCAGTCCATCAAATCAGTTTTCTGTCAGTGCATCTTTTAATTATTATTTATTATTCTTTTACATGATAGGTGGCTGCAGTCGACAAATGTTTGGGCAGAACATTTGTATTACATTTAATATAGCAATAATAGATTTAATAAAAGTGTCATGCAGGCAAGTTCAATATATTTAACAGAATGACTAGGCATAAGGCACTGCACTATTTTTTAAATATGTAATTCATTCAGCACAGTAATTTAAATCCTGTGAGACCTCACGAGATTAAAAGTTACATTCAATATTGTCGGCATGTTCTTTTATCGATCCAAGAGGAAGAGAAATTAATAGATTGGTTTCAGAAGCACCATTTTTTTTCTAGTTATTAAAGAGGTGTTTGCGTTGGGGTTAGTGTTAGTGTTAGTGTTAGGGTTAAATAGTGAGCCTAGAATTAATATGGAAAGATAGGTCTGTTATACTACTGCTGTACAAAACTAGGTTCTTAGCTTGAATCCTGTGGATGAAGTTTTGCAGTATTATGCACTGTGGTACATTCCTTTTGAATAAGCACATGCTTGTCATGTGTTGTTACTTACATAATGCAAGATAAAAAGCAATTCATGCCTAGCCTCTCCCTGTAGGCTTTTCATTTAAAAGTACAAAATGGAATATAGGCAAGCAATGCTCACATTAGGGTTTTTTTTTTCCCACTGAGGCATTGAGATTTTTCCCCTCCTGCAGTGCAGATGTACTTTTTTTTTGCTTATGTGAATGATTTTACTCATACAAAATGGCCCTTGCACATGATTTTTGACACTGATGAATAGCTTTTTTTGTACTAGAGACCAGTGAACGGCCGCGCATACATATTTAAAAAATACTGTGCAATGCACAGTGAACCCATCGGCTGTCATCAAATGTAAAACTTTGAATGTGTTATTTTTTGTGACATTATTGTGACAGAATGTGTGTATCATTGCCTAATCACTATGCATGCCCCATCCCCCTGCATGGCTTTTGTGAGAGGAGGCAGTTATGTAATCCATGTCTCCTCTCCATCGAAGAGGGGTCACCCCTGGCATTTGTGGTGGGCAGCAGTTATGTAATACATGTCCCTCTACACCATACAGGACTCCCCCCTGCCTTTGTGACTATGTAACTAATAACTCCTTCAAATAACTAAAAATAGAACAACTTTGTCAACACATGGAGGCCTGAAGGTGTAGGATCACTTGAAAGATTTGCTGCCAAATGTATAAATAACCAATAACTAATATCTCCATTAATAATTAACATATCAAACTGATTTTTGAAAACATTATGCGTCGAATCATGATGCATGGCTGACATTTGGGGGCAATTAGTAAACTTCTGGAGGAGCTATCAATCAGCGATCATGATATGGATTTTATATGGGCTGTAATGGACACCTGGACGGACAGATAGACAGACGGCAAAGGCTATCACATAACCCCTTCAGCTTAGTAAAGCCGGGGGGTAAAAACAAACAAAATGTGATTTATAAGTTTCCATAATTTGCAAATATGCACAACATACATGTGTCAAATAAGTACAGTGTACTTTGCAAATATCTAAAACACAGCAGCATGTGAGGATATGAGGCATTTAATATGGGACATTTGTAAAGAAAAAAAGAATGTAGAAGCATGATTATATAATACACACACACACACACACACACACACATATATATATAAAATCCTGAGTCGATTTTCTGTCGAACAGTGCTCAATACATCGAAGTAGAGCAAAATATGTATATATAGTATATGTGTGTGTGGGTGTGTGTGTGTGTGTATAAGAGCTCTCTCTCTTTGCTACTCATTATTTATTAATATGGATTGATGTGTATTTTTTTTTTTTGGTTGTTTCTTGCTAATTTTTTGTGTCATGTGTGACATTTCTGATATTTAGAATTCTCTTAAGTATGCCATGGTTGGCTAATTTTAGGTTTGGTTGATTTCAGCTTGCAACATTAAAAGACTAAAATGTTTCTAAAGGGGAATGCTAATTTGAGAAAATCTTTGGAATTATCAAAATCAGTCCAGGAATTTATGGTTTATTATAGATTTAAAGGAAAAAGATTACGAGGATGGAACACAGGTAGGGCTGGATAGGCAGTAGTTAGCACTGTCTACTCACAGCAAAACTGATTCTGGATTCACTGTAATCTGGGGTATTTTTGTGTTCTCTTCCTGCTTCTATGGGTTTCCTCTGAGTAATTCTTTTACCTCCCAAAGTCCAGGATCAGTTGTGGTCCTGAAATGAATTGCTGACCTGCACATGGTGTACCTCGCCTCTCACCCCAAATGATCTGCAATGGGCTCCAACTTCCCCTCAAGCCTGGCAGATAAGCAATATAGGTAATGGAATGAACACAGACATTATTAATCACAAGTAAAAGACTTAATAACAAATGTAATAACAATAATTTAACAGTGTCTCTAGGACAGAATTGTAATCAAATATTAAAGGAAAGAGGAAATGCAAACTTTTATTAAGACTGCTACTTCCACTGGGAGTCAGTCAGTGAGACAGCTGTTCTTCCAGATAGATAGCAGATACCGTGCGCTTGAAATAATTCAGGCTATAAGACACAGACTAGAAATATTTAAAAGGTCCAACTAGTTCCACCACCACTTAGGTTTATTTGAAATCTGTTTTGAAAGTTTTTACCAGCTGGAAAATGTGATCGAGCTTTAACATATTTTAGTTCAACATTTATTAAGACATATATTATGTTTTACTTTATTTTGCCTTATTTTAATTTTTTACTGTCTCCTTAATAACTATTTGTAATTGTATTCGACTGTCCATTTATAATGTGTTATACAGATTGGATTAATGGTTTTTATATTTTTTAGGTTAAACACAAAATTACCTACACTATAGGATAGACTAACATTTCCCCGCTGCTCTGTCTACTCCTGTCTGTCACACCTTTTTTTTCCCAACAGACAAAGATTGACGGTGCAAGCCTTTGCGTAATACCCATGATCTGTGATCACTCAGATGGCACTGCATCAAGAGCCATGATGCTTCTGCACTACTTTTTAAAAGTTTGGGGTCGCTTAGAAAAGCTCATTTTATTTTCAATAAGAAATGTACAGTCTAAAAGCAGTCTAGACACTTGTTAATGTTGTACATGCTTATTATTGGTGAAAATGGCTGAATTTTTCATGGAATATCTACATAAGTGAACAAAGGCCCATTTTCAGCAATTATAATACTTGTGTTTCAATGGCACATTGTGTTAACCAAATGTGCCATGTAGAAAGCCTAATTAATCATTCAAAATACTTTTGCAATTATATCACCACAGCTCAGGGCTGGACTGGTAGAAAAAAAGGCCCTCCACAGCCAATTGACGACTTTCACCTGTGTGCCTGCTGTCATATTTACCATATGATACTATATGTATCGTGATGTGGAAAAGTGTAACATGTACCTTATATACAGCTGATTTGCTAAAACCACTTCAGTCATCTCCATGCACTCACATTCAGCTGCAATACAATAAAAATGGGTAAAGAATAAATAAAGCAGATAAATTCATTTAGTCACATTTAATTATAAAATGTTTGTCAAAGATTAGTATAATTGTGTGTTTTCATTACTATTTATCTGACAAAGGTCTGAAATAAATGTCAATAATTTTGCATTAGGCTACTTGCACTTGCTTATTTGGTGACTAGATTACCTGTGATGGACTGTATAATCTTTCATGTCATATTTTATAGCATACATAAAATGTGATTAATATCAGACTAAGGAAGGAAAGGTAGACTGAACCTGACAAATCATAGATCTAAACTGAATAAGACCAACTGTAGTTTAATCCTTATGCCATTTAACATGTACTTTACTAAATAATACACAGTTGTTCTACAGAGCTATGGTCTAATTTCATTTGTTCACTTTTTCTCAGAATTTACGTTGCTCTTTGTCCTTGTCAAAATGACCATATAGCCTTTTTGTATTGATTTATTTATGTCATAATTTTGCTGGTTTTATCAGTTTAATCAGGGGTTTTAACAAAAGTCTTGCCTGTATAAGCTACAGCATTACACTTTTCTGGCCACTGCATTTCCCTTAACTCTGTTACCTGCTGGGTAATGGTCCCAGCTACACTCTCCTCCTGTGTTTCCCTGACACCTACAGGTCTCCCTCAGCCTGGCCCTGGCCCTCCTCCTCTGTTGACTTGCTTTCACAGCGAGCTTCTTCAACAAGTGCATCATGAGAAGAAGCACTGGCTGCACTGGCTGCACTGGCTGCTGCAAATAAATCTGTAATTTTTGAACAGCTGGCAGCCTCAAGAAGAAGACCCTTAATTTTTTCTCTTTTAACTTCTCAGCTCCTCCCTTCTTACGTTTTTGTGGCATTGTTTTAAAATTAGCTGGCCATATTGCTCACAATATTGTGCTCCCACACACCAGTATGAGCAGCTAAATGAGAATGGGCAGGCCTCAGGCAGGCGGCATGTGCTTGCCTGCGGGGACAAATGAACGGGCGGGGCGGGACCACGTGACTACAAGGCCGTGCTAGGGCAACTGTTAACATCTGCGGACTGTTCAGAGTGGGCGGGCCTTTGCCATGCTACAAGGGGGCCGCGCAGCATCTGATTGGACTGTTTTATAACACACATATTTTCCCGGCCAGACTGGCCCCAAAGTACCTCAGCCCACCGGGAAAACTCCCGGTACTCCCGATTGCCAGCTGAAAACTGTTGTGCTAATTAAAGAAGCAATATAGTTGCCCTTTTTTAGGCTAGCGGAATATCTGAAAAATCAGCATTTGAGGGTTTGATTATGGACTCAAAATGGCCAGAAAAAAGAACTTTCTTTTGAAAATCATCAGTCTATATTTGTTCAGAAAAATTAAGGCTATTCATTACAAGAAACTGCTAAGAGATTGAAGATCTCATCCAACTGTGTGGACCACTCCCTTCAAAGAACAGCATAAATTGGCTCTAAAGAGAAGCCTGAGGCCAACAATTAAGTGAGAGGACAAATACATCAAAGTGTCTAGTTTGCGAAACTGATGCCTGACAGGTCCTCAACTGGCAGCGTCATAAAACAGTTCCTGCAAAACACCAGTGTCAACTTCAACAATGAGGAGGAAATTCCTGGCCATATCTGAGACTGGATAGTAAAAGGAAAAGATTAAGATAAGCAACAGAACACAGACATTGGAATGCAGAAGATTGGGGGGAAAATTTTACATAGCTGAATCAAGGTTTAAGATGTTAAGGTCAAAAGAAGAACATTTGTAAGGGACAGAATAAAGGAAAAGATGCTAGAGGAGTGTGTAATGCCATCTGTTAAACATGGTGGGGGAAATGTAATGGTCTGGGGGTGCTTAGGTGGTAGTAAAGTAGTAGATTTATACAAGGTAAAAGGGGATCTTAAACCAGGAAGGCTATCACTCCATTTTGCAATGCATTGCCATACCGTGTGGCAGTATGGTGGTATTCTGTCATTACTGGTGGCCAGCAAATTCACCCGATTCCAAGCCTATTAAACTGTTGTGGGAACAGTTTGACCTTATGGTACGGAAGAAGTGCCCATCAAGCCAGTCCAAATTGTGGGAGGATGGCAAATTTGTCCAGGGATGCCAATGCATATTTCAGAAATATATATGACAAGACATAAAAGAGACTTTTCTCTATATTCTTCTCTTCCTCTCTGACATTCAACAGCTGCTCTTAGACACACAAAGCAGGAAATTCCCCTGGACCTTTAGCCAACTCTGTCCTGTTACAGACATCATTTGTACCCCAATTCCCATCTCTGATCATCACTTAAGTGGCATCCGCACAGGAAGCAATGAGCGACAAGCAATTTGAGCAACATGTAAATTAGATGTGACACAAGCAAATCTTACTTGTGGCCAGTTCTGGTTGCTTAGGCAACCCTTTTTGTATATTTCCCACTTTCAAGTATTTCTGAGTGAAACCGAGAGCAGTGAACAGCTATTTTCCTACAGGAAGTGCAGATCTGCAAGCAGTATCTAGTTGGTTCACTAATAAATAGCTTATATTATCATCAGATTATATTTTAGTTTATTTTAACTTATATTATCATAATAAAAAGATTATTATTATTATTATTATTATTATTATTATTATTATTATTATTATTATTGCATTGTTATTGCATTGCAAGTATAAAATAGAGAGCCTTGTGCATGAAGGACTGAGAAGAGTTAAATGTATATAATAAATGTATACTCACGTTTCTGGTTATGCCCAAAAATGGACAAGCACCATCCTACCTTAAAGCACTTATCACACCCTCCAGCACTGCTCGACTGGTCCCTCCATTGTTCAAAGTACAAAGAAAACATCTAAGTACAAAGAAGACATCAAAGTACATAAGAATGCATCTAAACTCTTCTCTGTTTTAGGACCTGAGTGGGGGAATGATCCAGTATGGATGTCTGTAAAAAAAATCAAACCTGTCTGTCTGCCTGTCTTCAGTATCATCTGCATGAATGTTTAGAGTGATGGCATTCTTAGCCCTGGTTGTAGTTTACCAGTATCAGAATAAATTCTCTAACTTTAAAGCACTTATGTAATTTGCTCTGCATATGGACATTTGACAATGCTATAAATGTACATTGCTATTTACTGTCTCAACCTTTTTAGAAACGTGCTGTATGTAATGGAAAAAGTATTTATTTAGGGAAAAAAAACAAAAGGAAACTTTTTTCAGGAAAATTCTTGAGGTAAAAAAAGACATGCTGTTGTACTGTTCTGAGTGCAATACATTTCAGATTGTTTACAAATCATAGTCAATTTTTGCATACTGTCCCACCTTTTTCTAATTTGGGGTTATAAAGGAATTTCACATATTGCTGTCCCAAAACATTTCACCTAGTCTAAATGTATATACCTCATTCTTATGCATCTTTCCTAATAATTAGTTGTAGCAGCAACACTAATTATGCCCTGTGGTGGCCTGGCAAGCTGTCCAGGGTTTACTCTGCCCTTGCCCAGAGTTGGCTAAAATGGGAGCCAGCCTCCCTGCAACCCTAATTAGGATTAAGTGGTTCAGAAAATGAATGAATGAATGAAAACTAATTACTGAATAACTAACCCTGTTATTACTGTACTATTTTGTAACTAACCCTATTTTACTGTATTATTTAGATAAGTAATCCTATGCTTTATAAACTACAATATGTTTGTAGGGGAATTGGTGTCTGATAAAGCAACTACTGAAGATGAATGAATAAAACTGTATATTAGGTATAAATGTATCACCACATACATAATATACAGAAAAGGACCTGTACGTGCAATTTTCTGGGCACAAAATTAAATTTGGTTTCTTGCTTTCATTTAGAAATATAACAAGAGACACAACTTTGCCATACCTGTATATCCAGGTAACACAGAGATACCAGTATTACATAAAATGTGCAACACACCTTCATATCACTCAGCACTCTTTCAACATGAAACTCTTCTGAATGGCACTTATTCAACACATTAAACAGTAATGAGTCACCTGATAGAAGCTCACTGTATGGAATTTTGCTGCTAAAATGATAGTGTAGTTGTTGATAAAATACATCCAGATATACTTTTTTTTGTTATATTGACTCGAAAATTGTGTAACTGTTGCATATGGATTTGAAAAGGTCACAAGGCTTACACAAGCTTAGCTGATGTTTATGATTGTATTCACTCACTTTTGATGTGGATGTATGTGAGAAAAGGTGCCAGTATGAATGCCATTAAAATGTCTTCCAAAAACTCAAGCATGTTGCTTCTTTCAGGGTTTTTTAATGTGAATGAAAGCTCCGATACCTGCCTTAGAAGCCATCATAGGTGTTTTAACTGATTGTGCTTGCATTGTTCTTCCCATTGAGATCAATGAGAAAGGAACTGACTCCTCAGTTTGGCATTTTGGATGACCTTAGTCACGAGTTCTGTTTATGTAAGCTACATTCTCTTAATACAAGCTGTTAAAACAATGCAAACCACTCACTTGTCACTCTGTCAAAATCAGCTGAAGTGGACACAGGTTTTTTGTTCATGCACACTAATGATGAGATGTTTATCGAGACATTCACATACAAACAAATTTGTGTGATTCAGGCACATTTAAATGCTGTCTTCCAGCTTTATGTGATTCACTTTGATATCACCATCACAACCTCATACTGTTGCCGTCTGTCACCTGTCAAAATCAGCTGATGAGCTTGCATTCCTTTCTACCTCACCTCAGTGTCACCTGATTGTTTGTGACAGGGTTTGCCAAAAATGTCTATTCTAGTCCTATTCACTCACTCACACTGTGCTGGAAGTTGATGATTTACAACAATGACTATATTGAGTGACCAGATTATGTCATGTAAGTGACACATATGTGCTCTTTTGAAAAGTCTGTCCAAGTATATTTTAAAGTATGTGATAACTACCTTAAAAGGATTGTAGAAATAATGAGATTATCTTGATATTGAATTTGTGTGAGTGTCACAACGGCTCAGTGCTTAGTACTGTCACCCCACGACAAGACGTTTTGAGGTTTGAATCTCAGTAAAGTAATCTCTGTGAGGAGTTATTATACTCACATTTTCTTCCCATGCTTGCATGGGTTTTCTCTGGGTATCTGGTTTCCTCCCACAGTCCAAAGGCATGCACATTCGGTCAACTGGCTACCCTAAATTGCCTGTAGGTGTAAAAGTGAGTGTTAATTGTTAGTGTCAGTGTTAGCCCTGCAATAGCCTGGCAACCTGTTCAGGTTGTAACGCTCCACCTGCCAAAGTCATCTGAAACTGGAAATTTTTCAAAGTGGAAATGGCAAAATACCCTAATCAAAGTAATTATATCCGAGTGCATTAAATAAATTTAGGTCTAGGTCTATAAATAGGGTTAATTTTGATCTAATGCATTATGTCAGTGGGAAAAGCCACTGATTTGGATGAATATTGAAATCTAATTTCAGTGATCTGTGATGCAGTTTGCAGTAGTCTCTTCTTCAAAACCTTTGCATTGACTTAAGAAGGAATTATATCTAAAAATATACTCTCAAGCATTTGTTGCAAAGCTTTATAGGTGGATTTAGAATTTGGAATCAACAAGTTGTTGATGAAGTTGATGCAACAGTTGTACTTTGCAATGGATATAATAACTGATGTACATCAAAAAAATTGACAATAACTTTTTGTAAATTTACTTTGTGTAAATAATTTATTGTTTGTTTTATTGAGGTTATATTGGTTTAATCCGGGTTAAGCTGCATCTGCACAGGAAACAACAAGTGTCAAGTGATCATGCAAAGTCACTGAACGACAAAATGAGCGACAAGAGGTGAAATTTTCTTAAGCATGGAGTTCAGCTGAGCGAAACTTTCACGTGGCGCAATTCAAGCATACTGTTGATTGACAGATGCCAACAAAATACTGAGTTCCTTAAAACCTTTTCCTATTCGTGATTTGGCATGCAGCTCAGCAGCAAAAACGACTCAAGTTGCTTGTTGTTTGTGTGGATGTGGCTTTAGGCTTCTCTGGGTGTGCCACATTTCCTGCAGTAGTGAGCTAATACAGTAATGTAAGACTTCTGTTTTGATCGGTTGAAAGTTAAGTGTTACTGCATTATAAAAGAAATAACAACAGGGGGAAAACAATAGTGTCATTTAATCTAATTTAACAAATGATCATAAAGAATTTGTTCATTAAATGTCACCTGCAATCTCTCAATGGCTAGAAACCTACGGTCAATATGTATATAAATTGAAAGAACTTGTTTTGTCCCATTTGGTCTCCTATAACTGGAGTTAATATATTTATATATTTTCTGCCAATTTTCCTTTTTTCCAAGCTGCTCCATGTGCCATATATGCTTTGAGTGCAGTGTTTAACTGACAAGTCTAATTATGGTTTTGTACTCATTATCGGCTTTATGTACTACTTTATGCTTGGTATTCCAATAAATGGTTAGTATTTCCTAAGGTCATGAATGCCATCAGGATTTTTTTAAAAACATATGCTGCCATGAAGTGCAAGAATGTGAATTTGAATAGAATTTTGTGTGTAAGGCGAATATAGCACTAAGCCCATCACCACAAGTTGCTAATTATCATGTTAAGTTCACATCAACTGCAGACTTTTTTTCCCATTAAATTTTAATTGCCTGTGTTCAGTCCTTTTCATACTGCTCACTCGGGTCTCATGATTTGCCAGCAGTAATATTAAAAAAGTGTTCTTACAAAATGTTTGAATTTGTAAAACTTATAGTAGTTTTAACTGTAAATTAATGGAAACGTAAACACAGAATGTAAAACTGTAATACGAATCTCACTTTTCTCTGATTTGAGACACTGATTTGAGGTTAAATGAAGGTGAAATATTTAATGCACTTTATAATGCAGACAAAGAAATTATGTTAAGCCCTGGGCAAGTTAAAATTTTTTTAATAATAACCTTTCAATGAACCTTCCATATGGGGAGTAACAGTGCATGTGTAGTAACATTACATGAATACAAACCTGTGATTTGCCTTGCACTATTGTCAGAGGTGCTGCTGTAGGAAATTAATCAACACTTATTGAACATTCAGAATCAGAAATTCAGAAATGCTGTGGTAAAAATGAAGATAACTCTAATTAACCTCTAACTTGAAAATCACCTTTGGAAGGAGGAGCTGGAGGAATTTTACATGTTCTGTTGACAGAAGAGAATGATAAAAGATGATAGACATACTGTAGACCAGCTCTGCATTATGAGTTATTGGGTGTACTGGCTTTCACACACTGTGATTGGTTGTGTTATTTTGGAATGTGGAAAGAATGTACCATGTAAGAGCACATGATACATTACATAAAAAGGGAGAAAGCAACATCATGGGCAGTGTGGTGGCATAGTAGTTGGTTCTTCCGCCTTACAACAAGATGATCCAAGGTTCGAGCACTGTGCCCAGCAAGTGCTCCACGGTCCTAAAACTTGCACATAAAGCTAACTGGCTGTTCTGAATTGCCCCTAGGTGTGAATATGAGTGTCAATGATTGTGTTTGACCATGTGATGGACTGGCAAGCTGTTCAGGGTTTAAATTCCTTATTCTTCTCATTTTTTTATCTTATTAATCAGTTCTTTCACTTTAGTATTAACAGTACAGGGATCATGTGGTAAATTCTCCTGGCATGTAACCACATGATCACATGTGACTCCAGTAATTGTTGGAATGCTGCCCTGATAAAGATTTATTTGCTTCTTCAGACGTCACTCACTGTTCTCTATTCTCTATGTAGGAGAACCTGCTTAAACTGTCACAGTGACTGTCACAGCTGTCTCATTCATCATTAATCTTAAAAAAAACATCTCAAACAATCAGCTAGGCTATCAGTGACTTAACTGATATGCCACTCTTTATCTCAGCAATCAGATAACATGTCCATTATAGTATTTCAGGGTGGAATCTCAAAGCACAAGCAGAAACACATGCATATACAGAAATACAAACACAAACATTAGAGTGTTAATTAACATACAAACACAAACTGATTAAAGGGAAGTGATTCAGAGGTTAAACAAGTTCAACAGCCTGTATTTTTTTTCTGGCTGTACAGGCTGGTTTAAATGCCTAAAATCATAATCAGTAATTTTAACTCCTTAAACAATTTAAAAGGTACCATTGTTTTTGTGCTGTAGTCTATGCTGTTTTTGTTTCTCAATTAAAGCTATTGCCTCAGTCTCCAAAATCATTCAAGAGCATTATTTTTGGAACCAAGTGTCACTGATTAAATGCAACATAAAATAGCAATCTAGTGCACTTTGAACCCCTTTTTGCATGTCGCGGGCTGGGAGTTAACTGGGCCTATCTCCACTTTTTTCCAAAATGTTAATCCAGTTGGGTCTCAGCCCACTATGTATGTATGCATGAATGTATGTATGTATGTATGTATGTATGTACAGTGGTGTGAAAAAGCGTTTGCCCCTTTCTGATTTCAAAATTTTTTGCATGTTTGTAACACAAATATTTCATATCATCAAACAAATTTAAATATTAGTCAAGGACAACACTAGTAAACTCAAAATGCAGATTTTAAGTGAAGGTTTTTATTATCAAGGGAGAAGAAAAATCCAAACCTTCATGGCCCTGTGTGAAAAAGTGAGTGCAGATATAAGTACATATGGATTTTCATCAGCATGAGCGATTAAGATGAGAACTCCAACCAGCATCAGCATACCAGGACAGACCACAGGACTCACAAAGCAGAAGGATCAGGAGGATCAGGATCACTGGCATCCAAGACGGAGCATGTGTACCTCAGCAAAACACAGAGAGTTCATGATGCCACCATAAGAAAGAGACTGGGCAAAAATGGCCTGCATGGCAGAGTTCCAATACGAAAACCACTATTGAGCAAAAAGAATATTAAGGCTCAAATTTGCCAGAAAGCATCTTGATGATCCCCAAGACTTTTGGGAAAATACTTTTTGAACTGACGAGACAAAAGTTTACCTTTTTGGAAGGTGTGTGTCCCATAGCATCTGACGAAAAAGTAACACCGCATTTTTGCTGTGATAAATGGAACCATGAATTCTGCTGTCTACCAAAAAATCCTGAAGGAGAATGTCAAGCCACCCGTTCGTGACCTCAAGCCGAAATGAACTTGGGTTCTGCAGCAGGACAATGATACAAAACACACCAGCAAGTCCACCTCTAAATGGCTGAAGAAAAACAAAATGAAGACTTTCAAGTGGCCTAGTAAAGTCCTGACCAGAATCCTATTTAGGGCATGCTGTGGCATGACATAAAAAAGGCGGTTTATGCTCGAAAACCCTCCAATGTGGCTGAATTACAGCAATTCTGCAAAGATTCCTCCACAGCGCTGTAAAAGACTCATTGCAAGTTATCACAAACGCTTGATTGCAGTTGTTGCTGCTAAGGGTGGCCCAACCAGTTATTAGGTCAATCACTTTTTTACACAGGGCCATGAAGGTTTGGATGTTTTTTCTTCCTTATTAATAAAAATATTCATTTAAAAACTGCATTTTGGGTTTACTTGTGTTGTTTTTGACTAATATTTAAATTTGTTTGATGATCTGAAACATTTAAGTGTGACAAACATGCAAAAAAAATTTAAATCAGGAAGGGGCAAACACTTTTATACACCACTGTATGTATGTCTCAGAATAAAAAAGAACATCCATCTATATACTGTTTATTTGTCAGAGTCACGAAGCTCTCAGCTGACTTCAGGTACAGCCTGAAAAGGTCACACTGACACAAACAACCCTTCACACTCACTTTCATACCTGTCGGGCAGTTCACCTAATGGGTATGTCTTTAGACTGTGATGAGAAACTGGAGTACTCAGAGGAAACCTACACAAGCACAGGCAAAAATCCTAAAAAAAAAAGAAAGAAAGAAAGAAAGAAAGAAAGAAAAAGAAGAAGAAGAAAAGACATGGGAAGAATCCCTATACAATATAAAATTTCTCTGCAAAAAAGCTTTATGTCTTTACCTGAAATTAATTTATTTCATTATGCCAGTCTGCAAATGCTTGCAATTATTTAAAGATTATTTTGCTTTCATGCTGCTGGTTGCAGATTAAAGTGATATTTTTACTACAAATGAACAACCAATTTTATTAGGAATGTTTGCTTATTCATTTAACTATATAATATTCTCTGAAAGGCTAAATAACAACAACATGAGACCTATGCAAGCATGAAAGCATAATAAAGAGTGACTGACCAATTAACAAACCAATTTATTGTACTAGGGTCGCGAGAAGGCTGAAGCCTATCAAAGGTGGGGTACACCCTGAACAGCTTACCAGTCAATCAAAGGCCCCCACAATCCCTACCTCCTGCTTATCTCTGAAGGACTGGACTGATATATATATATACACACACACACACACACACACACACGCTGTTCACCATTTCACTTCCACAGCAATCTTAGCACAGTTTAAGAAACAGATTTTGGTTCCACACTCATTTTAATATTACACTTGTTTTGTAAAGTTATACTGGTACTGTAAATGTTACAATTGCTACATTTTATAAATAATTACTCCCTCCTATAAAAGGTAATTGCTATCCGTACTGGGTATTGGTCTGTCACCGAACGATTGGGTCTGTGCCAGTTGTGCTGTCTTTGCACTGTCCTGTTTGCACACACTGCACACATGCTCCCTATATTATTATATGTAACTTATATGTTACTATATGTAGTTTTGTAGTCTGCATTGTTTGCACATGTTGCACACCTGCACTTCATATTGTAGTTTTTGTAGTACTCTATGTGGTTGAAATGACAATAATAGCCACTTGAATTGACTTTGCAACACACGTCACACTCACACCTAGAGGCAATCCTGAACAGCCAATTAGCCTATTGTGCCGGTGGAAACCCTGCAGGAAGAGAACGTGCAAACTCAATACATAAATCCCCTTTCCAAGCATGAGACTTGAACCAAGGACCTTCTTGCTGTGAAGCAGACATGTTAACCACTATGCCACCCACATAAACTCAGCAATAAGTAAGTAAATAAGTAAATAGCTTAAGGTATATTCTGTCTTACCTCTTTTCAGTAGATTTGATTCAGATCTATTGCGTCATGGATTTTACTCAGTAAAATGTATTTAGGTTCTTTCAAATCTATATAACAACTGCACACATGGTTGCTTTGAACTTAAGATGCAGTAGAGCACACCTGAATCACATGTAAACCTTAAAAAAAGTTTTAAAAAAAAATCAATCACAGTACATGAAAAAACTTAAGTCTACTTCTCTCAAAAGTCACCAATAAATTAATTCATATTCAAGTAACATTAGCAACACTGCACACAATCTAAGTACACCCGTACTGAGGCTATTAAGGCAAAAATAAACTGTAGGATCTTCACCTTTCCGGTAATCAGGTATGATTTCAACTCCTTCATGGGACAAAACCCCAGTGTTTCAGAGCAGACCGAACTGTTTTTTTTCCTTTCTTTTTTCCTTTTAATTCTGAAACCCGATTTTATGTACTTATCATTTATTTAATCATTCTATTTTTGGCTGGGTGATTAATAACACATTTTTTCTGTGCTGTTAAAGCAAAGTATGGAATATTACAGGATTACATGGCCTTTAAAAAAAAAAAACAATTTTTGTTAATTTCCTCACAGTTGACTAGACAAAAACAGTGCTGGATGATTTTTATCTGAGCATTTTGTAAATGCTGTAATACTTGATGAAACTGAGTGCAAATATTTAAAAAATATATATTTTTTGCTTCTGTAAATTTTTCACTTTATAAATTTACTCAAATATTTCCTAAATTAGTGTGCAATACTCTCTTGCAGTCCTTTTTGCTGAAAACATCTGTCATAACTTTAGAAAATAGTGATAATTTTAATAATATTCATTTTGTTCAGTTAATAGATTTAATAAATGTTTTCAACAAATATTTTTATTATAATTATTTGAACAGTTCACAGGTAGCAATATCATTAATTGTGATCCAAAGTTCCTTTCAGATAATCATCAAAAGTGATGTCTGCTGACTTTTTCTTTTGTCTGCTGACTTGAGTCATGTGCAAAATATGCACCTGAAACAGCCAAACAGGTGACCAGCAGAGACACACCTCTAAAAATTCAGCTATAAATATCTGTGCACTCAGTTTCTCTTTATGCACACTCCTGCTTGAACATTATCCCGTCTTTGGATTTCAGTTACAGTCACAATGGGAAACTGTTGGCATAGCTGTCGTAAAAACACTGATGTCCGGATCAGCCTGCCAGCTGTTTGCTTTTTCTGGCAAACTGCAATGATCATCCTGTTTGGGGTTTTTGTGCGTTATGATGAAGAGTCCGATGCTCATTGGATCAAATACAAGCAGGAGAATAATATTACAAGTGATATTGAGAATGATTTTTACTTCAGATATCCAAGTAAGTATGGATTTATTTTAAAACATTAATAATTAATTAGCAATAAATAAACAAACAAACAAACAAACAAACAAACAAACAAACAAACAAACAAACAAACAAACAAATAAATAAATAAATAAATATTTTAAAAAATAATATAATGATGTAGGCAGCATCCTTCCTAATTCACTAAATATTGTATACCAAAAAAACCAAAACAAACAAACAAAAAAACTAAATACTTAAAGTGCAGGGGCTAATAATTTTTTTAATCATGGGCTCTGTAGTTATAATACACTTAAATATTGCTTTATATAACTCAAATTATACTATTATTATTTTGTAATCAAATTTATAGAGTGAAATTCAGTTAATTTTTTTAACCCTGTAAATGAACTGTGAATGAATCTGCAGTGATAAGTATGCTACTATAATTTAAGTGATTTTATTTGCTATGAGCTGAGTATAGCTTCCATTTCTGAGCCTTTATTAAATTATCCACTCTAAAATCCACACCTTTTTTCTCCACGCTTCTTTGCTGAACAGGTTTCCAGGATGTGCACGTCATGATCTTTGTGGGTTTCGGCTTCCTTATGACATTTCTGAAGCGTTACAGCTTTGGTGGAGTGGGCTTCAACTTTCTTATTGCATCTTTTGGGCTGCAGTGGGCCATATTGATGCAAGGCTGGTTCCACTCACTGGATTATACGGATGGCAAAATTAAGATAGGAGTAGAAAAGTAAGAAATGGCCTGAATAGTTATAAATGCAATTAGAGCCTGAAAGGTGCACTCTGTGCTCAATATGGTGCATCAAAACGTTCAAGAATAGTAATAATAATACAGTTTGTTATTATTAATGTATATGTTATTTTTCTATCTTAAGTATCATCAATGCAGACTTCTGTGTGGCGGGGTGCCTAATTGCGTATGGAGCTTGTCTAGGAAAAGTCAGTCCTGTACAGCTGATGGTTTTAACTCTGTTTGGAATCACCTTATTTGCAGTTGAAGAGTATATCATCCTACATCTTTTGCATGTATGTTCTACCAATTGACAATTATATATAAAATTAATGTACATAATTATTAAAATAAAACTGGACCAAGTATAATTTCATGTGTTTGTGGTGAAACTACATGCTATATATTCAATGATATGTATTCTAGAAATTCTACTGATTAGGGCCATTGGATTGTAATTTTGCTACAGGTCAGAGATGCTGGTGGTTCCATGGTCATCCATGAATTTGGAGGATATTATGGTTTGGCAATATCATGGGTGCTCTATCGACCAAAGTTAAACCAGAGCAAACGTTTACATGGATCTGTTTACCACTCAGATGTCTTTGCTATGATTGGTGAGAAAATATTCATTTCCAACCTTAGAATTTTTATAAGCATAAGATCTGATAACAAAAACGACAATCTTCTTTTGCTCCAGGCACTCTCTTCCTCTGGATGTATTGGCCCAGTTTCAACTCTGCCATTTCGAAACATGGAGATGGTCAGCACCGTGCAGCTATCAACACATACCTAGCCCTGGCATCCTGCGTCCTTGCCACTTTCATCGTTTCAAGTATTTCTGCCAAGAAGGGCAAATTAGACATGGTAATCTTAAGCCTCACAAAATGTATTTTACACCATGCATTTTAGACCATGTGTAGAGGATATTGAAAATCACGACAGGTAAAAGACAACATGCATCCTCTCTGTTAATTAGGTTCACATCCAGAATGCCACTCTGGCTGGAGGTGTTGCAATGGGAACAGCAGCAGAATTTATGATTACACCCTATGGCTCACTTATTGTTGGTTTCCTCATTGGGATACTCTCTACCCTTGGCTACCTGGTGTTTACTGTAAGTGTTGTAAGAGGATACATCTGACTGTTCTGTCAAGCGTAAATTGTTTTATTGTACCATCAAAATGCTTGGTTCTCCAAACAGCCATTCATGGAGAAATACCTGAAGATCCAGGACACTTGTGGTATCCATAATTTGCATGCTATGCCAGGTCTTCTTGGAGGAGTTGTAGGTGCCATTACAGCTGCTGCTGCCAGTGAGTCTGTCTATTCAAAGGAAGGGTAGGTGCACTTGAAAACACATAAGTTTGAAAATGTTTTACGTAAAGTGACAAATTGAGTTATAATGTCTTTTCCCAACAACAGTTATTTATTTATTTATTCGTATTTTTTTTAACTGTACAACAACTAATGAAATACCAATATTATATTTAATTACAGATTGGACTACTTATTTGGATTTAAGGGCAAATATGAAAACAGAACTACAAACATACAGGGAGGCTATCAGGCTGCTGGTATTGCTGTAGCTCTTGCCTTTGGACTAGTAGGTGGAACAGCAGTGGGTGAGTAAATTTTAGTGAAAGTAAACCATTAAAAATTTCTACAAAGCATACAAAACACCTTTAAGCATATTTTATTACCATTGACCAGCCAATATCTTTAGAGTGCAAAAATTCATTGCACAGAAAATAACAGTGGAGAAAATAATTTTTGTCTGGCTTGCCCCTTAAAGGTACCCATTTACTTACCAGACATATTAAATAAACATGGATAACAATGTTATTTCTTGGAACCAGGCATGATGATGTCAGTACATTTACAGCATTTGGCAGACGCTTTTATCCAGAGCGACTTACAATTAGAATTTTTATACAACTGAGCAATTAAGGTTTAAGGGCCTAACAGTGGTGATAGTGGGGATTCAACCGCTGACCTTTGGATCGGTAACCCATCACCTTAACCGCTAAGCCACCACTGCCCTAAGTAAACTTTAGTCTTAGTAAACATTGACATCTTTTTATTTATTTTGAAATCATATGCCTTCTTCTGTTTTAACACTTGATCCCAGACTTTTCCACTTTATACAAATCAATGTTGAACTGACTAAAGATTTTTCCTCTGGCCACGTGGTTTAGTTATTGCTATTGTAAGCAGGCACAGTAACAAAACAAAATGCAAAACAGATTAATAAGAGATCCTTAGTCCATGAGCTGGGGTGGTTTCTCCAAGAAACCTTTATATTCAGCCAAAAATGAAATATAAACCACATCGGCTATTCACTAGTGAATGGGCACCTTTAACCAACTTCCAGTTCCTCCAGGCAATTAAACATTTGGCCTTTTTATAAAAATAACATCTGTTTTTAGAGTTTTAAATTATTATAAATTCATATTTATAATCCGTATATAGTGCATGTTTGTAATTGTTATTGTTGTCAATATTTGCAGGTTTTATCTTGAAATTGCCTATATGGGGAGACCCAGCTGATGATAACTGCTTTGATGATGAAGTGTACTGGGAGGTGAGTGTTAGGACAGAATTCAAAAGCATATATTTTTGAATGTGTCTGTCTTCACTACATAAAAGTGGTAATTTGCATTTGTGCAGCTACCTGAAGATGAAGAAAGTATCCCTCCCATCTTGGAATACAGCAACCACTTTGCTAACAAGCATCCGGGCACACATATGTAAGTAAAATGCAGAAAAGTTTGTACTAACTGTATTTCAGTAATTTTCAGTAGGTCTCTTTATAACGCTAGAAAAAGGATCATAAACCTTTGGTCAGAGGACCTGCAGTTTGATATTGAGAGAAATATCATACATGTGTGTGTAAATTGACATATTTAGACTCATTAATCTAAACATTGATTGATCAACTACAAACTGTTGCTCTGTTGTGCGTTGTATAATCTATGTTGTGCTGAAAACCATTGGCGAGGAATTCCTGGTTTTCCACTGCTTGAGTTACTTTATAAACATAACTAAATACAACTCATCTCTAAGCTAAGCTAACCTTATTTTGAAAAAGGTTTTTTTTCAGTCCTGTTCAGTAATCAGAGTAAACACCAAAATAAAAATGCACATTATATCTTTATTACCAAACAGCTTATTTACATTTTTCAATAAGATAATGTCAATTTTCTAATGTATCATGTATTTTATAATTTTTAGGTCAGAGTCCAACTTCTCAGTAGAGCAGACTTAATTACATTTGGAAAACTACACAGAGATGATGCAGTTGCAATCAGTGCTGAATAAAATATTATGGATAAAGCCGTGGCACCCAGAAAATCGCTATAATGTATAATAACATTTTACTTGTTTTAAGAGCCAAACTGAGCAAACCCAGTTTAATCTGAATACCTATGAATACCAGGTGTCATATCTGTAATAACTGCTTTTTTTTTTTTTTTTTTAACATTTTGAAGTATGTATATATGTCACACGCACACACAGATGTATGGCTGATCATTGACTAATGAAGGTTTTTCATGAAAGAATTAGCATATTTTTTAAATTATCATATGTACAAAGCTGGAGTTGTCTTTTTATGCTCTCCAGAATTTAAAGGTTGAGGCTCTATAGCTGCCTTTTTATTTGATATTTATTCATATTTTGCCTTTTAGTATATTTTCAGTCTTGTAAATTAGACAGATTTTATTTAATGACTTATGCATTCATGCATTATTGTTATTATTATCTGTTGGCATCAAAATAAAAATATTGAATTTAAAGTGTAATTTCTTTTTGTTGCTCTTCATGCAAATACTCAGCCCCAAACACACATGACTGAAAATAAATTTTTATTTTAAGCCATTGTAAACAATTCCTTTCAAGGTTCATACTGTATGCAATGAAATACAAGACCCAGTAAATTAAGCGAACGCTGCTTTTTATTTGTATTTTCTTTACTTTTCCTATGTTTTCTGATGTAAAGTTCTTGTAGAATATAGTCAACTGTATATAATCAAGAGAAATTATCAGACAGACCTTTATTAAAAGCCAATGCAATTCTGAAATGCGTTTGATAACATACTACAGTTAACCTGGACAGTTGTGAAGTAATCACACACCCTTTGAAAAGCCATACATGCTGGAAGTTGTTTAATACAGCTTTACTTTCCACTGTGCATGATTTATTATTGGTCACTGCTTCTTACTGAATGTTTAGGCATGTAAAGCACCTCCTTCTAATTTTTTATAAAACCTTCTTATTGTAACTTGAACTAACTACCAATCTAAAACTACTCTGTTTTGGAGTTTGAGCTAACCTAAACTCAGACAGGTTTCTGTTAGATGATTTGACAGTTTTCAAACTCTCACCTCAGATATAACTCACTGGATTTGATCTCTTTTAACATAGCATGCACCAGATACATTTTTAAGAGCAGGAAGCTTTTTTCAAAAAGTGCAGTACTGAGTAATGTGTATAAAAAATGATACTTTTTAGAGCATCTACCTGTTTTACACAACATTGATACCTTCCTCTGTGGCTGTTTTGAATGAAGTCCAACTGCTGCTTCAGCAAGGCACAATAATCTTGCCTCAGCCTAGATATAATGCCTGATATTTCACCCCTCCTAACTCTTAGAAATGAGAGTTGACAATCAGCTGAACACCATTTTGTATGAACACACACAAACATACTGATATCCTTATAGAAGTCACAAAGTGACTTTGAGGGAAAATGCCTCCAATGCCTTGGTTTCCGCTACTACTTTCACCAGTGATAGCTTCCAGCCTAAAGAGGTCTACTACCCCAGAAGTGGAAGTGATTTTGCATTATTCAGGGTGACTTCGTGATTAAACCTAAGGTTCCTTCTGATGGGCAAATGCACAATTTAAAAAAAAGCAATCCATTGGCTTTGTATCATTCAACATAGGTGAACTAAGATAGCATTCTAGGTTGTGCCCAGTACACACCATATTTTACATATTTACATGCACCACATTTAGCAGACACTCTTATTCAAAGGACTTCATGGATATGGTCTACTAATCCAATTTCTGGAAAATCTGAAATCAAAAATGCATATATTAAAAAAAACCTTTTATTTGTTAACTCCCCTGAATCATTATTTAACTGGCAAATGTACAAACGATTTTAAATATATATTTTTTACTGACCTTTGTAGTTATATTTTGCAAATATATGAGAAATTAGAATTTGATACCTGCAACACCTTTATCAAAAGTTGAAATAGAGGCATGTTTACCATTGTATTACATCACCTTATGTTTTAATCACCCTTTTGAATTGGGACCTGGGAATACTATTTGTTGCAACATTAGATTTTTTTCCCCATGCTTTCTTTATACAGGACTTTAGCTGCTCAGCAATTTTTGGTGACTTTTCCTCTTCATGATGCAACCGTGCATTTTCAATGGGAACAATTTATAGACTGGCAGCTATGTTGAGGCATGCTAGAACTCGGAATGAATAATATGAAATATGAAATTCTTTCAGGTAGGTGGGAGATATTTAATATATAATTTGTTGGTTGACTCAATGTTTTTATTCTGATGCCAGCAGCTACAAGTAGGAAGCAGAGGAAATAAACAGGTGGGGTAATGTGGGCAAACTTTGGAAGATTAAAAATAAGACTTGCTGCTGCATTCTGGATTAGTTACAGGGGTTGAATGGCAGACTTGCCAAGCAGGACTGAACAAGCGCCTGTGTGGTCTCTGTGGATAGAAATTGCCTGAGGCTTATGATATTGTAAAGAAGAAACCTGTGTGCAAAAGTAAATTTACTAACGAATCAAGTTCCATTATCAGAGCATTTGCTATGGAAACTATATGGGAATATAATCTTACTAAGATTTAGACAATGTATAACAAAACAAGACCCATCAATAAATCATGAGGGACACCACTGAAGAGTCTGCATGGAGCAGAGTCAGTCCTCTCCATGTTATATTTGATAGGTTTCCACCGGTTATATTAAAAACTGCTATTTACATAAAATTGTAGAGTTCTTATTTCCAGCCAAACTCTTCAGCTGTCCTGGACAAGGTCTTCGGTGTAATTGACATCTAGTTAACGGAATTGCTACCTGGTCCTCATGGACCTGGTGACCTGCCTGGACCTGGTGACATGCAACTTTATGAGGATCTTCTTCTCTTCATGAACAATTTTGAAAGGTGTGTTGCTCTAGGATGTCTGTGCTGCTGCTACCTGGGTCAAAACCAGAAACAGTTCTTATGACTATATAGTATATAGAGCATGAGAAGTAACATTTATTCAGTCACACAGTGGATTTGCATCTAACCCATTTATATTGGTGATGGATAGTATTTGTGAGATAGATCATACAGTATGAATATAAACTCAAATTAAACTTTAGATGGAGCATTGACAAACTTAAAGTGGCAAGTAAAATGTTGTTAATTAATATGTAATGTGCTAAATTACTGTTATCAAGACTAAATATGTTGTATGTGATCTTTGAGTGACCTCTCACTGGCTAGCTAGCTATGTTGGTTATTTTAATTAAAGTATCCTAAGTATAAGTAATTGTTAAACAAACAAAATAATGGTGAAAAGTAGCACTCAGTAGCTTTCGGCTCACAGCTCTCATCTATATATATAAAAAAAAAAAAAAAAAAAAAAAAAAACATGATTTTCACCTGCAGTGAATTACTGTACTATTTGTAAATAAACTACTATGTATGTTGTTTCTTTTCAGTTGGTGGAGTTGGACCTTTTTTCAAAGGTAATTCTATGGGATTGTTGACTGTTCTGTTCAACATTGTGTTCTAACACAGTATTTTTAAGAACTATACGACATTTTCATGTTGTGTTGGACTCTGATGGTTAATATGTACAACAGTAAAACTTCAGAGTACCTGGAGAGTGGTCAAAAGCAATATTTGGCTGCCCAATTTTCTAAGATCTATTGTCACTGTGGCACAATGAACAAAGATTTGACCTACATTATTTCTGGACAACTTTTCTGGTGTAGTTACTTTTACATTCAGTGTGCTGCAGTGGTGGCTGGTGGTCTGTCAAACAGGAGAAGCACTACATCATTAAATTTGTCAGTTATTGCATCATGCAATTCATAAGTAAATTATTATGTATGCCCTGTGAAAGTTAGCCAGATCCCCAAAACCTTGTTTAGACCAAACACTCTGAGATAGTTTCATTAAAAGGCCAGCAGTGCATTCTTTTTATCACAGTAGCTCACCTTCTCACACAGGGGAGTTGAAAGACCTGGTTACTTTTCCTGACTTCTGAAACAAACTGTCCTTGGATGTTGATACCTTATGTTTAATTCTGAGTCTTTCTCATTGTCTGCCATCATGCACAGCTGATTAGTTAGCTTTACTACACAAACAAACATTACTAAACTAAAACAAGAAGCAAATTCACAAATGCTATATTCATGTTTTTATTTTCACTAGGGTACATATAAATAAAAAAGTAAGCAATATCTCTTACAAAAACAGACTACATGCAGCTAAAGTCCATGTCCAACTAAATTTGAGAAGCTCCAATACCACTGTCAATCAAAAAGAGGTCCTGCCCCTTTGATATATCCCCCAATCAGCATCATCCTAATGTCATGTCCTGCCCACTCCTCAGAGACTCCCAGAGAAGCTGAGTGTCCACGGGCAGGACGTTTTTCATGCATTTGTCCAGTGAACTACTTCCTTTGGTGCACTTAAAGCAGAGCATATCCTGAATGCCATAAGACTTCATAGAAGCTGTGCATCAGTGAGTTTTAATGGATCGGGCTGCCACGGGAATGTGTGATAAAAATCATGCTACCTGCAAGAAATTATTGCTGATTCTAATTGACATAACCATGAAGTTAAAAAAGATGTAGCACTCTCTTTGTAATATTATATTGTAAATACAACAGCACATGATTGCCTAAACCTTTAGTGATATTTTAGTGGAAGCAGATCTTTCCCTGTAGTCTTAGAGCAGCCACCACTAATAAGCTGCTTAAAAAAATGTGAGAAACTGCAGCACAAGTTGTCCTATATATCTCACTCCCTCACTCATTTGCTGAACTGCTAAACCCTACTAGGACCACGGGGAGGCTGGTGCCTTTGTTGTCTTATATTTGTCAAATCTAAATTGTATTCATCATAAACAAAAATGGAACAAAAAATGGAAAATTTCAGGTTTTACACCACAATACATTTTCAAAGTTCGTAATGGGGAAAAAATAGATAAAACCAATAATTTTAATTTCACATTATTTACCAAATCACTTCATTTCTGTGAGGCAGAAGTGCTAAGCACAATGCTAACATGCCACCCAGCTGGTACTTTCAAAAAACATCACCTAAATGATGGGTCAAAATTTTATTTAAAAAGGGAAATGTAAAATTATATTGTTTTTAAAATTGTTTAAAAAAATTTGCTTTTTTGAAGCCATTCATCAAGAGTACATGATTATGAATGGTATCATTTGGCAAGATGTAGTGAAGCATTGATGCATGGTTGCTAAACCTGTTTTTGGCTTTTATAACTGTTTGAATTCTTTTGAACATGGATTTCATAAGCTGGAATAATTCTTTTTGAGGGTTTTGATGTATTATGAGATTTTTTTTTTCTTAGACTCTGTAGTTCTTGGCTTTTTTACAGGCCAACGATGGTGCAAAGAAAATCACAATGCAACTAAGAAAAGGAAAAATCCAGGACAAGTCCCGTATTCTTTGGCAACTTTCTCCACAGGGTTCCACAAGGTTCTGTTCTATGCCCACTGCTTTTTTCTCTATACATATTCCTTTTGGGTAATATTATTAGTCAACATAGTATTAGCTTCTACTGTTACACTAAAGACACACAATTATATATTTCAGCAAAGCTAGATGAGAGATACCATCTTAATAAAGTTGAGAAATGCGTAAAGGACATTATACAATAGATGCTTACTTACTTTCTCTCATTAAATTCTGATAAGACATAAAACCTTGTACTCAGATCACAGACAGCTAGAAATAAGATTTCTGTTTTTTTTCCTAAAATGCTGAATATGTTGTGCAGGACTTGTGCAAAGGTGCTGTAAAATGCCTTTTTTTAGATTTAATTGTAAATGAGTCTGGTTATCAGATCCAGTATTTGTAAAGTCCACTGAGGCAAGTAAAAAGATCATTATGATGTTATTTTGAACCATTCATTTAACGAACTTCTTTGCTTGCTTCCATTACTGATACTTGCGTCAGAATGCTGCCAAAAAAAAACCTGAATTTGTCCTGGATTTTTTCTTTTGCTTAGTTGCCAGTTCATAGTGATTTTCTTTGCACCATCCTTGGCCTGTAAAAAGGCCTAGAACTACAGAGAAAAATGTTTTAACAAGCATTTCCATTTATCTCAGGGAAACACCACTAGTATATTATTCATCCATCTATTATCCATAATACTTTTTCCTCAGGGTTGCAGGGGCAGTGGAGTTCCAGCTGACCCCAGGCGAGAGACAGGGTACTAAACAGGTCACCAGACTAACAGGGCTAAAGCCCCTATCACATATTGACGGTTTAACCAGCGTATGCCTATGTATGAGAAATTTGATGAATACCCTGGCATACGTCGAATAAGTCATGGGTAGGTTTTGTGTAAGTAACAGCACGCTGGTATAAGTCGTAGTACGACGAGGTCATGAAAGATTTGTGTGCATGCAAAACCTCCTCCAGCATCTGCAGAGCTTTGCATTCCACAAATGTTTTTATGTACCCCGGAAATATAACGAACCGTTTCAGCACTGGACAGCCACCGGACTTTGTCTT
The DNA here is from genome assembly GCA_030014195.1 of Neosilurus mollespiculum. Taxonomy (NCBI): domain Eukaryota; kingdom Metazoa; phylum Chordata; class Actinopteri; order Siluriformes; family Plotosidae; genus Neosilurus; species Neosilurus mollespiculum. Next base: position 17,334,539 of record JAQMYF010000002.1, on the reverse strand, counting down.
GCAGCTGGAGATCGCAGTACTTCATTCAATAATTAACCGAACTTTATTCTGGAAATGTCTTTCAGCGTTTGATTTTTCTTTCTAATTTAAATAATTTTAATCTGATTTCCAGGGTTTCCTAATCTGATTATAATTGCTCACCACACATTAAGCATGCCGGTAAACCGGTTCTGTCAGCAGTGAAAGCAAATGAATCTGTCCATGCTGCATTCAACGTTCCTTTTTCTTCAGAAGCTTTTTTTCTTAGTAGATTCCATGGCAAGCTTACCGGGGTCAAAAGGAGTCACATGCCTGGCGGCAACACAAGGCCCGACAGCCACAGCGGAGGGATGAAAGAGCCGCATGCGCAACTGTAGCCGCGGGTTGCCGAGCTCTGCCCGAAATTCTGCCAACACGCCAGGCGTTCGTTGGTATAAGTCATATGTTGGTTCAAAGTACGCTAGCTATCATACTCAACTTATGTGTAAGCTACAAATAACATGTGTGAACGATCGCATAACTTACTTACAACTTACGGCAGCTTATCCTACAGTCAGCGTAAGCGGGACGTACGAGCCATGTGCTCATATCACACCTCGAACATTTTGTGCATGCACAGCATTTTCCCACGACCTACGACCTATACCCAAAACTTACCCATAACTTATTCCAGGTATAATTTCCTCATACACCGGCATATGCTGGTTAAATCATCAATATGTGACAGGGGCTTTCATTTCTCACCACATATTAAGCCTGGAAAGAGTTTTGTCAGCAGTGAAAGTAAAAGAATGTGTCCACGATGCATTAAACATTCCCCTTTTCGTCAGAAACTCTTCTCTTCTTAGATTTATACGTTGCTCGCTTACCCGGGTCAAAATGAGTCATATGTCTGGCGGCAGTATAAGTCACGGGAACCACAGCAGAGGGATGAAAGAGCTACATGCGCCCCGGAGCCTCGGGGTCAGAGGTCGGCTCTGCCCTGAACACTTCCAATAATACGCCAGCTGTAAGTTAGAAAGACGTTCAGTAAAAGTTCTGTGGTCATCCGGAACACGTCAGATAAGTGTAAATACGTCAATATACGCTGGAGATAAGTTTGATATAAGTTAGGTATAAGTTTTCGACAGGATAAGTTACTAATAAGTTATGTGTACATTCAAAACTGGAATAATATTGAGAGTTCAGCGTATGCCAGCGTTTTATAGAAATTTGTCATACATTGCATAAGTTCTGCAAATAGTTAATATGTTACAGGGGCTTAATATATAGACAAACATTTACATCACATTTACATTTACAGCATTTGGCAGACGCTATTATCCAGAGCGACTTACAGTTATCAATTTTATAGCAACTGAGGGTTAAGGGCCTTGCTCAAGGGCCCAAAAGTGGTGATAGTGTCTTTCATGTCTTTGGAGTGTGGAAGAAAAACAGAGTACACTGAGGAAACCCTACAAACATCACAGTGCAAGGTCCTTCTACAAGATTTGAGCCTAGAACTTTTTTGTTCAAGGTGACAGTTTCAAACACTTTGTGGAAACTCAAGCAGGTGAATATGCCTAGGTAACAGTAAAAGATATATTACTCTGGGCCTGCAGGTTCTTCTACCCAATTCATTCAATAAGATAATTCTAATAAAAGGCATCTGTTGTTTGGTTTAACATTCAGCCTTTGCATAACATTTAATCTTTTCTCCAAGTAGTCAGTTGAGCAATTGGATTTGAAAATGAGTCTGTCAGTCAAATAACTGTGGCATAAATCATTTCTCTTGGGATAAGAGCCAATGATGGTGTTTCTTTGAACACTGGAAGTTTCTGTAAACCTGCGTCACAAACAGCCTAAGGCACTGAACCCGTGCACAGCAGTCTTTTCCTGCTGTGCATTATTTGTCTGGTTGTTTGTTTTTCTGTTTCTAGTACTTCACACGCAAGATGCCTGTTACAAAACACTCTATTGTGCAGAGTTTCAATAATGATCTCATAAAATGTGCAGACAATCAACCTTAAATCAATAATATCAATCTTAAATAATCAAAATAGCAGTGATGACTTTAATGTAGGAAATGTTAAATTTCCCTAAACCTAAAGTCAGATATGTCAGGTACTAAATCGGTAATTAACAATATTCTCAGATCAGCAAGAGTGTTTTAGCCCCTTCACAGACAGAACTTATTTCATTAATTCATTCATCAAAATCATCAACCGATGTGCTACATCCAGTAGTAAAGGACCATGGTGTGATTATTGTCTCCAGTCTTTCATCTGAAGCTCATGTAGATCATATTGCATAATGTGGAAAAACTTGTTCATTCTTTTGTTACCTCAAGACTAGATAATTACAATGCATTACTGTCTGGATGTTCTAATAGTTGCATAAACAAGCTATGTTTTGTCCAGAATGCAGCGGCAAGAGTCCTTACTAGAAACAGAAGATATGAGCATATCGCCCCTGACTTATCTACACTGCACTGGCTCCCAATTAAATCTCACTTTAAATATAAAATACTACTTTAACCTTTAAAGCACTTAATGGTCTTGTGTCACATTATCTTAGCAAACGTCTTGTCATTTCCACCATGCCACTTAGATCAAAAGGTGCAGGCTGCTTAGTGATACCTTGAATAATGAAGACTACTGCAGGGGGGCAGAGTTTTCTCTAACAAAGCCCCACAGTTATGGAATAGCCTTCCAGTTAAAGTTTGTGACTTAGGCACAGTCTCTATTTTTAAGACTAGGCTGAAAACCTACTTGCTTAGTCAAGCATGATGTTAATTGCCTTTTATTAGGTAAAGGAGCAAATTTGTGGGTTCTCAGGCATTGAGAGTTCTGTTAAACTGTGATGTCACTCTCATCGTCACTCTCACATGCTCACCAAAGACTGTTGGTGTACACTGTAATGAGCATACTTGTATTTTTTTCTGGTTTTACCCAAGTGAGGATGGGTTTCTCTTTTGAGTCTGGTTCCTCTCAAGTTTTCTTCCTCACGTCGACTGAGGGAGGTTTTCTTGCCACCATCGCCATGGGCTTGCTCATTGGGGATGTGTAGGGATTGTAGATGAAATTTTTTAATTCTTTATCAGAAAACACACACACAAACACACGCACACACATAAATG
>JAQMYF010000002.1:17310444-17323067 GCA_030014195.1 Neosilurus mollespiculum | reverse complement strand
TATATATATATACAGTATATATATCTATATGTCAATTGCCTTTATCAAAGAGCAAATACCCAAAATCCCTTTTTTCTCTATGATTGTGGATTAACCATACTACAGTGGCTCTCTGAAGAATTCTCCAACTGTGAGCCTCTCATGAAGAAAGTCAAGCAAGAGTAAAAAAACATGACAGGGAGGATATGCTGGTTTTTGGGAAGGATTACAAGGGTACAAATGAGATGGACAGCGGGAGTTTGCATTGGGCGGGCCAGCATTTGGACTGTTTTTTTTTTTTTTTTTTGCTTCTTTCCCATGGGTTGGAGAAAGAACATGAAGCATCAAATCAAGTGGGCAAAAAGCGAAGGAGTCTGGGTCAAATCTCCTCTCCTTAATCAAACATGTCTGCAGGGGATGTAGAGAGGGAGGGAGACCAAGTTTTGCATGGAAAGGCAGGGGCTGACCCTGTAACAGAGATGTCCTCGTTAATCCCCCCTCCCGACCCTGTGCGACAGGTGGGCTGACCCGGCTATAGTGTAACCTGAAAGAGACTACTAGCAAAGGGAGAGCACCCTGAGTTTCCACACTTGGATCACATAGCTCAGATGCTGTGTGTGAAACCACTTGGTCTTCCATTGTCCCGCAAGGCTGGTCTTGTCTGAAAAGCTGTAGAAAGCCTGTAATCAGATTAAAGATTGCCTCGAAGAAGGGGGCTAGTTTTTCCCTCTCTCCCTCTCTTTTTGGAAAAGGGGAGGGAGATTGCAGCCCCACTAATCAGTACCTGCCATTGAAGTGCAGGAGAGGAGCTAAATAACTCGGCAGGGAGTGTGGGCACAAGGGGCCTCGCGGACAAATTGGCCTGTTGTTGGTGGGGTATAATGGTGGGCTATGAGTAGGGGGTGGGAGAAAGGTGGTGTCTTTTATGCACCAGCCGTTCCCCTTCTGACCTGATAATTATATCACTTTGAGGGTTTGATTGGTATAGGATGATTGGTACATCTGTTCAGACGGATCTTTTGACATAGAATTGATATGCTTGGTTATTTTGCACCAAAAAGTTGCTAAGTTGTCATTGATTGTTTTTCCGTTTTTTTTTCTTTTTGTGCAAAGAATAGGGCAGTGATCCTTGTTGGTAAATGTCTCAGACTTTTTTACTAAATTATCAAATATAGCAATATCTTTTTTTTATAGAGTGCATTTACAAGATTGAGGCATGTAAATCTGGACCAATGGATCCAGGGAATTTTTTAAATTAACCAACAGAGAGTTGGACAAAGATTCAGAGCCATATTTTTGTCAATTACATTTTAAACCTTCTTCTTCTTTCACATTCTTCAAGTTCTTACATACTTATGTATGGTACACCAGACATGGAGAAGTATGCTATTTTAAAGCCTCCAATATCTTGTCATACCAAACTAATGGGTATATTCACTCATTAAGGACCCTTTCCTTTTTGTCTTTTGCGTGTTGGTTTTCTCAAATTTCTTTTTACTTCTACTTTCTCTTTATGTTCATTCATTTTCTTTTCAACTCAGGAACTTTGGTCCTTGTTAAAACTCAATCAAGCCTGTCCTGATGTGACATGAATCCATTTGTAAGGGTCACCAGATCTGGCACACTGGAGCATGACCCTATGGACAATGATGGGGGTAAGTCCATGTGCAATGTGTCAGAAGAAATAGTTGAATCATTAGGAGCATGGGTCTTGTTGATTTGGAAACAAAAGTAGAGCTATCGAGCCTATAATGAAAAGAATGGGGGTCTAACAATTGGGAAGGAACGTGTGCGGTTTGGATTAAAAGATCCATCTAATTAGAGGATCCACCTGCATTGCATCTTGCATAAAAAAGAGTGGGAGGGATGTAACAGGACTCTATATAATGGTGACTAATTTCAAAAAGCTGATTATTTGCCTTTTCAGTCAGTTGTAGAACTTGATTGACAACTTAAAGAGCAAAGAAAGGGAGACTTGTTCAACCATGTGATGAAGCAGAGTGAATGTTTAAAGCACTCAAAAGAGGGTCTGCATTTGAAATCTGTAGTGTGGAGATGACTGATGCCTTGTATGAAGTCATCATGGAAATGCTTGTGGTATACAAGATATAATCTTGCCCTGTGATGGTAGACTGTGCTAATTTAACTTCCTTTTTCCTCATTAACACATCCACTGCTGGTCTCACACCTCCTTTCACAGGATTGTTCCTCTGTTCCTCAGGTCTTCTCTCAACCCAAGAGATCTTGAGGTGACGATGGATAGAATCAATAGAGAAAAGCATCTGCTCTACATAAAGAGAAGGCAGCCTTTCCTGCCCAAGGCACTACATTCCCACCCCCAGTCAAGACAGATCCCCAGAATAAGGAGTTGAAACCACATCAGGGCTAGAATTACAGCTAATGACAAGGTGAAACCACTGATTAGGACTAGTTTTGCTAAGCCAGTGCTCTGGCCAAAAGGGGCCTAATTGATTGGAATAAAATGATTGGCTGACCCTTTTAATCAATCCACTCAGTTCTCTGACAGACACAGGCAGAGATTAGCTTTCTTCAATGGCCAGAAAAAAGGGGTGGTTGCTTGACAGAATGGAGAAAAGTAAGGAGGTGAGGCTTGAGATGGCTAAAAAGCACAGGCAGTGAAACAAAAGGGAGCAGACATGGATTGCACCCCTCCCTCTGTTTCACCACCTGGTTGCTTTGTTTGTATTTTTAAAACAGCATGCAAGGTGAGCTCTACCTTGGTCATGAGACTATGTTTAAAAATCACCTATGAAAATGCTTCAGAAATGTTTGTATAAGAGTTTTGTCCATACAATTTTTTGAACTAGTATACAATATAACAAAGAACTGGTCTTTAGAATGGTGTGAGAATAATATAGTACTAAGTCTGGGCTAAGTATGGGAGCCTTTTTCTATGTTTCTCTTTTCCCTCTATTTCTAAATATTTGATTATGATAATAAAAGTGTAGAAGATAAAGAGAAGCCATTCAACTACTGCGTGATAATTTTTTGTATATGACTTAATTGGAACAACCTGCTCAAAAGTTCCCACATTTTTCCTGTACTAAATAAAGGATTCACATTCATCCCTGTGCTTGTTTTCCCCATTTGTTATTCATATTCCATGAAGGTGTTATTTGGAAGTCATCTGTATGCACCTCACCCAGTAAGTTGTTTTAGAGACTCTGTCGGATCTCAGCAGTAAAGAAAAACACATTAGCCATGATCTTATCCACCAAGTATCTGCCCCTTTCTTTTCCTCATAGGACAAGTGTCTGAGTTGGGGGAAGGCTGTCTTTTCAGATGAACTTCACACCAAGGGGGAAAAGGGGCTTTTTTGGAGGTGGGTGGTGGAAGAAGATGGTGTCTTTTCAGATACCCATGGAAGGGCCTTTCTCAGCTGCAGGGCTCTTGTTGCTAGGTGTGAAACCTCCCCATGTTGCTGCTCTTGTTGCTAGGGATGAAGCCTCTGTGTCACTCGATGGTGGTTGCTAGGCAGGACAGCAAGCAGAGAAGTGCATGCGATGCCTTATGACTGCTTTGTTGCATTTTTCCAGACATTTTTTTTTTCAGACAGCAGCTCATAGACAGTTTGGTCGTGTGTTTTGCATGGGACTGGGATCTCTATTGTCACTGCATGGACATTGTGCTTTAAGATGCCTTAAAATATGGCAGGCCAAATGTGGGTGTGTCTAACTTCATCACTTCCGTTTTTTTTTTGCCTGAAATATATGCCAGAAGTCTATGCAGGCAGATGACAGGACTAATTTGTATCCTAGCTGACGGCTTCTGGCAGTGATGGATACTAATTCAGTAAGGTCTAACAATCTCCGTCTACTACTCAATTATCAAACCACTACAAAATACCCCTTAGTTAATATTTATTACACCACAGTACTGCTGAACCCTCAAGTCAGAAGCTATGCATTAATTTTCTTTAACTGCATCACTCTGACTGTAGGTCTGGGTGTAACATACAGTAAATTAAAGGTTTGTATTATTGCACCTAATGCTGTTACATTATTATTCCTGCAGTAACTCATGCACAAGGTCTTGTACTGAAGGTCTTGTACTGAAAATGTACCATGTAATCTTAAACTAATTGTTTACAAACATGTTTACTCACGAAAGACATAATAATCAATATTATTTTCTCATAACAGAACACCCATTTGTGTGTTGTTCTGTACTTATCCAGGAATTCATCATTTAAAATGAATGAAACAGCCTTTAACAGACATTAATTGCTTATTTGATATGAATAAATGTTGCAACTGCTCTTTCAAAAACTGTTGCCACAAATTAGGAAGGATACATTTGTCCCGGAGTGGCAAGGTGGTTAGCATGTCTACCTCACAAAAAGAAGGTTTTCTGTGTTCTCCAGATTTCTCACACAGTCCAAAAACATGAATAGCTAATTAGCTGCTTCAAATTGCCTGTAGGCATCAGTATGAATGGTTGTGTGTGTGTTGGCCCTGCGATAGACTGGCAAGCTGTTCAGAGTTCTGAGTACCCCGCCTTCACCTGGAGTCAACTGAGACCCTAGTAATAAAGACAAGGTCTGCAAAGGTTGGACTGGAAGTGCTCAAATAGTTTTCACAGAGCCCTGACTTCATTAAAGTTTATCTTTGGGATGAATGTTAATGCCTGTGCTATAGATTGACTTGACCAGCATCAGTGGCTGACCTCATTAATGCTCATGTTGCTGTATGGGCAAACCCTTAGAGTCATGTGCCAGAACCTAGTGTAATGCCTTCAAAGAAGAGTGTAGACCATTATAACATCAAAGGTGAGATTAAATCAGGAATGGGATGTTCAGAAAGCATGTGCATGATGGTGAGACATTCACAAACTTTTGACCACAGTGATAAACTTGGATTGTATGGTATGGTAAACTGAAATAAATGAATCCTAATTAGTGCCCATCCCACTGATGTGTATCATAGTCACTAACAAAATTCCAGTAATGATCCATATAAATCCAATCCATATATAATTAAAATATATGGATAACTCTATGTAAATACACCAAAATTATACATAAATACAACAACAAACTACAACTATCCAAGTTTCCACACATTTATAATTATTATTTTTTTAATTATGTTTTTAACTGATAAAAAGTTTAAATAATAAGATGTTTTTTGATTATATTGTCATTGTCTGTTTCCTTGTGAATTTACCATGGTACAAATCAGACAGCCTAGCAGAATGAAGTGCAAACACATTCCCCTTCCTTTTATACAAACGGGTTAACCAGTAAGTATCTCTAGACCGTTAAAGAGACATAAACCCACCCAGGTAGACAGAAAATGTCTCGGGTAACGAGAGGCTGTACCATTCCCATGCATCTAAATCAGAGTATGCATTGAAGCCACTGCATACTCACAGAGCAAAGCTATAAAGCACGAGGACTGGGGACCATTGTGCTCTAGCCATGGATCACAATCAAGAGCTGGCCTGCCTCCATTTATCACTGCATGCATATTCATACCGCCACATGCAGCACTGTGAAGAACTCATGGGGCCCCTTGGGGCTGCTGGGAGTGATGCTAGGGGGTTCCACTGTCTTACTGAACTATAAGTGCACCACAGAGGGGGTAACACTGCCACGACAGCCAGCTAATGCATATCACGTCTGGGAACGCACAGCCGCTACATTCCAGTTGTGTCAGAAGGGGATGGGTGGAGTGGTTACATTGTTCCACATTTCGACTGTCTGGTAACCACTGTCTGGTCAGGTTTGTTTTTTAGTCTCAGTCACTGTCTGTCGTCTGTGTGTGGTGCATTGAGAAGTAGTCCAGACAATAAAGGCCAAAGCCAAGTATAGGTAGTCCTGATAGTATTGTTAAAACTTTAGGCAAACTACACTTATGCAACATATTAAACATTTGGTCTGATTAAAAACATCCTTTCTATATCCCATCTGTATATTCTGGTATATTCAGTGATACACAATATCAATGCAAAACCTTAAAATTTATAAAAGCATTATTTGTCACTACTGTAATAAAGCTAAAGACTCTGAAAAAAGTTAATTTAGACAAACCAATATTTCAAGGTTAAAAGAAACAAGTGAAGCAAAAGCCTGTTGCTATGCCTATGGTGTGTACAGGTAAAATACAGGTAAACAGGTAAGAATAGGAAAAAGGGAAAATATACAGGTAAAATTAAAATGCTCATATGCATATAATCTCCTTATCCTCATCCTCCTTATACTCATTCCACACCCATGATGCATTCGACCACTTTTTGTGATTTCAATTGCAATCTTTTTACCTAAGAGGGTTGCAAGCCCCATGCAGAACCTATTGCAGGTCACACATCCATTCATGCTCACATTGACACCTAGGGGCATTTTGGAATAGCCAAATAGTCTAATGTGCATTTCTTTGGATTGTGGGAGGCAACTGGAGCACCTGGAAGAAACCCATGCAGGCACAGGCAAATGTGCAAACTCCACACAGAAACGCCTTTGCCAGCAATGTCATTCTATTTTCACCTTCTTGCTGTGAGGTGAGAGTGCTAAACACTTTGCCTTCGTGCCACCTTGGGAGTTCACTGTTTGTTCTTCCACGATAAATAAAGATATTTACAAGATAATCAAAGTTCTTCACATCAATTCAATTCAGTTCAATCTGTATAGCACTTTTTTTTTTTTTTTTTTTTTTACAATTGACAGTGTCACAAAGCAACTTTACATAGTAAACAAATTTGTTTAATTTAAATTTAATCTTATAATTTTTCATCATATGACACTTCTCTGTAAACCTTATACATCCCTAATGAGCAAATGTAATAACTCTGTCTCTAATGAGGTACATAGTAATTCTGACTGGTCTTTCAATTTCATCATGTGCAGCAGAAAAGACCTTGGTGTAATTATTGATCCCATTCTTTAATTCACTTCCCCTGTCAGTTTTACATAACATTTTTAATGATATCACTAACAGAAGGTCTTGTGGGGTGTTACTCAAATGGAATGGTACTTACGAAAGGTGGTTCAAGGAAGGACAACCAGTGAACTGGAAAGAGGGTCATGGGTGCCAAAAGCTCATTGTTGCACATAGGTAGTGAGGGCTAATACCTCTGGACTGTTTCCACAGAAGTGCATCTGTAGCACAAACTGCTGAATGTAATAATAGTGGTGTCAGAACACACAGTGCATTGCAGTTTGTACTGGTGGGCATGGTGGCATAGTGGTAGGCACATCTGCCTCACAGTAAGGTCCTGGGTTCTAGTCCCGGGCTCAGTAAGGGTGTTTCTGTGGGGAGTTTGCATGTTCTCCAGGTACTCTGCTTTCTTCCCACAGTCCAAAGACATGCACATTAGGCAATTGGCTGTTCCAAATTGGCCCTATTTTTGAGTATAAATGGTTGTGGGTGCGTTGGACTGGTGAGCTGTTTACGGTGTACCCCACCCAGTGTTGGCTGAGATAGGTTCCAGCCTCCCTGCAACTTTGGTAAGATAAAGCGGTTTGGCAAATCAATTAATGAATATGTGTTTTAATTTTAATTAACATTGATTTATGCACAGCCCTGTTAAGGTCCTGCCACAGCATTTCAATTAGATTGAGGTCTAGACTTGGACTTGACCATTGCAACACCTTGATTCTTTTCTTTTTCAGCCATTCTGCTGTAGATTTGCTGGTCTGCTTGGGAGCATTGTCCTGTTTCATGATCCAATTGCGGCCAAGCTTAAGCAGTCAAAGAGATGGCCTCAAATTTGACTCTAGGATACTTCAGTATTGCTGATGGTCAATTAATCAGGTGCATTTGAGTTGCACTACCTGGCTGATGATCACCTTCTTACTTCCTATGGAAGAAGTAAGGTTGTACTTACACAGGGCTTCTGCATATTGGTGTAATTTTTGTAAAATTCATTCATTCACTTGCTGACCTGCTTAATCCCACTAGGGTTGCATGGAGGCTGGACTCTATCTCAGCCAACTCTGGACTAAGGTGTGGAATACCCTGAACACCTTGCCAGTTCAATGCAGGGACAACACACACAGACATTTACACTCACACCTGGGGCAATTTGGAACAGCCAATTTGCCTAATGTGCATGTCTTTATGTCTTTAATCTGTGAGAGGAAACTAAAGTACCTGGAGGAAAACCACATTCATCCATTATCTGCACTGTTTATTCTTCAGGATCATGGGGGGCCTGGAGCCATTCCCAGCTGATGTTGGCCTAGGTACACATTGGACAGGTCACCAGTCTATCATAGAGACAAGCAACCATTCACACTCACATTCACAAATTTGGGGAATTTAGAATAGCGAGTTGATCTAATGTGTATGTCTTTGTCCTGTGGGAGGAGAAAACCTATGTAGGTGCAAGAAAAACACGCAGGCAATGCACAGAAAGGCCCAGCTGATTATAAGGTTTGAACTCAGTACCTGCTTGCTTTGAGGCAACAATGCTTACGATTACACCACAGTGCCACATCAGCATCTACAATTTCACTTTATTTTCACCATTTCCTCTGCTCTTCAGCAAGGACACCTTTAGCATGGAAAATACCATGAGTAAAATATATTTTTTGCAAGGATCCTTCTGTGTAATCTATAGGAACTATCATACACATTCATGTCCATCTCAGTAGCAAAGCTCCTGAAAGGGTGTAATTACAGCTATCAGCGTGGTACTGTAGAAGGAAGTGTGAGAAGTGATTACATAGGTGCCATGTTGCACTAGTACAGACCCTGTTATTAAGATCATGGGGGATGGGGTGGAGAAATACTGCTCTCCTCCAGTGCACCTTCAGGTGAATTGAGAGGTTATTCATATAGCTGACCCACAGAACAGCTGTTGATTGACATTCTCAGCATTGACATTTTCCTCCTATCACTGCTCAAAAGATCACAGTGTAGCTCAAAAAACAGCTGGGCTGTGATGGAGCCAAGACAAAAGAGGAAAAAAGATGATGCATGCTTCATTTGTGCTCCACAAATAGGACAATTAAACTCTCATCTTTAATGGGAACTAAAGTGACATCATGGGATTTTCCTTAAATTAATGAATTGGTTAAAATAATTATGCTGGTTTTGTACTGCAGCACCAGACAGAAAGAGGGCACTCAATTCACAGCACAAGAAAATATAATGTATACAGTATATCGATGTAGAATCTAGGACAGGAAGGAGAGGATGGGAGAATCTCAGGCAGTGAGTGTGTGTGTGTGTGTGTGTGTGTGTGTGTGTGTGTGTGTGTGTGTGTGTGTGTGTGTGTGTGTGTGTGTAGAGGGGGGCGGTGTTTGGGTGAAAGGCGACAGCGTGAGTATTGTTGTAGGCCCCCTGACTCGCCACCCTCAAGAGCCTCGAGGTTCCCACGGTCTGCGCAGCAAACAAACGCACCTCGCTTTTCTTCATCTTGCTTCTCACTGATGTCATTAATTACCATCAAAATGTGCACGGCAGTGAGTGAGTGTGCGTGCATGTGCTTATGCAGGCGTGCATGTGTGTGTCTGTGTGAGAGGGAAAAAGAGACTGAGGGAACTATAAAGAAAAGGGCCATTGTCTACAGTGAAATAAAGAAATCTCCACTGAACCATTGTAAATGGGCAAGGCAGGAAAGTGGCCCAAAATGCAGCATTTGGTGAATTATAGTCGGGCTGTCACATCATGTCAAGAGCCCACAAATGCTGATGTCTGAACCTGGCCTGCTTTGCATTCTGCAAGACAGTATACCCTTGTGATTTAGCATACCCCTGATCCTGTAACCCTGGTTTGTATTTTAGTTAGATAGAAAATTAATGATCTTACGTTATGCTGAATGTGTATTTCTCCTGAGGATCCATACATTTGCACATGTGGTTTCAACAGAAGTCTATTAAAAAAAAGTAAGTCGCTCTGGATAAGGGCATCTACCAAATATCGTCAATGTCAATTAACTAGCTTGACACATTTTTTTCTGGAAGAGCAGATTTGTCTGCTACTGTCCACCTTGTGAAAAGTGGCATACCTCCAATGGGCATTAGAAGTGCCCAGGCAGTATTGTATATTGAAATGTGTGTGAAACGACCCAAGCCTTCGAGCAAGTTCTCATTATGTCTGTGCTGCATTACGAAAGGGATGACATGAAACACTGTCCTGTTTTGTTGTGCCGTGCATGAACCGTCAAAAATGTTTTTCAGGGTGCAGCCAGTTGAAATGATGAGAGTCTGCACCATCAAAGTCCCTGCAGATAATTGCACGTTTGTTCTTACTAAGGACATTCCGTGTTAATTGGAGGCTCTGAATGGTCAAAGTGGGCAATGTGAAGGGAAATGTTTGTGCTTTGTTTCACTGTACAAAGCTTGGAGGAAGCTTTGCTGAGGTGCTGAGGTGCACTCTGGCCTTCTTCTCCTGCCTCCTGACTGCCGCCTTGTTCTACTGTTCAACCCAGGCAACCCACAAACTTTTTGATGAAAATGGTTATCAGAAGAAAAGAAAGCATTTTCCCTTTCTAATCCCTGCTGGGCATTTGAAAATAACGTTCCTTCTTTGGTTTGATAATGACATCAAAAGTAATAAAATAAGAATACTGGCAAGAAAGGTTATTTCTGAGAATAATAGTTTATTGTCACAAGTTGCAAGGATGCACTAGACAGAAAGCAGTACAACAGCTACAATGAGTGTATAGTCTCTGCTGCCACCAGAGGGTGCCACAGTGGCATGCCAAGGTTAGAGATTGGCATTATGTGCCAGCCTGTCATTTGTGACTTCTACAGTGCACACTGGCACCTCACCATAGAACTCTGTCTCAAGTATACTCCAAACATATTAGTGACTAACCTTAAATAATCATATACTATTTTGTGTATTGATGCAATGTAATATACTATAATACATTTTAATTATACTGGCTACAAGCTGCACAGTTTTGACATCATTCTGTCATAGCCAACATTAACAGTTTCAGTAGTTTGTGCTACAGGAGCTCTTCTGTGGGATCAGTCCAGACATGCTAGCCTTCACTCACCACACACATTAGTGAGCCTTGGGCATCCATGACACTCTTGCCAGTTTACTGGATGTCATTTCTACCATCTTTGGTAACCCTGGGGTTACACTGGGGTCATGATGTCCACAATCTCCACGGTTCAAAAAAGCGTGACGCTCATGATTTATTTAATGTTCTATGCTTTCATATGCTCTCGGTTATGATCTGTAATGTTTTATTCTAAAGCCAACATGACTCTGTTCAAGATCTGCCATGATTTTCATCATGTTCCCTCAGGATCTCTTACAATCACCATTATATGCTCTCACGTTCTGTCAGGTTCTCTTAGGTTCTGTTTAGATCTCTTACCCTCATCAATTTCTTTTAAGATCTCCTATGATTTATAACCATGATTTGTGCAAGTTTGTCACGCTTGGACCACGATTGAATTATAAAAAGGAGGCAGGAGTCACAAAAAAGAGGAACCATGCATCCAAGAGATGAAACTTGAAGGAATAGTGTTTCCATGTTCATCAAGATATTCTATGATGGCACATCAAGGTCTGTTATGCTCTGTTAAGGTCCGTTAAACTCTATTACACTCTATGATTCCCACATTCTATCATGAATGGTGTTATATCGTAATAAATTGTAATAATTGTGGCAAAATCAAACTAAAAACTTTTTTCTCTATAAGATACATTAACATTGGTAAAATATCCACAAACGTCCAAGATATTGATGAGGAAGAACTTTTAAGTCTCACATTTCTGTACTCTTGGTCTGGAGAAAACCTAGTAATTATCAGTAATCTATCCAGTTAAGTTATTTAGGTTATGTAAGTTGTATAGAACATGGCAGATGACTCTCTACCCTGGTCTTCAAAATCCTACTAAGTCACAACTTGGCCATTTTAAGAAAATAAGAACAAATGAAAAAACTAATTAACCAAGGGATTTAGACCTCAGTTATTTTAATGCTGATATTAGAGCATGATGCTAATTATATGTGATATGTTTTATGGGTTATATGTTTTTATATGATTTATGTTGTTTATTTATTTTTCATTGGGACCTACAAGGTTTTACCTGATCACAACTCCATCAGTTTGATCATGTAAAACCTAGTAAACTTGTGACTAGTAGACTTACTAGGCTTTTCCAGACCAGGGCAGATGTGCAATTCAAGATGAGTTCTGATGACCGAGTTTCATTTTGGGGCAGCACAGTGGCATATTGGTTAGTTGCCTCACATCAAGATGTTCCCGGGTTCAAGTCCCTTGCGGGGGTGTTTCTGTGTGGAGTTTGCTTGCTATTTGCCTGAAGTAGGTTGTTGCTTTTCAGTGCTGTTAAAAAAAGAAAGCTTTCATTTGTCATTTTCCCAAAAGACAAACAGCATGAGATATTTTTAGAGCTTTTTTTTTTTTTTAAATAAAGGATTTTAGTAGAGCTAAAAATTGACTGTTCTACAGTATTGGAGTGCCTGAAATAAAATATCTAGCTAGTATAAGAAATTATTGTAGAAATTAAGTATGTTTTAAAATTACAAAACAGATCTGAAAAAAAAAAACAGATTTAAAAAAATGTGTTCCTCATATTGATGGAATGCTACTAAAAATGAAATATGTTATTATTTAAGCAGTAGTTAAAAAATCTCTCTCTCTCTCTCTCTCTATCTCTCTTTCTCTCTCTGTATGTATGTATGTATGTGTA
>JAQMYF010000002.1:17276591-17288001 GCA_030014195.1 Neosilurus mollespiculum | reverse complement strand
TGTTCTCTTTAATGTCATTTCATCCATCATTGTGGATTTAGAGAAAAGGCTTCCAGAAGTGATTTTTGTGGGGTTTGGGGTTCGTTCTTAGTTAAATATTACACTGGAGTATGTGATTCAGAGTCAGGAGGTGGTGACATTAGGATATTAATTTTGGAGTATGTGCGAGTTTAATAAATGTAACTTTTTGCAACAATAAGGAAGAGGGATATTTTGTGATACATGTGTATTGGTATGGATTTAAAATGCACATTTCAGACTCTAAATATTAAAAAAGTAACTTCTGGGTTGAGGCTTTTCAAGCTTGGTGATCGTGTTGATTAATATCGGTCTATATTATACTGTTGGGAACAGTGGTGATTAGTAATTGTAATGTTGGGAATAGTGGTAATTAGTGATTGTGATGTTGGGTACAATGGTGATGAGTGACTGTGATGTTGGGATCAGTGGTGATTAGTGATTGTATGTTGGGAACAGTTGTGATTAGTGACTGTGATGTTGATTACAGTGGTCATGAGTGATTGTGATGTGGGAATATTGGTGATTAGTGATTGTGATGTTGAGAACAGTGGTGATTAGTGATTGTGATGTTGGGAACAGTGGTGATTAGTGATTGTCATATTGGGAACAGTGGTGATTAGTGATTGTAATGTTGGGAACAGTGGTGATTGGTGACTGTATGTTGGGAACAGTGGTGATTAGTGATTGTATGTTGGGAACAGTGGTGATTGGTGATTGTATGTTGGGAACAGTGGTGATTAGTGATATAAGTTATTTTAGCCTCTCAGGACTTGATTAAAATAATTGTGAGGTGGTGAACTATACACCTGCTTTTCTAACATGATGTTGCCTATTATTCTAATCTACACCATGTTTTATCTAGAGATCTCATATTAATTATATTATTATCACAGGGGAAGAAGTTGAGATCTTGAGGAAATTAACCCTTTATATCCGTAAAAAATAAATAAATAATGTCATTTAATAGGAATAATTTCATTTAATCATCATATAATTTTATATAATTATAATCAGATAATTTTTGGATATTCAGATAATGTGAGATAATGTGAGTAATCTGGCCATCCAAAGCAAAGGGAGGCGCCGAGCCTTCAGTGTCAGCTCGGGACAGGTTGAGACTCGGGACATGTTGAGACATGTCATGACTTGTTGAGGTATGTTGAGATATGAGGTAATCAGGGACCAATCAGAACAAGGTCACGTTAAGACATGATGTCATAAGGGACCTATCAGAATCTAGAGCTAGAGGATGATAGACCAATCAAAGCGGAATGTGCACTACATAAGCAAATTGCATTGCTCGTTCTTGGTCTAAGAATTTTTCTCTCGGAACAATTTCTTCTGTGAGATCCATTGAATGCTTTTCTTTTCCTAAAGGCTAAATAAACGCCTGATAATAGATTTGAATCTCTTGTGTCATGAACTGGACACTTTTCACCACGACACCATCGGCCTGTTGCTTTATGTAAATTTTATGTAGTAGGATTTTCAACACTGTTAAAAGGTAAATCTGTTTTTGTTTATTAAAGTTTTATGTACATTTTAGATGATCGGGAAGTTATTCAGTTTGCTGTGCTAGTGTTTGCAGCCGGTTAGCTTTAGCCTCAGTCAGGTACAGTTCGGGTTAAAGTCTGAAAATACATCTGTTACGGGAATATAAACAAAATAAGATTGTTTTAGACTTAGAAATATGTGTGTTCATTCTATCTATTGAGTTTATTAACATAATGGTGAAGTCGATCAAGCTCAGCTGTCGGTTCCTCCTGTGGTTATCTAGTGTTCAGGGGTTCGGTTCCAGCGATCCGGATCCTTCAGCTACGCTGTCAGACACCAGACTGTTTTTAACCGCACCATGTGATAAACGAGTTAAATTCATATCTAATTGTTAAACAGGTGTAAATGTACCTACCTGCATGTTTATTTGTGTAGTGATGATGTCATAGTGTTGTATAGATAATAAATCTTTTTTCTTTCTCCTCTGAAAGGATTTTTATATAAGAAAATTGCAAGAATTTTAATATAGTAACTTACAGTTAAAAATATAGCTGCAAGTATGCAAGCAGCAATTCTGGGGTCCAAGCAAGGAGACTAATGAAGAGTAAAAGTGATGAAGAGGGGTGATGAAGAAGAGTGATAAAAAGGAGTGATGGTGATGAAGAGGACATGCTATCACAGAGAGTATTTTTTTTTTGTAATTTCCTTTTTGGGGGGTGCTGTTTTATGGTATTTGGCAATTGCGAGTTCGAATCCGGGTCGAGGCTGCAGCCATCCTCGGATGGGGAGTCCGTAGGAGCTGATTGGATGAGCTCTAACAAGAGGTAGAAATGGCATATGCTGACTATCCTGTCAATTACAGCGATCACCAGTCAATCATGGGCATCTGTGAGTCCATGCATATAAAGGGGAGGAGATAGCTTCATCTGTGCATGTGGTAGGTTGCCCCTGAGTCTGCCTCCTTGGTTGGTGGTGGTGGTCACATAATTGAGAGGCAATACGTGACAGGTGGAAATTGGCTACGACTAAGTTATGGTAGAAACATTCTGGAAAAAATCCAGGGTTGTGGTTAGGGTAATGTGACAATTAGCAACAAGTAATAATAATAATATTAATCTTTTGGGCATACCCAAACTGGCACTCAAATGGGGACATCCCCAGCGAGGCATGCCAGAGGGTGTTATGGGCATACTCCACCCAGAAGAGGTGATCCGACCAAGAGGAAGGATTGGAGGAGGCCTGAGAGTTATCTCAAGGTCCTGGTTGACACGTTCCATATGACTATTTGACTGGGGTGGTGGCCAAAAGAGAGGCTTGCTGGGGCCCCCAGTAAATGGCAGAAGGCTCTCCAGAAGCAGGCAGACCTGGACCTGCTGACCAGCAGACCTGCTGGTTTAGCCCTGGGTTCTTTATTACAGGCACACACCCCACAGGCGGCCAAGAGATCGTGTATGTCCTGGCCCATGCAGGGCCACCAAAAGCACAGAAACTTCAGTGTCCGGCTCACACCTGGGTGAGCTGCAAAGGGGGCTGTATGCCCCCACTGACATATTTTGGGTCGTACAGCGGTCACTATGTAAAGCCGGCCCTGGAGGCCCCCCACCTGGGTTCCGCTCCTTCTGTTGGGCGCATTCGACCATCTTAACTATGTCCCAGTGAAGTGGGGCTAGGATCCAAGATGGGAGAAGGATAGGCTCCTGCTCGTGGTTTACGGGAGGAAGTGCCCACTGACGGGAGAGGGCATCGGGCTTAGTGTTGTTTGATCCCGGTCAATAAGACAGCACAAAATCGAACCGGGTAAAGAACAAGGCCCACCTGGCCTGGCATGGATTAAGACGCTTGGCTTGTTGGAGATAAGCCAAGTTCTTTTGATCCATTCAGACCCGGAATTGATGTTGTGCCCTCTCCAACCAGTGCCTCCACTCTTCTAGGGCTACCTTGATGGCTAGGAGCTCCCGGTCCCCAACCTTGTAGTTATGCTCTGTAGGAGTGAGGCGGTGTGAGTAGAACACACAACGGTGGAGTTTGTTGTCCTGTCCAGTGTGTTGAGACAGCACTGCCCCTACCCCCATATCTGAGGTGTCTACCCCCTCATTGTTTAGTTCATCGAAGGGCCTCTGGGCTTGCAATGTCCATTGAAACTGCCCTGAGGTCTTCTTTGTCAGGGCAGTAAGTGGCACTGCAATTGTGTTAAAGTTCCGTACAAATCAGTGGAAGAAATTGGCGAAGCCCAGAAAGCTCTGAATGAGCCAAAGCAATGTGGGGCATGGCCAGGCCGTTACCGCTCTGATTTTTCCTGCTTCCGTGCTCAGCTGTCCCTTGAACACCACAAATCAATGGAAGGTGACTGACTGAATGAAAGATGGATTTCTCCAGCTTAACAAACAGGTGGTTCTCCAGGAGCAGCTGGAGACCCATCTAACATGGGCTATGTGTTCGTCTATGGTCTATAGATAAGAATGTCATCTAGGAAGATGAACACATAGCCGCCCAGGGTTTCCCTCAGGATATCATTGATGAACCGTTGAAAGACAGCGGGGGCGTTCATTAGGCTGAAAGGCATAACAAAAGACTCATAATGCTCTGACGGAATGATGAACGTTGTCTTCCATTCATCACCTTCACAAACCCTGATAAGGTTGTAGACACTGCACAGGTCCAGTTTGGTCAAAACAGAGGCCTGCAGCAATGCCTCGAGGATCAGAGGATAATGGTCCTTAATGGTGACCGTATTGAGACCCCGGTAGTCAATACAGGGCTGAAGACCCCCGTCCTTCTTCCCCATGAAAAAGAACTCAGCCCCTGCTGGGGAAGTGGATGGCCATATGAAGTGCCAGTGCCTCCCAGATGTACTCGTTCACTGTCTGCCACTCAGGACCTGATAGGGAAAACAGCTGACCTCTGGGTGTGCTGGTACCAGGCAGGAGCTTTATGGTACAGTCAAATGACCTATGTACTGGCAGGAGCTGGGACTTCTTACTTGCTTACTAAAGACCTCCCTGAGGTCCCAATACATGGATGGGACCTTGGAGAGGTCTGGTAAGTAGGTGGTAAGAGAGGGGTCTTTGGATGGGGTCTCTGGGACCCCTAAGCAGAGCTGTTGGCACTGGAGGCCCTACACCACAAGGGATCAACTGAGCCAGTCTATCTGAGGGTTGAGGCATTGCAGCCAGGGGAACCCCAGTATTAGCGGCAGACCTGGAGCCTGGAGCCACTTGCTGTGTTGGCCTATACGAAGCTCCAGGCGGCCTGCCTACTGCGTAGTACCTCTCTGGGCCAGAGAACGGCCATCTACGGCTGAAATTAGAAGATGGTGGTCCAGGGAAGTCACTGGCAACTTTAATTTACTGGCCATGGTGGCATCAATAAAGTTACCTTCCACTCTCGAGTCCTCAAAAGCCTGTAGACGTTCCTCCCAGTTGGGTCCCCCTATGAGCAATGCGGTGAGGAACAGTCCAGGGGTCAGGAGAGTGTGGGAAGGGTCCAGCACAGGTCCCTGATCCCATGCGGGACCTAGGCTTTTCCTGGCAACTTGGGACAAACAGACCGATTGTGCCCCATGTGGCCACAATACAGGCACCAACCCTCCCAGATGCATGCCTCACACTTCTGCCAGGAGTGCTGGGCATGCCCAAGTTGCATCGGCTGCTCCACATCTAACGGGAGTCTGGTGTTCACACCGAGTGGACCGGAACCGGACATGACCACCCTGGGTGCCCTCTTCTGCTCCCTGGTCCTCCGGCGCTCCCGGGACTGGTTGTCCAATTTAAGGGATAGCTCAATTAATTCCTCCAAGCAGGTTGCCGGGTCACGAGGAGCTAGCTCATCTTTAAGCTCCTCGCTAAGGCCCTGGGAGTAAGCGGCCTGGAGAGCAGCCAAATTCCAGTCGCTTTCTGCTGCTAGGGTGCGGAATTAGACTGCATAATCTGCCACCGGCCATTGGCCCTGACTGATGCGGAGCAGTCTGGTGTTGGAATTATTGGTGCAGATTGGGTGGTCAAAGGTCCTATGGAGGGCCTGGGTAAACCCTGCCAAGGAGTGGCAAAGCTCAGTCTGGTTCTCTCAAATGGGCATAGCCCAAGTTAATGCCCACCCAGTGAGAAGGGCTATGATGTAAGCATTCTTGGATCTCTCCACAGGAAATCGAGGGTTGCTGTTCAAAAATTACGGAGCACTGAAGGAGGAACCCATGACACTGCTCCCTATCCCCATCAAACCTCTCGGGTGGAGATAGGGGGGCTCAGAACAAGGGTAGGGGAGGTTGCTGTGAGTTAGTTAAGCTAGGGCCTACGGCCACTGAGGGCATGACCAGAGCCTGCAAGGTCTCTGTGATTCAAATTCAAATCAAATCATATTCAAATTCAAAATTATTTGTCACATACAAAATCATTCACGGGGGCAGTGGTGGCCCAGTGGTAGGGAGCTGGATTACTGATCCCAAGGTCGGGGGTTCAAGCCCCACTATCAACGGGTTTTCACTGCTGTCCTCCCCAGTGCAGCTAACTGGGTTATCAAATGCCGGCCATGTCTCTCACTGTCTATGGTGAGAGGCATGTAAAAGAACCATTGCTCATTTTCGTCAAGAGCAGGCTGCATAGCCATCAGCATGTTTCTGCCCTGCGATGGCGTGGCGAGCTGTCCAGGGTGTACTTTGCCCTCGCCCAGAGTCGGCTGAGATGGGCGCCAGCCTCACCATGACCCTAATTAGGTTCAGAAAATGAATGGATGAATAAAAATCATACACAGTACAATATGTAGTGAAATGCTTAGTACGACTGTTAAATCGTGAATCTGCTAAAATGTGAAGAATAAGCTATCAAAATAACAAGAAGAAATGAAGAATAACAATAACTAAAACTATTTAAAGGATTTTATAGTTAGTCAATATAAATATAAAAATGCAAAAATAAAATAAAATATATAAAACAAAATATTAAATATAGGATACAAAAATATATATGTCATGTCATGTCATGTCATTTTCTGAACCGCTTATTCCTAATTAGGGTCGCGGGGAGGCTGGCGCCCATCTCAGCCGACTCCGGGCGAGGGCAGTACAATATATATATATATATATATATATATATATATATCTTGTAAATTGCACATAGGTATGTGGGAATGGTGCCATAGATAAGAATTTATTTTAAGTTCAACTGGATCCTGGTACTAGGAGTAACATCTGTGCAATTTGTATAAATATTACAATAAATATAATATGCTACAATGGACATATTGCCAGTGTTAGCATCAAATGACATATAAGCACAACAAAATCATGACAAGGATACTGTACGTCACTCTCATGGGGAACTCATAGTCACTAAACTCCAAATTAAGTTTACCTAACTATGTCAAGGTATGTTTAGAAACCGCTCATTTGGTGATTTTCCTGTTCAAAGACAGTTGGTCAACAAAACAAGTGATGATCTGCAATTACTATGAGAAAAAAATAATTAATGCGTGGTCATGTTCACCCTACAGAAACATACATACAGAAACCTACTCTGAACAATTTTTGCTAATTTTTATATTTTCATGCTCTATAGCAGGTTTCTTTTTTCCTTATATTCTTTCTTTCATAAGACTTTTTTCAGGCTTGAAATTATTACAAATGTCTATAAATGTTTAATAAATTTATATTTGGTTTAGAGTAATGTTAATATAAAGGATCAATTTGATTACATTTTCAAGACATTTTCATGAGGTGGCTGCCATTTTTGCAGTGCAGGAATCCCCAGCCAACTTTTCACGCCCAATTGGCCAGTGGTGAGGCAAAGAAAAGGGAACAGGCCATTTGAAAGTGCCCATGTAGCTGATACAAAGCTGAGAACAAGCATTCTTGGGATAATCACTTTTATGCTGGGATTAAAACAGGATCGGCAACTGAGGTAGGCACAATGGATGAAATGGGATTTTACCATAAAACACCCTCACAGAAAGCGACACGGTGACATAGCGGTTAGTACGACTACCTCACAACAATAAGGCCCTGGGTTCGAGTCCCCTGTGAGGATTTTGCATATTTTCCCCATGCTTGCATAGGCTTTCTTTGGGTACACTGGTTTCCTCCCAAAGTACAAAGACATGCAAATTAGTCTAATTGACAGATCCAAATTGCCCCTTGGTGTGAGTGTTAGTTTGAATGCTTGTATGTGTGAGGGCCCTGGGATGGGCTTGCGAGCTGTTCAGGGAGTGCCCTACCTTCACCCAGAGTTGGCTGAGATGGGCTCTAGCCTCGCCATGACCCTAGCAGGATTAATCGGTTTGGCGAATGAATGGACATCCTCACAGAGAAATCCCATAGATGGTTTGATGAGATTTTTACTGTGCTGACTTATCACTATAGTGATTGCAAGTATCTTTACGTTTTGACAAAATACTGTGGTCTGTATCTAAAGTATATAATACATATGATGACATTTAAACACACATAACCACAAACCGAGATGAATATGAACATAAAAGGAGTCTTGGCATCTTTAATGCTAATGTAACAGGCATGTTTATGGTACAGTATTATTGCAAGTGGGTCACATGTGGCCTGTGCTAAATTAAGCTGATCATAATATGAACAAAAATGTTCGTGATGCCTATTATGAATTTTCATGATAGATGACAGATGATATATGAAGTTTAGGGGGCTTGGATGGAGGGGGGTTAGACAGGAGTCTGCTGGAAATTCTGTTAGTATGCCAGACAAATATTCTCAGATAGTCGACTCCCATAGGCCTTTGCTATTAACATGCCAGCTGTAGCATCTGCCACATGGGGCCACAGGCAGACCTGCCCCTCCCAGTAAAGCAGATATCACCCTCCACACCTCGCCACATATACTGTATGGTGGGGCTAAACCTTTGCACCATGCAATCACCAGCCTCATCATGTTGTTATCTGGCATTTGTTCTTGATAGTTTTCTTATCTAATCTGCTCAAGGGATGACAACCTATGGGTAAAGTTAATGCAGAAAAATATGTTTTGAGTATTATTCACTATTCTTTGTTATCAATTATTATTTTATATTTATTAAATAGATTATTTCCTGTTTTGTCTCCAGTGTTTCATGGTTTTCCCATGAAATACTCTCTCAGTCCCTGGTGTAACTTTGCTCTCTTTCTCTGTGGTTTTCTGTAACACTGGCAATTATTCTGGGTAATATATTATAATGGTGCTTTAATTAATTGCTCTCCCAACTGCTCTACCCTGGCAGAAGGGAAAAGAGAGACAGGCTGTCTGTTAGGTCTACACTCTTATTTTTTCTGGACCTTATGTTCAGACCCTTTTATTAATGTGAAAAGGTGGGAAAAAAAATACTGCTAGTATTAATCTGATTTTTAAAATGCAACTTCATATCATGGTGTGTGCAATGGCATTAGAGCAAAGAGATGTAAATCAAATGCATGACTACAGTATACTATGCACTAAATACACAAGCATCACTCGTAGGTTGTTATTACATGTTCACACATGTGAACCAGTGTATACACTCACACCCACTTATCTACATGCACAGTAAAATAAGGGCTCTCTCTCTCTCTCTCTGTTGTTTTTTCCTTCTCGAGCAGATTGTCTCTCAGGGTTTGGCGCTAATTTAGGCATCTGGCTCCGTCTGGGACTGAGCATCTTTCCCAGTCTATTGCCTCCTGTGTCTCTCACTCCCCATCCATGCTGACAATGGTGGGAAAAAGGGGCACCGCAAAATCACGTCAAGAGCGACACTCACAATGCTGCTATTGTACAGGGCAGACAAGGATCAGAATAATAATGCAGTAATGTCTAACTGTTTACCAACATGTACCCTACAGCTGCAGACTTCATCTCTACACATCCAAATATTTCCAAGCCAACCATCTTCAGTGAAAACAAATTTCACTAGAATTTACCACTCAAGCATTTTTTTTTATCATGAAATGATTAATATATTATTTATGGATGACTTGCCAGAATATAATTTGTTGGATAATATTTTAAAGACTATAAATGCTATAATTTTTTTCTGTTTACTCAATGCTAAGGTCTGACATTGTCATGTCTACTAAGCACACACACACACACACACACACACACACACACACACACACACGTGTTACTACAGGTATATTCTACAGATGCTAATTAGTAATGCAGCTAATTCTATGCCAACATCTGCATCAGATATTTCTAGCAATGTGGAATTTACAAGAAAATATAAGCCCCCCCCAACTCACACACAGGCACACATTCTTGCTCTAATATGCACAACAAGATGTCTAATAAGTCATTTTAAAGATCTGCCTAAAGACAAAGACAACCCTTCTGCACTACACAGGAAGATTGTTACATGCTGAGAATGCAATGCAGGTCAGTCAAACACCAGTCCAAAGGCTTCAACACACAGTTCAATGTGGTTATTATATTTAGCAGTTAGCTTCAGTATCCTAAAAATTATCATGATTTAATCCACAGCATAAATTACATCTCACATGTAAAGTATACTGTCAGTGCATATAATTAATATTCACAGAAAAATGCGAGCTTTCAGTGTATGTGGTACAACAATGCAGTTATTATCCTGATTCCTTGTTGTATACAGTAAGTATTACTTTTCAAATATGACATCATTAACCATAGGGTATACATTTAGGCTAACCTACACTGCTGAAAATCACAGCACCTGGTAGTGATGAGGCTCTATAAGAAAGCTCATTTCAATTTGTATGTTGAAAACTGGAAAAATCTGGTATAGGATTGGCACCATGCCAAGTGGCATAATTAACACTTAACGCCAATGCTCTGCAGCAGTCACACTATGCCCACACACCCTCACACACACACACACACACACACACACACACACACAAGGACATGCATGGAATATAATGTGTCTAATCATATATTTTTACACAAAATAACATATTGAATAAATAAATACAACAATAGGTGAATTTTTTTGGGCAAACTGCCATTTTCAGTGATATCTTTGTGTGAGCACTTGTGTTGTTCTCTGACTATATTACACACATAGGCAGCGAAGACCTTGGACATTAAGGTCTGAGAGATGCAAAGCAGGAAGGGGAGCCACCTCTCTCCCCTTCCTCTAGTAATACACTGCCTAATTAGAAAACAGCTATTAAAGGCGAAGTGCTCTCATTTCAGCAACCGACGATTCTGTCCAAGATAGTAGCCTACAGTCATGTGCCAAATATTACATATATAACAATATATACTCATTTTTTTCTTTCTAACAATAGATTAAAATGTGTAACGCATAGCACGCACTTTTGAATATTGAATTTTCTGCTACACTCTTCCTTTTTGCATAACCTTAAACCGAATCATCATCATCACATGTTTGTCAATAGGCCTCATGAAGATGCATTTGATTAGACGTTCTACTTTCCTGTGCATTTATGTCCATTATGGATGTGACAGCATCTCCCACACTATGCATTAATGTGCATGACATTTAGGCTTACTGAGTCCGTGCTTTACTGTGACTACACACTCTTGTTTGTGAGTGTTTGTAATTTGGCTTTTGAGGGCTTATGATGTTTTCTTTTTTACTCTATGATAGCTGAACTTTTTTGACTGACACGATATTGGATTTAAGAAATTCGGAGATGTCTGTTATGATGAATTATTTAAAATACTTGGGATGGCTCCATTACACAGGGATTTATCACCTGGATTCGGGGGCCACACACACACACACACACACACACCTTAATGTAACAGGAAACAGCTTTAAAGAAACTGAGGCTGCATTAAAGCGTCGCTGCGCCTTTAATTGTGAGCTCGCGCGACTATGCAATTATGCTAATATGAGCGCGTGTCCTCTTTTTCATTAACACACTGCGTCTGCGTTGTTGTGGGGGGGGGGGGGGGGGGGGGGGGGGGGGGGGGGGGGGCGGGGGG
>JAQMYF010000002.1:17259264-17269267 GCA_030014195.1 Neosilurus mollespiculum | reverse complement strand
TTATGCGTTGTTTTGGGATTCTAGAATATCACTACTGATGTTTCTGTATACTAGAATGCAAAATAAATGAATGAAATGAATGATTGCTTACCCTCCTTCTGATCGATGTCCACGCAGTGTTCGGTGTTTGAATGCCCATGTTCCAGTGCAGAAGCCGTGCGCAGTACAGGAGACCGCTCCTACTTTCGGTTATCTAGCTTTATGACGGAGGAGAAACACTCATACAGCTAGATAACCAAAGATAGCAACCGACCCCTTCACAAATGACACAAGTAATCATAACAGCAGACCTGATAATGAACAAAAAAGAGGTTAACATGTTAGCAAAGGAACAGAGGGAGGCAGTTTGCGTTTTAATGCGCTCTGAATCAGATCTGCGCACATTTCTATAAACGAGGCCTGAGCATTTATTCAGTGGGATCATCCGAGGGGTCGCTTCTGTCGTTTGGTGGGGTTGTCATTCATTTCGCTCCTTCAGACACGAATAGTCCCTGTCGTCTAATAACATCCAGTAAACGATTAATATTCCTAAAACAGATCCTTTTATCTGTCCCGTTAGGTTTCAGTAGGCGATCCCTTTGGCCATTTCAGCGCTCGGTCTTAACTTACACAAAATGAAAGGAACAGATACATTGTACATTTTAGATAAAAACAAGATCAACAACATTGCAGTCTTCCTACAAATCTAATTGCAAACGAAATCATTGTAAATGTGTATTCAGCCTGTCCCTTGTCTTAAGCCATATATACACTGTAATGGATCCAAAGCATATTTATTTAAAAAGTTTATACTAAACGTGGTATCTAACTTCGCCTCGGTAATAAAGTAACACTGAATTAGGAGAACATTGTTTTTATTTAGTGTATGTTACTAAGAGCATCGCGCCACAAATCTTCAAGCAGTATTGATTAGATCGCATTACAATGAATCGTAAATTCACTTTAGAACCTATAAAGAATTTGTTTTCAATTAAATTAAATAAATAAATAGCAGGGGAAAAATACTAACTTGATATCCCTGCTAACAAAAATAATATCACCTGGGCATAAAATTAAAATATATCCTCTTCTTCTTATACTGCTACTGCTGATAAATAAATGCTTATGAATTTCACGAGTTGTATTACTTAGCTGTATATATTCAGTGTTATTAATTAGCTACTCTAAATTTAGACGCCACCCCTTAAAAATGTCCCTATAATTCTGTGGAACACGAGCGGCGTATGACGTCATGCGATTTGATTTCTTTGTGACTGCATGGCTTACCTGTTGTGTTGCATCTTAAATAATATTTCTAAAGCCAACTGATCAAAAGTTAATTGATTTATACTGGGGTATGTAAGTTAGATATACTACAGCACTC
Organism: Neosilurus mollespiculum; assembly: GCA_030014195.1. NCBI lineage: Eukaryota > Metazoa > Chordata > Actinopteri > Siluriformes > Plotosidae > Neosilurus > Neosilurus mollespiculum. The sequence continues at coordinate 17,267,904 of JAQMYF010000002.1, read as the reverse complement.
AATAATTATATTTCTAAAAAGTAATAATAAGAAAAGAATAGCTTAAACAAGCCAACCTTCCAAGCTAACCAAATATATTGTTAACACAATAATATTATTTAAGCTAGGCATACAACAATTATTTTCTTTGGCAATTTTTACCATTTAAAGCATTTCTTTTTTCAAAACATAACAAAGGTTTAAATAATGCCAACATGGCACTCAAATATTCTTTCAAACTCTCGTTAGGTAAACCTCTTTTTGTGCTCTGATTTCATCCTAATGCAGGTTGTATGGTAACTTGTGGAGGGGTTTGGACAGCGACAGTTTTACAGGAGTCTGTTACACCACATGTTATAACTACACTATGTCACTATAAAGAACATTACACGGTGGACAAGTATATCTTATCTTTCTTAATTTTAAACCGGATTACACATTTCTGCATAAGATATTTGGCTACTCACTGCCCACGTTTCACGGTTTAATGAAAGAAATAACATGGAAATAAACTGCTAGCACTTTGGGCAACCGCTCTTCGTCTGTACATGAGATAACTATAAAAATCACTGACGTTTCTCAGTTAATAAGCTTAATCATATCTATAACCACATGCTGACATATGACCAATTCTATAATAATTAAATAATTAGCGAGATCATATGATCCAGAGATAAAATAAAGTGCAATACCTAACACTGAAATATGAAGTCTTACTTTTTCTGATGCTGTGTTTATTCCTTTCTGGCGTACTCAGAATGCAAAGTGTTAAGTGCCCGAGTGTTGGGCACATCTGAGTGGTCTTCTGTATGCCAAGCAAGATCACTGCCTCGCAGAGATGCGTAACCAGCAATGTGTGCTGTACTTCTGAAACATTCACTGCCAAAAATAAAAGAAACCTTGATCGTCAGTGGCGTGTTTTCCTCTGTAAGTCCGCGAAGCCTGAGATAGCGTTTCTTTAAGATCCAGAGATCAGGAACCGAACAGTTTATTTCCAACATGGAGGATTTCCTCCCATTAATGCAGTACAATCGTGGTTTGTGTTTTATTTAAGATGCACGTGGAATTGTCTGACCTTCCACAGGCCACGCTAAGCGCCAGGATGGAGCGGACTGGTCCGTGAGTGTAGTGCGATGCCATCTCTCTCTCTCTCTCTTTCTCTCTTTCTCTCTGGCTCTGGGCTCTCTGGTTTTCGGGTCTAAAAGCCTGCACGATCACTTCTTTCCTGCAGTGACGTCAAGAAGCAGCAGGCCACTGGCCAATCAGAGACGCGCAGATCAAGGATGAGAGAAACGCATCTCTCTCTCTCTCTCTCTGGGTCAGGTGGCGGATATATGTTATCTGTGAGTTCTTTACAGTCACACAGAGATTTATTACACAATAAACTTTAAAAATCGATGGAGTAGTTCTTGGTGTGTTACCTACAACTGTAATGTTTAACACTGCAGTGTTATAGCCTGTAGTTTGTATAAAACGGTACGGGCAAAACAGCATATTGCAATTGTGATTTCGATCAGCTTTGCAAAAGGCTATATTGACAAATTCTTAATGCTTTGTTAGATTAAATTGTACTCACCTTACAAAGATTGTGATTAATGGAATCTGTCTGAATGCATTTTATAATGCCCGTTTCTATCTTATTAAAGGTCACTTAACAAACGTGTAGCACTATCACACAGCAAAATAAGAAGTGTTCATTAAATACTTATATTTTCCTGTACTGAATATACACCTAGTGTCCATTTTTGTCCAACCAGACTTAAAGTAACTTATTGGGGTTAATGAAAAGTTAACCTCATTGGACTCTTAGTCATGACCACTGGTCCCAAATATACAACTTTAACATTTAAATAAGAAAGATACAGTATACCTCGTTGTTTATTTATTTATTTATTTATTTATTTATTCATTCATTCATTCCTTCATTCATTCATTCATAAATACATTAGCTGAAGAGGCATTTTGGAGCGGTTGTACTCCTCTCTCCACCTGTTATTAGGGTTCAGGACAACAGCATAATACCAATTTGATCATTATCTAATTAGATTTTCTCTGTGATGGCCTGGCAAGCTGTCCAGGGTGTACTCTGCAGTCGCCCACAGTCGGCTGAGATGGGCGCCAACCTCCCCGCGACCCTAATTAGGATCATCAGTTCAGAAAATGAATGAATGAATGAACGGTTCAGAAAATGAATGAACGGATGAATGAACATTATTTCCACAATATTTGCCAGCTAGAAGAGTAGCATAAATGTAGCTCAAGCTAATATAATGTATAATTAGCTTGTAATGTATAGTTGTTTCACATATTTTGAAATAACTTCTTTTACACCTGAACCCTCGAGTCTACAAATTCCCAAAAAATAAAGACCTCAGACAACAATAAATAATATGTTTAAATAATGAACCTGATATATTTGGCGGCTTGCATTGTGTTTCTGAAAAAAAAAAAAAAACAGCCATAAGAAGGTTAATGTTACTTATTATCTTTATGTCTGTCTGTCTTATGTGTTTGTTTGTTTTTATTTTTGTTTATTTATTGTCTAAATGATGACGTGGCATAAATTATTGTATTTGTGTGATCCACAGTCCACATCTTTCCCATGTTTGGCTCTGTGGACTTTTATTTCGACCAAAAAAGTGCGGTTTTAAGCACATTTTCCTATGACACGCAGTTAAATAAAAAGGCGACATGCACGATTGCACTTAAGTGTGAGCTGTGGATGTTGTTATAACGTTTATCTCAGCATTTGTCTCTGAGCCATAAATTAGATTTTTGATATGTGTTAAACGGTGTAGGAATGGGTGCAATGAGAACTGTGCTGAATGCGTTGACTGTGGCATGTCCTAATGTAGATGTCATGTAAAAGTACAAGTCGACCGTGGGCCTCTCAACTGTCGATGAATTTCGTTTTATATTTTCAACCGTTCGTGGTGTTTTTCCTGCATGTTGGATTTCACTTTATTTACTGATAAACTGAACTGTAAATACTATCCATCACTGGAATATTTCTTCAGTCAAGTCTAGTATATGGCTTTTATACACTACAGCGTAGACCTGCAGCCCAAAACACCCAGCAATAATACATTATACCAATTCATAATTACTCTCAGTGTAATTACTCGCAAAAGCTAAATTTAATCCACCATCTAAACATGCACACGCTCGCTCATAATCTCTCTAAACTATCCACTTTTAATTACGAGTTAAAAAACCCAATAGGTCTTCATCTTAAAGGAACTACAATGAGACTGGCTGACCAGTCTGATAGAAGTCCTTGACCCCCTGCCTTTAGTGTTTGTGATTCTAAAGTGCCTACTTTAAGAGTCCACCCTCTTAGTTTATAGGGGGTCAGAAAGGAAGACACTGGATGTCCTTTGACCCTCGATCTGCTTTTAATCAGTCGCCATGCACCGTACACAATCGCCTACAGACTGCTGTCATTCAGTGGTTTATCGCAATCTGGTTAAACAGGCAGGGTATACTTCCTCGTCTTCAAGTCTAGCCTATACGCATTAAGTGTACATTTGTACACTTTTACTTTCCTTGGGGTTTTTTGGGGATGGTGGGTGGTGATTGGGATAGTAGACTAGTTTTTTTATAATAAGAAATAAGCCATGTGAGACAAATATGTTGACAGAAGATAAAGAAAGCAAAGCAATACATTACACCAAATCCAAACACTTTTGTATTTTAGTCTTCAGTACTATACACTCGTATTTATCTGTTTTTTTAGCAGATCTTCTGAATTAGATAAATTAGAAACAGTTAGGCTATGCAAGTGTCAATTTATCTTTTTTTTGTATACTGACCTTAATTCACTAGCTTCAAGATAAAATCTATAACTGTTGCAAAATTGTCTGGGAATCATTATAATCATAAACCTTGTCACAAGCCTATTAAGGCTATTATTTTCAGGGATGCAAACACATAAATTGTTGTGTAACTGTTATGTGTTGCGAGTCCTGCTGTAGCAACACTGACCTCTAGTGGCGAAAACTCGCTACAATCAGCTTGATTGTGTCACATTTTTATTTATCTATCTATCTATTTATTTATTTATTTTTACAATAAACACATTGTACACACAATCTACATTATATACTCATAATTATATTTGATTCTCAGACTTATGCAATTCCTTTAATGTATAATTTAATATAATTGTATATAAAAAAAATACTCAGAGAAAGGTAACAAGTCAGAAGAGATCAGTTAACTTATTTTTATAACCAGATTTCGTTTTAATTCATTCATTCATTTTCTGAACCGCTTAAACCTAATTAGGGTCGCGGGGAGGCTGGCGCCCATCACAGCCGACTGAGGGCAGAGTACACCCAGGACAGCCATCGCAGGGCAGAAACACGCTGGCGGCTATACAGCCTACTCTCGACGAAAATCAGCAATGGCTCTTTTAAATGCCTCTCACCATGGACACTGAGACATGGCCGGCCTTAGTTAGCTGCACTGGAGGGCAGCAGTGACATCCTGTTGATAGTGGGGCTTGAACCCCGACCTTGGGATCAGTAATCCAGCATCCTGTCACCGGGCCACCCCTTCCCCTTCTTTTTAATCAGATCCGAAAACAAAAAAATGAAATCGAAAGTGCTCTACTGCTACTACAGAATGTTAAATTAAATTAAATTCTTGCCAAGTATTTTTCTGCTATGATAAACGTAATGAAAAATCACTGATAGACTCTGATATTTTCACACACATTAATATTAAATACACACTACTTTATATAAACCTACTAGTATAAACCTCGAGTTGCTCTTTTTCCAGGGAGATCATTTTAGCTTGTGCTTCTATTGCCTTGTTTTTAATTGTAGCATTTTTCCTTTTTACGGGCTTTCAATGAATTTTCATTTACGTTTATCCCGTTCATTTTTAAGCAAATATATTTAAAGGGTCGATTATAATTTGATTTCCTGTGCTTTATTTTAGAACTGAAAGCTGGTTTTTGAAAGAAAAATTTGCAGCAAGCATTTTCATAATGTAAGTAGAAATAAATATTACTTTAAAGTAAACATTTTTGCTAACTATTTTTTTTTTCAGACTTTTATTGTCTGCATGGATTAGGAATGGACCAACCTGGAAAATGATATCGGTCTTTACCTATTTATTTATAAATCTTCACCTGGTTATTTATAAATCATTCTGTATTTTATTTTATTTCTTGTTGTTGGATTTTATAATTCCATTAAAAAACCTTATGTTCAATTACTTAACTATATAGTTTAATTCTCTCGTTTTAATCTTTCGCAATCTGCCTGGTTTGTGAAGGACTACTATTGATTCTGATGGAAAATCGGCAATAACAGAGTTAGCAGTCCATATAAGGAAGCAATACAGGCTATAATAAACAGCTGTGGTTTTTATGCTCTGAAATACATTCGAAAAAATTGTGGATTTTGTGCTTTCGCGAGTTTCCTCATGGTGCTTCTGTTTTCTCCAACAGTCTAAAGACTAGCAAATAGGTCAACTCCCTACTATGAACTGCCTATAAATGTGACTGTGAGTGAACGGTTGTTTGTGTCTGTGCTAGCCTTGAGATAGACTGGTTACCTGTTAATTGTGTACCCCACCTCTTACCCAAAATCAGATAGGATTGGTTCTTGCTCCCCTGCTACTCTAACGGATAAGAGATACAGGTAATGGATGGAAGGATTTGAAATTCCGGCGATTGGCTATTAAGTAAATACGTGAACAGTGCCATCTAGTGGATAGAATATGTAACTGCATTAATATTTATCATTATCTTATATGAATAGCAGTTGGTTACCATAGAAACATTTACCTCGCCATTAGCGTGCCATTCGTTTTTAAAAAAGCATTCTGTCGCCTTTATACTGCTTCATTTATTAGTTTGGTGTCTGGTAGATGAATCCTTGAAAATCCAAGGCTCTGTGATTTAACAAGTAAACTTAATGGATTAACTTTTCCTTTTTTAAGTAGAGGTGATGACGTTTATAAAGGTCATGAAAATTTACAGTTTATCAAGGTACATTTTGAAAGCACGATTGAATTAGTCATCCAGATGTGCAGGCTAAAATTCAATCAATCAATCAAACAATCAGTCAGTCAATCAATCAATTATAGGTCTACAGTGTGTCTTGCCATATTCACTGTCTTGGATTTGTTTTTTTGTTTTTTTTGTTTGTTTGTTTTGGCAAAGCTACTGCTGACATACTTACAAGCAATAAAAATTAGGCTGTTAAAAGCAGTGGGTATGCTAACTGATTTGCAGTGCGATAGGCTTATTCAGTCAGGACGTTTGCCAGTCTTCAAGATTCAAGATTCAAGAGCATTTATTGTCATTATGTTCAAACATAACGAAATTTTGTATGAGACTCTCAGCTTTAAAAGGTACAATCAATGCCATAAACTGCAATTAACACCATCAAGAGCAGAAAACATAAGTAATTATATACACAAAAAAGAAAAGTTTAAATAGAAATATTAAATAGAAATATAAACTCTAAATACTCTAAACACCAGTGAATAAAAACTGAGTACTGGGATATACAGTATGTACATTGAAGGCACTATGAGATGAAATAGATAAAAAGAAAAATAACAGCAGCAGAGTGGATATAAACTAGGGTGTACGTGTAAATGTAAATGAAGTATGGCAGTGCAAGACAGTCATAGAGTTTGTGGATTCAATGTCCTTTTACAGAGCGCTTATGTCTGCGTCAGAGTCAGCAGAGTGGGGGAGAGTGTGTGTGAGCGTGTGAATATGTGGCTGTGGAGGAAGGTTGCATGTGTGTGACTTTGAGGGAGGGGGGTCTAATCATAGTAATGACACACCTGAGTCTGTTATTAAAATACCACTATGTACCTGTAAAGTAAGAGAAAGTGACGAGTAGCTATTGAATCATTTTCAACTTCCAAAGCTGTAGGGTCATAGGGTGCCGCCTGTGATCTGTGTGAGAAAGAGTGGGGAAATTAACTGTTAACAGAGAGGGCGTGAACCCTCTCTCTGATGCACAGCTCAAGGTTATGCAGAAACACATGACATCACCTGTGTTTCTCTTGTGGAATACGGAGTTAGTAAACCTAAAACTACTTGTTGGCTACATTTCTTAGCCCTGTATTAATTACACTGTCAAGTTCGTTTTCTTACAGCTCTCAAAATCTCGACCCCGGCAGGACTCGAACCTGCAATCTTCTGATCCGAAGTCAGACGCCTTATCCATTAGGCCACGAGGCCGCCTGTGAAACCAACAGGGATATGATTTGATTTTTACATGGAGTTTCTTTCAAGGAAATAATATAATATTTTTTATTACATATTTATTTCAAGGAAATAAAGTAATATTAAATTCGACCGCTAGTCTCAACGCGGAAGCTGCTCCGAACACGGTGTTTCTTACAATAACCGACCTTCAACATGTAGAACATTCTTCAAGAATATCTGAATTCAATGCAGTAAATCTAAAGCCCAACCCAAATAGAGTCGAAATATTTTCTTCTGAGAAACTGAACACCAAGAGATGGGCCACATTCACAGAACTGTTTCAAAGAAATGATGTAAAGTAGTATAAATCAAATTAGCATATAACAGTTTCAGATTTATTTTAAAGTCCGTGTTTTACTGGTTACTGTGTTTAACTAGATTTACTCGTAATATAAACACAAAGTTCAATCCGATTCCCTGGATAGAAACTGGTTTACCGCGAATGCGCATTATTAACGCTACCTGTTCCTACACTGGTGTGGAACCTACTGCGGGATACATTTGGAGATATAATATCAAATAAAGTGATCACGGTGGATGCGGCTTTTAAAACAAGAACAAACCAACACAAGCTGAACGTTTCACTGTGGCCCGAGTACCCACATGTCCTTTAAATGATCTGGGGTAAGTGTATCCTTCACATTTATATTTTAAACCACTTAGTAAACTAAATCAGTGAAGCTTTTCATTTTACACCGATACCTTCATGAAAACAAGCCTGTGCTTTGACTAGTTTTAGATCTAATGCCAATTTAATGATGAATGTATCCCAAGTCCAATTTTTGTGTCGGCTGATAATAACATCTCGCAGAGGTTATTGTTTACGGGGCCAGTGGCGCAATGGATAACGCGTCTGACTACGGATCAGAAGATTCTAGGTTCGACTCCTGGCTGGCTCGTGCGTTTTAATTTTTTTGCCTGGTCTTTTACGAACTCAGATTTTATTTATGAAGTACAAATAGCTGGTAAAAATACCCTGAACAGAATACAAGTCTTTTGATTTTGAAGGTGTGCACACAACGTGCATGGGTTGTGTGGTTGACACCCTGCTTAAAAACAGAAGATACAGGCGAACACAGATAAGAACAGATAGGAATGTATCACATTCTCACTGACACTAAAAGCCATTTATTTAACTCCAAAATGTTTACTTATGCCCTGGCCTCTATCATTAACAGTAATCTTTTGTTCCTGTGGGAATCAGAATTTTAGGTGAAACATGCTAATTGGTTATGAAGTTGCTGGTAGTCACTACATGTCAGAAATATGCCTGGACTTCACTGCTTAGGCTGCTGCCCCCGCGACCCGACCCCGGAACAGCGGAAGGAGACGTATGAATGAATTTACACACACACACACACACACACACACACACACACACACACACACACACACACACACACACACACATATATATA
>JAQMYF010000002.1:17238414-17255583 GCA_030014195.1 Neosilurus mollespiculum | reverse complement strand
CACACACACACACACACACACACACACACACACACACACACATATATATATATATATATATATATATATATATAAACCATACCACATCATCTATGAAGCATAGTGGACTTGGGCATGTATAGCTGCCAGTGGAACTGGTTAAATGCTGTTTATTAATGACGCAACTGGTAGGAACAGGATGAATTCTGAGGTGTTATACTTTCTGCTCAGATTCAGTGAAATACTGCAAAATGTTGTGGTTTACTGCACCAATGTTGGTTGAAGAAGCAGCAGAAAGAAATGCCTTGATAAGAAGCTGCTTATGTTCAGAATAGGGAAATTGAATATATCATCTGGCCAGTAGATTTATACGCTAAAGGATTCATGGGAGGATGTGGCTGAGAGATGCCTGTGATTTTATACCCACTTGGGTACAAGTTCCCTCTAAAATGTCCCTATGGCCAAAAAATGCCAGAGGCAGTCAGTACCTGAACATCTGGTGGTAACTGGTTGGAGTGTTGGGTATTGGCCGGAGTGCTGACTCAAGCACATCTCCATGAGAAGAGCTCTTAGAAGTAGGTCTCTGATGATAAATCCGTGTAGACTTTGAAGATGCATTCTCTCCTGAGTGTACAGACTATAAGTTATAGGTACTTCTAGTCACAATAAATATATCAGTCTTGAAAGAATTGGTCTATGGTTGCGCTGTAAACAGCATTATCAATTATTAAATAAGACCTGGTTTCCAATGAACATAATTGATATGTCATGAATATTTATTTGCATGATGCTTTGTAACAATGACAATTATCTAAAAAGTTTAATATGGACAAAAATTCAGTCTCCGACGTATAATAAATCGGAAATATTGAACAAAATAAAAAAGATAGGAAATAGTAGCGATTTCGCAGCTTCACTTCATCACATATATATGCACAAGAGTGCTCTTCTGTGTTTGTAGATTCTGTTCATAGCAAAGAACACATCTCAGATAAAAAAATAACTGTGGATAACAGAATCTTTGTGAAAAGTGCATAAGTGAGATTTAAGAACGGATTTCTTTGAGAGAACAGTTGGCGAATGAGGCCCAATGATATCACCACTGTGTATAAATATAGTAAGTGTGTGACAAATGTTTAAGTTGCTTTTTAGGTAACATTTTTTAATGTTCGCCAAGAGCAGACACAAGAAAAAAATCTGCTCAACAAATTGGCCATTATTTACAATGCTATACACAAAATGTGATATTACTCATTTAAAAAATTTCTAGTATACATTTAGCCCTCGATTTGTACACAATGTAGAGATGCAGTTTAATAATAAAAAAAAATGAACGCACAACAGAAATACAAGCATACATGTTTAACGATCCAATGGTTAATTTGCTATAATGGATTTTTCCGAATGGCAATGGTTGCAGAGTTTGAATCAATGAGTCCTGGGTTAAGACTTGATCTCCTGCTCACTCTCCGTGGTTTGGTAAGTGACAACGAGCCTGTTCCGCTCCAATATGCTGTGTTCATGGTTATATTAGGCTGGACAATTCTGTTAGCTGGCAGCTCACAAGCTGGCAGCTCACTCTGCCTCAGGTCTTCCATTACATGCTGGTCTTCATTTGGGAGGGAAGAACGCCTCCATGTGGGGGGGAGCGGTGCATTCACCAACTCCCGCAATTCCTCTCTTGACTTGTAAACCTTGTTAAGTTCAGGACTGTATTTTGTACTGTCTCCAGCTGCTTTGCACTGCACCCTGTCTACTCCACCTGGAATGAAAATCAGACATTGACCTGATTAAGATGATGACAGCTGAAGTTTAATTATTATATAAAATCCATGCATTGGATAAATGTGTAAACAAGTTAGGACTCAAGAACCTAGATATTACTCGCTTTGTTTAGCATGAGTAACTTAGGCTGCGGCCAAAACTCTGTACTGGTGTACTACACACTATATACTGGCCCAATACACACATGCTGCTTTTTTGACCAACAGGGAACAGGTTCTTGAATTAGGTTTTGATGCCAACTACTGAACCAGCACTTTGAGCAGAACAGACAATCAAGGATGTGTCATCCATCAGCCGAGGGCATTGAACAATACGCAACAGAAGTAAACAGTAGTAGCAAAATGGTTTGACGTACTGCATACTACATACTATTTTTCATTAGGCACAGTATATAAGCAGTATCCAGTATGGAGTTTCGGACAGCAATAGATTTTAAATTTACGTGACTATTACATTAAGGAAAAATAAATCGCAAACCTTGCACAAGTACACTGTAGTCATTATGACCTTTATATACAGGCTCACTTTTGTTCTGATCTCCCAGTCCACACATGTCCCTAATTTTGTTGTTGAGCTCCTGATTAGCTGCCTTGCACAGGTTCAGTTCTTTGCTCAAGTTATGGATCAATCCCTCATACCGTCGCTGTCTACCAGCCAAACCTTCATCCATTTGATCTGTGGAAGAAACCCAGCTTATTTCACTTGTGTGTAAGCATTTTACATCTACAACACATTCCAACTAATGACTTGGGGACTGATTTATAAAACAAAACAGAAAACTTAAGTCAAAAGGTGTGCACATTTTTAAAAGAAATTCAAGTCATCAAAGTATTTAATTAAAGCATACTGTTTGATTAAAACAATACATAAAAAAAAAAAAAGCCCAGATATGAATCATGATAGAAACATTAAGAGAAAAGTGTTTTAGAATCCTTTTCAAAGTTTTATTTAGACCTACGATAAACATGGTAGTTATAAATTGAGTATACTTGTATAACAATTAATGATACATATCCACAAGAACAACAGCAACTTAAAGCCTGGTCTCTGCTGCTTACACCGGATCAGAATCCTAAACCCTCTTCAAACCTTTGTTTTTGTTTGTAACTCTCTGCATGTAATGGTATGGATGATCTCTGTGCTACTTTATATTTATGGGATTATAAATAAACATCATCTTTAAAGCCCGAGATAAAGTAAAAGTGATTTTTCAATTATGTTTAGTACTTTCTAATTATGTTAGTTTTATGGTAAACAATATGCAGCTCAAAGGACAAGTAATAAGAATGTGAACAACTGGGTCATTTTTAAAGCTAATTGATACAGCAGGACAGCAAGATATCAATCTCAATCCAATGTAAGGTTCTGCTCAAATAAATGCTACATTTGCCTAATTAGCAAATTCGGAAGTCTTTTTTAAAACATTGCTAATATCATGGTTTTATTTTTCAAATTCTGGATGCCTTTGTATGATGAAGACATTCATCTATTATTCTATTGCTTGTTCATCAGGATTAGGGAAGCTGGAGCCGATCCCAGCTGACTTTGGGCGAGAGGCACCAGAACCAGAACAGGTTGCCAAACTATTGCAGGGCTAACACAGATACAACCATTCACTCTCACATTCACACCTATACACAATTTACAGTAGCCAGTTAACCTAATGTGCATTTCTTTGGAGTACCAGAGTACCCTGAAGAAAATCTCACAGGCACTGGGAGAAAATGCAAAATCCACACTGAAGGGTTCTTAGTAGAGATTTAAACCAAGAACCATCTTGCTGTGAGGCAACTGTGCTAACCGCTGCACCACGGTGCCACCCAATAAAGGAAACATATATAAATTTTTTTTATACTTGCCATCCCTGTAAATAAAAAATGGTCTATTGTACTATGAACACTACAATTTGTTCTATCCTAGACCACTAGATATTAGCAATTGTGCATACTGATTGACTAATCTACTCCTAGGATATCAGCTCATAAACGGTGACCTCAATGTCACCATAGACAAATAAAAAAATAGCCGTTCTATAGAATGTCATAACCCCTCAAGCGCACAGAGGACAAAAGCCATCCCCCATATGAACAGTTTCAGACAATCAACATTTTATTAGCCACCCTACACACAGTTTTAGGTCATAAGGAGTGCTTATGCAAAATTTCAGAAAACTATCATGCATATGAGCCGAGCAATAGCCCGGACAAAGTTATTGTTACGCGGCCCGCCCACTAAGCCAGCGACAATACCTCTGAGGGGTAAAAACAGAAATGGTTGCGACTCGCCAAGTATTTCATGATAATAACATATTTTTATTTTCAAGAATTAGACTTTTTTGTTTTCACCAACTGTGACTTTTTCTGAAACCGAAAGTGATAACCAGGTAGTGAAGTGCTAACCGTCTTTCCACAAAAAGCAACAAATTATAAACTTAATGTATTTTATAATAAGCACTTTTTTTATTTTTAAAAATTAAACTTTCTTTTTTCAATAAATGTGACTATATTGGACTGCTAAAGGAACTGGCCCTGTGCTAACCGCCTTTTACAAATACACACTTTTATATATATACACACACTGCCCGGCCAAAAAAAAAAAAAAAAGTCGCACTCTAATATTTTTATGGAGTGCATTTAGCCATGATCACAGCATGTAATCAGGTCGAGGTTCAGCAACATTATTATGGCAATAAAATGAAGTCAGCTGATGACCTGAATGTACTGAAGAAGCAAGTATCACACCAATGGACTTTTTCTTTCCTGATGGCCCGGATATATAATAAATAATGAAAGAGTGGTTCAGGGATCATGAGCAATTATTTTCACCCCAGAGCCCTGACATTAACCTTATTGAAAGTTTTCGGGATGTACTGGAGGAGACTTTATGGAGTGGTTAAATTTTTTCATTGTCAAGACGTCTGTGAAAAATGGACCCAATGCTGGATGGAAATAAATGTTATGTTGCTTACATTTGGTAAAACAAGCATGGCATAATGATTTTGTGCTTTAAGCAAAGCTAAAGGCGGAACAACATATTCGTGTGTGACTTTTTTTTTGCCGGGCAGTGTATATATGCTTGGTTAACAAGTTATGATCAGAGGTTGTGAAATAACTCTAAAATATACAAAAGATAACAAAAATGGGTAGGTGTGTGAGTACACAGTTTATCTGCTGCTTTGTCTGATGATCACCTCGGCACTGTTGTAGTAGGAGCTGCACATTTCTTTCATGCTCTTTTTGTTGTTGCATGAGCCGGCGGTCTGTGTCCAGCTGCTGCCTCTCCAGAGCTGCTTCCAACCATCCAACCAGGTGTTGTTGCTCCTCCAGCCGTATCTCCAGCTCAGCCAGGGCCAGCTGCAGCTTCCGTTCTTCCTCGCGTAGGGACACCACCTTCAGAAGAATTCACATTAAACATGCAAATTAACCACAAAAGAAAAACAGAATGGTTAATAATTAAGCTCTTATATTACACTCCACTTGACAGCAGACAACAATAACAAAGAAGATAGGGCACAGACCTTATCAAAGTACTTGCAGAGCAGAGCACGGGTCTCGGAGGCAGACAGATAGGTGAGTTTGGCCATCAGGTTCATCTCCCACTGTGTGAGCATGCTACCTGATGCCCTCAACTGCCTCTGCCTCTGTGTGATAGCCTCGTTCTTGTATTCAATGGCAGCGTCCAATGCCTCTATAGCCTCATCTAACTGGAACAGGGTTCGTTCCTCCTACAGGACAGTTAGCATTTAGGGTTGAGTCCACAACAGGAACATCTTCGGAAAAAACAAGACCTTTTCAGGCTTTAGAAGCTTCCTGATCTATACTTGGTTGGTAATTGTTGATGTCAACTTTCTTATGCCTCACAAACCTGACACTCTTACTAACAGTGTGTAACAGAGGTGTTGGTGATGCTATACTTGTGACAGAAGTGTATTCTGCATGTTTAGTACACAGAGTCCAATTTATTAATGTTTGTGATTGCTTCCTGCATGTGGCAAGCAACAACAGATGTGTGCCATGAATATTTAGAAGTTTCTCTAGAGGTGACAGGCCCCTGTGCAGCATAGCAGAAACCCAAAATAAGGAACAGTAAAAGCCACAAGAAACTACAAAAACCTCTTATGAGCAGGATAATGGGCTAAAATATTCTGTCACAGAAGGGTTTACCTATGTTAGTACCCATATCAGTATTACTGGACAAGCAAAATTAACATCATGTCTACATAAACCGTTTAGTCACATAGATCAGACAATGCTGTCATTTATGTGATCTGTTTATTATTATAATCCTTCATACAATGCACAGGAAGTATTCAATTTAGGGATTGAACAATATGTTTATTTTATGTAATATGTATTTTTTTTCTGTGCCAATATTGATACAGATTAATCTGTTAATCAATTAAATAATAATCAAGGACACCAATAACTGATATTGGGGCAAGTATTCATTTGCCATACATTTGATGCTTACATTCAGAAAATACAGAAGACAATAATAAAGACAGATATTAGGAGTGTTGGTTGGTCGGTTCTACTTGATACATTATCTTAATTTCAAACAATCTAATAAACTGTTCTTCGGGACACTACACCAGTCGACAGGGGGATGCTTTAGGAAACAAAATACTTTTATTGACAAGAAAACAAGTTCAAGTTCAATACAAAAAATGCTGAATATCAGCTCATATTAACGGTTGGGTCCTAGTTTAAGTGAGAAATTAGTTAATTCTTTCATATCAAAGGGTTGGAGAGAGAGAGAAAGAAATAAGGACACTATGTATTATCAGGTTGCTAAACTACACAGTGTTTATGCCTTGTACCCACCTCAGGAGACAGCAGGTTACCCTGGCGAAGCTTATCATCTAACTCTACCCTCTGTTTGAGGAGCTGCTCTTTCTCCTGCCGCAGGTTGGAGATCTCCTGGCGAATGTGCTGTGAGTCTTGAGCACTGCCGCTGCGCAGCTGGCCATTCCGCTCACTCAGCTCCTGTTCCAGTGATTCAATACGATTCGACAGTGTCGCCAGGTCCTTACTCAGAGCCTGCAGAGTGAAATGAGAGCACTGGACTTTCAGACAGCATTACAATATGATTCAGTAATAAAGTGTACTTGAAACTGTAATTTTTTGTTACTAAATAATATTCAGGTTTTAGACAAGATTAACTGCATGTATTTAATCTTGTATTTTTGCTACAGGATTCTCATTCCTACTTAAACTCTTAATGCTAGCTATGATACAAAGGTGTCCGAACACACAGTGATTGGCACTGCTGCCTAGCCGCAGACCAGTCAGGTGGTGTTAATGTTAGGGTTGATCGGTGTACGTTTATCGATTCATACAGACATCGGTTGAATGAGTCACAGATACCTGGCTGGACCGGAGTCTTTTGGTCTCCAGGCCACTACGTTCCAAGAGCAAAGCCTCTTTCTTGGCCAGGATTTCCTCTCTTTTAGTCAACTCCCCCTCCAGGTCTTCCAGACCTCTCCTCTGTTCCAGAACCTTCTCCATCTCCTCATCCAGCCATCGCTTCTGTTCTTCTATCTTCTGCTCAGATCAACACCAGTCAAAATGATTAATACAGTCTGAATTCCACTACAGTTTTAACTAAAATGCAGTTACTCTTGGAGGAAAGCACAGACATGATGAAGCATGCTTACTGCATACTGAAATAATACAGTTATCAAAACATGAGTTCAAATACAAGTTCAAAAGTGAAAAAAAGCAGTGTAAACTTAAGACATGCTGAAACAAGCCATGAAATAGTTACACTAAGTCTGCCTTTTATCAAACAAAAGCAGATAAAAACTACACAAGCTATGGTAGATTTTAATAAAGATTCAGTTTTGATAACACTGAGGTTAGGCTTCTCCAGGTCGGTACCTGTTGCTCTTCTAGTGAGACAACTGAGCCATTACTGCCGCTCCTTCTTTGCCTTTGAAAGGCAGCGATTTCTTCTGTCTTAATCCGCAGAATCTTCTGCTGCTGCTCATTCTTTATCTCCAGCTCCTGAAAAGAGACAGGTAAGACAGACTGTCATCACAACATTTCTCCACTTCAGATACAAACTTTTAGGAACCCTATATTCCAGGCATACACTATACAACTCTATTTTAAGTTTAAACTGGCCATAAAATCTTACATGTAATGGACATTATTTGATGTAAAGTTTGTGTGGGATAGGGGCATCAGTACACAACTAGAGCCAAATTCACTTGGCAGTCAATTTAATAATGCCAAGATGGGTTTTTAAGTTTCTTGAATTTTAACACAAACTTACTTACATTTTTTGGACAGGCAAACATTTCCCCACTGCTCTCTCTCCTCCTGTCTGTCACACATTTTTTCCCAACAGCCCAGACAGAATGCATGATGGTATAAATTGCTTGGTTATTGACGGTTTTAACGGTTTATGGTTAGTGACCATCGCTTGTACACCATAAACATATATTTTTTACATCCCTATAACAATTTCTCATATTTTGCCACATAAGCGGCATATTTAAAAAAAGTTTCGTGGGCATAACTGCAGGAGTTGGACATTTATTGTCATTCATTATATATGAGTGCCATCTAGTGCTTGTACTGTAGTAAGACTTCATGTATTTCATTTATTTCTCAGAATCCACCCACGGATAATATACTCCTATATACTAAATACATTTGTATTTCGAGTGCTTAGCAATCACTACTTAAAGCACTTTATAGTGTCCATCAAAAAATGTCTGAGAGCTATTACACATGCGCTGAGCCACTACTCATTACGTATACAAATACATAGCTTAATACAATGACCAAACACTTTGGGATTGGATGTAGAGAGCGAACTTCAGTAAAACTAAGCTTAATTAACTATCTTAGTCTCAGAATGAGCAGTCAGTTGTCTGAAGATTAGAATTACAAGTGCTACTTGTACACACCTAAGGCTGAAAATCCAATGGCTAATGTGTTCACCTTCACACGATGTTTGCCTCTTTGCATCTCACTCTCCAGCCTTCTATTCTGTTGACTCTCCTCTCGGAGGCGCCTCTGTAGCTGGTCCTGCTGTTGTCGCAGGCTGTGCACGCTCCTCTCCAGCTCCTGCACACGCCGCTCACTCTGCACTGACAGAGCAGCCAGCTGTGCAGTGTCCCGCTGCCTCTGCTTCAGCACCTGCAAGCATGCACAATAAAGACATCACATTCAGAGCTGGAGCTTAGATGGAGAAACTAAAGTTTGATCGATGGTGCTGGTGTTTACACAGAAACAGGGAATATTTTTGTAAATAATACCATGTGGATAATCTTTGACCAGAAAATCTTAAATCATTTAACAAAACGTTCTGTCACCAGTATAGACAAAAATCAGAGGTGCCAACATTGCTAAGAAGTAAATCCAGGCAGGCAGAGAGGAAAAACAAGATCCTAAATAAAACAAAAAACCCTACTGTATGCCAGTGGATGGTACAGCACATTGCAAACAGCATATTGGGAGAATCTGATGAGCTAATTTGCTGTTGTTCTTTTCTTCCTATAAGTGCTCTAAGCAACAGTAAATAAGTAACAAACCAAAAAAAATGGAATGTGATTGCTTCTTAATAATTAGATGCCTTTTTTAAACCAGCTTAAGAGACTTCAGTCTCATCTTCTTGGCTGCAAGCTCACAAACTCCACCTCGAGATAAAGCTTTCCTTTGCCTGAACTGCCTTTTGAAAAAAAGAATTACACATTTAATTTATCGGACAACTGCTTTAGAGATAGAAAACCATTTAAATGACATGGCTAGATGTCAACACCTTGGAAAAACTTTAATGGTCAGTTTCATGTCTCTGTAATCCATTCATGTCAATAAAAAAATTCATTTAAAGCTGCCAATGATTATGCATGGTTCAGGGTGGATTTAACATAATATGATGTGATATAGAAGCAAATGATTGACTTCATGTGTAATCAGTGTGAAAGTGTTAGCTATCAGGAAAGGCCACGCCTCCATCACTGCAACTGGCAATCATAGACATGCATGGTTTTCATAATGTATTAAAATACATAATGTATTGAGATGTAATGTATGATTCAGTACAATGGATCAGCTGGGCTGTCAAACTTGGGTCTCAGTCCCATGAAGAACTTCAACAGGTGTTAAATGAGGCTGAATAAATGAGAAAATCACAACTTTGCTGTGATCCTAGGACAGGATTGTAACATGTTTGAAGTGGAGAATTACACATTGAGAATTACTGACATATACATATGAATGTGCTGTAGTAATACTAAAGGCATTTACCCAAGGTAACTAACATGTACTGCAAGAATTAAAATCTTTATTTCATATTAGTGTTCCTGGAGGTATTGTAAGGACGTTGGATTATATTCATGTGCTCAAATGCCTGAGGACAATCTGTTGAAGAATAAAAATGATGAAATAATGGTTATAGCTGCACGCCTAACATGCTTTATGCCACTGTCTTCACGCTGCACTGGGAAATAAACTTTCAACCCTCCACGAAAAAGCATAGAGCCAATCTTCTCTTCAGATTTAATAGCCAAGATAAAAACTATGTAATCTTTAGTTTAGAAATACATTTCTGTTATGTTGGTAAATAGATACACGGGTGACAGTGCCAACAAATCATGAGTCAGTGACAAAATGTCAGCATGGTTTCATAAAGAAAAGATGAGAAAATGCTAAAAGGGACAAAAAAGTCACCACTGATGCAACAAAATAGTAAAAACGGCAAGGGTGTAAATACCTTTGCAAGCCACTGTACAGATAAAAAAGCCAAATGAACCAGCACTAACACCTGAACAGATGAAAACAAGGTTACTGTGGGATAAAGAGAAGCAGTCATGGAATACTGCAATGATCAGATGCAGCTGATATTCAGTGATAAATCTCAAATCTGCATTGGCCAAGAAAATGATCCATGAACCTTTGTCTAATGCTGTTCTAATAAAAAAGCTTAAATGGAACACAGACATCCTAAGGGGTAATTAGAAAAGACAAAAAAATTATATGGATGTTGCATCTCATTCCTGCTGACCAATCACTATAAAGACTTCAATAATGCAGGGTTATAATATTTTAATTGCAATTTAATGTTATATTTTTGATAGATGTAATATAATTACACAAGAAATGTTAATAAAAGCCATTTTATGATGTCATTCCTGTTTAGCAAACATTCGCATATGCAACATGCCAACTTTACTTTACAAAACCACATGTAACAGCCTGACCTGCACTTTGCTTTGTGCAGCAGCAATCTTTCTCCTGCACTCCTGGGCTTTAGAACGGTCAGCAGCATCACGGCTGCCCTGCACCTCCAGCTCTTGCAATTGTTTGTGGGCCTCAGTGAGCTCGGCCCGTGCCTGCTCAGCCTCCTGCTCCAACTCAGCCACCTTTTGGCTGTACTGCTTGTTCATGGCTTGCGCATCTTTACCTGACAACACACCAGAACTATTTAAGAAAATGCGTAGAGACATACTAGTGCAACAATCTAAAAAGAAAAGAATTTACACCCAGTGAAACAATAAGACCAGAGTAGAAAAAAAATGACCAGTGATTCAGTTGCCCTTAAATATTTAAGGTTACAGAAATTTTATAATGCGTTAGTTCATATATCCATTTTTCACTTAATTTCAGGGGATTCGGATGTATCCATTGCCTTTATTGCCTGATGCACACAGCCATCTATGTCCGTGAACTAATGAGAGCTAATTGGCTGAGCTCTTATTAAGGGAGGGATGGCATATGCTTCCTTCCCTGTAACTTAAGCGATCACTAGCCAAACAGGGGTGTCTGTGTGCTCATGCATGAGTGTTACGCCACTCTTGACTATGCATGTGCAGCAGTGAAAAAAAAATGCTGTGGCTGGTATCATATGCCTTGGAGGAACCACATGCTTGCCTTCTCCCTCAATGAAGGTGGTGTTCATGTGACAAAAAAGCATCACATGACCAGTGGAAATGTGTACATGGGGTCCTCGACTCATGACGGACCCAAATTACAACGTTTCGAGGTTACAAGGCTCGTGCCCATAAGTCATTTGGAATTGTTATTCCATATGAAATTGTTCTCCTTTTTTTTTGTTTCATTTTAATATTTTGCTATTGCATTAGCATAGTTGATCTGACAACAAAATCTAACTTACACCACGACTTAGGAACCCTGTTGAAAGTCGAGGACCCCATACATATACACAAAGGTTTCATTAAGTGCCGGAGGAATCCCGTCTACGCCAGGTACTTTTTTTTTTGCCAAGAAAGTCCAACAGGACGGCGAAGATGAATGTAAAGGCAGGGAGTAAGTGACAGCGAGTGATATCATTAGACCTATCGTTATTCATTCTTAGGGATGTGGCACAACAGAATGAGCAATTTGTTGTTCAGGCAGGCATTTTCAGAAACGTTTCTGCCTATTTCATTTATATTACCACAGTATGTTATGAATTATGTTACCAGTTATAAGCACAGAATATTGAACGTGGAGCTGTGTACAGTTAACGAACATATTTTGTGTTTAGCTCATGTGAACAGGTGCTTCAAGGAGTTTTCCAATGCTAACAGCTAGCGGGCTGGCAAGCAATTTGTAGAGTTGCATCCCTTGGTTAAGCAGTGCAAGGTATTTTGTGCTATTGTATTTGAATTAGAAAGAGACCCAAAGGTTCTTTTGGCATGTGAAAAAAATATATGTGAACTAAACCGACCGACCTCTTAATTTTGTGATTGATCAGATTTTTTTATGCATCGAAGCACCTGCCAGCTGGTTATCTTCTATAGGTGACACTGACTTACGGAGTCAGCTTTGTATTTAAAGCCTCCGTGTCAACATAGCACTTCAAGTCCACAAAATCATTACTTGCATTCTTTTTAGTAACACGTGCACATATTTTGTTTAAATATGACTCCATTGCATAAATATTGCCTATTAAAAATTTCCAGCCACCAGCGCTCCGACTTAGTTTTGAGAAGTTCCAGCTTATGTATGTGATGTAAGCAGGGGTACACATTCAGCCTTGATATTCATTAGCATGCTAGTATTTCCTATGCAAAGGTGCACAGAGCGAGCACGAGAATTTCAGTATATGCATTAAGACCTTAAATTTATTAATAGCTTCAGTCGTGGTTCAGTGCTCATGCCTTGAAGGTCTATAGCGAGGCAAAGGTCAATAGATGAAAAAAATACGCATGATGAATTGATTAGGTAAGTTAAACCAACACGGGCAGACAGGAAAGCACCCAGCATTCATTCCGTCATTTGTAGTGGCCATTTAATTAAAGATTGTTGTGAACCAACCCGAGCACCTCAGTGCAAAATGGCTGCAGGATTGACAGAGGTCATGTTACATTGCTACAAGTGTCCACAGTGACACCACGATGTTCAGAGGCTTTCAACACGCTTGAACAGAAAAGGGTAAGTAATCAAATCTATTTAAATTAAAATACAAACACCCACAGCTTGGTAATTACTATGCAGGGAAGTTTGGTACCCTAATTTTTTTGAGCCCATAAGGGGAAACACAGCATTTTTTTATTATGCCTTATGATGCTAGGCGGAAAATGGATTAGTTATAACAGACGGAATTTGCCAGCTTGGCAAAGCGGTCAAGATCTCCAAGCCAGCCAATGCTTGCTGCATATTTCACTATTAAATGGCAACTAATTGGTGAAGAAAATCTCAATAATTATGCATGATACATAATGTACACTTAGCTGTAAGCCATGGACCCGACGAGGGTGACATAAATAATGTTTTATTATATTTTTATGGTTACTATATATGGTTTATATATATTTATATGGTTATATACAGTACTATACACAATGTGTTTTCAGACTAAAGTTAGAGGTGTTCTTAATTCAAATAAAACTGACGTGTGCTGCAGTAGGAGAAGTGCCTTGCATAATATTATGGAATGATAAATGAGACTTAAGGTTCACTTAGATGCCCAGAAATGCAAATTATGGCACAATATATCCTTCAGCTTCAAGGGGGCTTCGCCTCCTTGCACCCCCACCGAGGTTTTGCCCCTGGACGGCCCCTTACCCGCCGTGGCACATTCTCTTTCCACCCTCTACTTCACATATTCTTCCACCTACCCTTAATCTTAATGAAATCTGTGTGTGTGTGTGTATGTGTGTGTGTGTGCGTGTGTGTGTGTGTATGTGTGTGTGTGTGTGTATGTGTGTGTGTTATGTGTGTGCGTGTGTATGTGTGTGTGCATGTGTGTTGTGTGTGTGCGTGTGTGAATGTGTGTGTGTATGTGTGTGTGTTGTGTGTTGTGTGTGCATATGTGTGTGTTGTGTGTGTGTTGTGTGTGTGCGTATGTGTGTTGTGTGTGTATGTGTGTATGTGTGTGTATCTGTGTGTGTTGTGTGTGTGTGTGCGTGTGTATGTGTGTGTATGTGTGTGTGTGCATGTGTGTTGTGTGTGTGCGTGTGTGTATGTGTGTGTGTGTTGTGTGTATGTGTGTGTTGTGTGTGTGTATGTGTGTGTTGTGTGTGTGTACGTGTGTGTTATGTGTGTGTTGTGTGTGCATGTGTGTGTGTGTGTGTGTGTTGTGTGTGTGTTGTGTGTGCGTGTGTGTATGTGTGTGTGTTGTGTGTGTATGTGCGTGTGTACGTGTAAGTGGAGTGGTCTGGTTCGGGTCACGGCCAGTCAGCTGTGGTTTGTTATTTTTGCGTCCCCTCCGTTTCACCCTTTGCTGTGAGTGTGGTGTGTATAGATACAGTGCAGGAGGAGGGAACAATAACACACTTTCTCTGTTGGGGGTGATGGTGGGGGGTGTTTGATGGGGAGCCGATCGGGGTGATGGAATATTTTCACCTTGAGCAGAAGCCTGGTGTTTCTCTTCTCCTCCAACAGTCCAAAGACGTGTACATGAGGCTAACTGGCTGTTCCAAACTGCCCCTAGGTGTGAGTGTGAGTGTGAATGGTTGTGTGTGTTGCTCTGCGGATGGCCTGGCGAGCTGTTGAGGGTGCACCCTGCCTTCGCCCAGATACGTTCCGGCCTCCCTGCGACCCTAATAGTAAAATGTAAAATGTAATAGTAGGATTAAGCGAGGCAGTGAGTGAGAAAGTGAGAGTGAGAGAGTAATATTGTTAATAAAACTCTTTTCTAAAAATCTTTTCTATTATAACTAAATATTTGCTTAATTTTGTTGGGATTATAAAGACAGTAACTAATATATACAGAAACAGAAATATAACATAGAAAGCTTTACTAACAAATCAGCTCCCTAGCAGGTATAGAATACCCACAATGCACTGGGCCACAGACAGGGAGTGGGGAATGACGCAGTGTGTTAGATACAGGAAGAGAGATATGTGGGGTAGATATGGAGAGAGACGTATACACCTTTTACACAACCCACACAGTGATGTGAAATATTCATCTACTCTTCAGTTTACAGCGTCCCACTCCCACAAAATTTGTGTGTGTGTGTGTGTGTGTGTGTGTGTGAAATGCTTTCATGTTCCTGCCTTGTATGGAATGCTGGAGCTGGACGAATACACAACACAGCGTTAATTTATTAATTGCCATCTGCTTTCTATTAGGCCAAGCTAATTTGTGCAACACACACACACACACACACACACACACACACACACACACACTCCTCTCATACCAAATGCACACCTTCAGCAAATACAAGGAATTAAACTCAAATCTAGTTGATCGTTTGAAGTTCAGAGTTCATTCACTCACTCAATGTTCCAAACCATTTCGTCCTATTAAGGTCATGGGGAGGCGGAGCCTATCTCAGCCGACACTGGGCGAAGGTGGGATACAGCCTGAACAGTCGGAGGACTGTCGGAGGAAACCGGAGGGCCCCGAGGAAACCTAGCATGCAGGGAGAGAACATGCAAACTGCACACCTAAGTACCCGAGCCAGGAACTCGAACCCGGGACCTTCTTGCTGTGAGCCGGACATGCTAAGCGCTATGCCACCGTGCCGCCACAAGTTCAGAGCTACCATTATTAAAAATCAAATGTATTGTTCTAATAATTGTTTATAATATTCGTTATTAGTTATTAGTTAGAATAACTAATTAGCAAATTTTCAGAAAACAGGAAACAGTCAAAGGCAAAAAGTAAAAATTTCTGCAACAGATTGTGGACTTGAAGGGTGGCAATATTTTTGACACCACTTCTGTGCTGTGACTCCATGTTAGCCTGCAATGTAGCTCATATGAATCATGAGTCATGTGATTAGATTAACAGTTCAGTTTAAAAAGAGGTGACAAGACGTGTGTGTGTATGTGTGTGTGGGTCTAATTTCAGTCAGCCCAAAGTGCATCCCCAGATCTTGCTTGTCTGGCTCTGTGGTTCCATACACCTCATTTTACTGCATATCCATTCATACACACATATTTACATACACACTGATTCGACGCATCAAAGACAGCCAGCATTTGGACAGTGTACGCTACAGGACTGTAAAAACACACTCCGTCACCTCGTAAATCTCACCTCATCACACACAGACACAGACAGATGTATAAAGGCCGTCGTGGCTAAAAATACGGACTACTGCACAGGAATGACAATATTAGAGTTGGAGCAGAAGCACAACATGGAGCGGCGGCGGGTCACACATAAATAACACTGACATATTATCAGGCCTGAGTTCAAGTACACACACACACACACACACACATACACACATACACATACAGACGCACACACATACACACACCTACACACACCTACGCACGCGCGCACACACGTACACATACACACATACACACACACACCTACACACATACACACACACACACCAACACACATACACACACACACACACCTACACACATACTCACACGCCCACACACATCTACACACACACGCATACACACCTACACACACACGCACACACACACTCACCTACACACACACATACACACGCACACACACTCAGTCATGCAAAGATAAGCTGCAAAAATCTTGTTGATCAGGCTGTAACTTTCTGTATTATTTTACACTCACGCACACACACACACACACACACACACAGAGTTTCCAATCATGCGGTAGCAGTGAAACTTACAATGTCATGCTAGCAGCCATGATGAGTGTAAGAATTCCTGGGAACATCACATAAAAAGTGGGAGATCTGAAATACTGCATTAATAAGAGAGAGCTATTGGTCACAGGAGAATGGACAGGCTCGTTCCATAGGGAGGCTAGGCTAACTCAAACAAAAGCACCAGGAGAGCGCAAACCTCCGCCAAGCCCAGCAACCTCCCATATGAACCAAAATGTCTCACAATGTTAAGAAATTGTTTTCAACCTTCCAAAATTTTCCCACACCACTCCCCTGCTACGATCTCTCCATTGGCTTCCTGTAGCAGCTCGCATTAAATTCAAAACACTAATGCTGGCCTACAAAGCCAAAAATGGACCTGCACCCTCCTACCTCAAAGCACT
>JAQMYF010000002.1:17163414-17176520 GCA_030014195.1 Neosilurus mollespiculum | reverse complement strand
GCTGATTTTCGTCAAGAGTAGGCTGCATAGCCGTCAGCGTGTTTCTGCCCTGCGATGGCCTGGCGAGCTCTCCGGGGCGTACTCTGCCCTCGCCCAGAGTCGGCTGAGATGGGCGCCAGCCTCCCCGCGACCCTAATTATGAATAAGCGGTTCAGAAAATGACATGACATGACATGACAGCAATGCTGAATATAAACATTATTATCTAGGTCAGCTGATGCAAGAGGTGCATCAGCTGACCTAGATAATAATGTTTATATTCAGCTGATGCAAGAGGTGCAAGTAACAAACTACCCAAGGCAAATTATTAACAAGCTGATCAGGTACAATTTAATAAAATATCAGGTATGATATGATACAAAAAACACAGAGATAACCAAAATAATTTGAACGAGCAATGATAACCAAATAATAGTTCTAATAACACCTTTCTTCCGTTTAAATCAAAGATGACTTCCATCCTTCTGTGTGACTTCTAGTTAACCAGTTTGAATGCTAAACTCTGATGGAAAAAAGGTATTTTTATATTTTACAAAATCTGCACTGTTTTAATCAAATCAAATTATATGGCTGTTTATGACTTGTTTATTTAATTCACTAGCATTTTGATTAGCTTGACTTTGATCTGTCATTGTATTCGTCAAATCATTTCTTCATTTGCTGAATCGATTACTCCTACTAAGGAGACAGGAAGGATGGAGACCATCCCAGCCAAATCTGGGTGAAGACAATGATACACCTTGAATAGCTCGCCAGTCCATCACCGGGTCAACATACACAAATTGACTCACACTCACACCAATAATCCAAGAAGCAATCTGGAACATCCAATTAGCCAAATGTGCATTTCTTTGGACAGTGGTAGGAAACCTAAGTGCTCAAAGAAAACCCATGTGAGCACAGGGAGAACATGTAAACGCCATCGACAAGCCAAGGTCTAGAGCCAAGGACCTTCTAGCCGTGAGGTGGACATGCTAACCACTACAACTCTGTGCTGCCCATGACTACTTACAGATGTAACAGAAATATGATTTTTGTCATTCACTATATTTCCACTCTTAGGTTGAACCTTCTAATGTTTTTTTTATTCATTTTATTAATATTTATTACAAAAATTATAAAATTAATGTTTATAATTGGTAAATATTCCCCCCACCCAAGTTCACATATTGGAAGTGGGTTGAACAGTCCTTAAGTTAAAACACTCTTGTCATTATGTGGTGAAGTGAAATAAATGTTTAGAGAAGAAACTAAGGGCAAGGCATCTCTACTCACTTGTTAATCATATAGCCTGCTATTCATTTTCTGTGTATGCGTACTGGCACAAAGACACGATTTCAGTGACAGAGGCACGCACCAAAGTGACACTTGAGTTGAGATTTTTTGGCTCACTACTGCCACAAAAAATAAAGATGGAAAAAAAAAATTGTTTCATCTAGTTCTCTCATATATGACCTCAGATTTAAGGTGTACCAAGACATTACGAGAAAAAATACAAAACTTCAATGGATGTACCAGAGATGGCTAAAGATTGCCTTTTGTAAGTGAATAAAGCTGGTACAGCTTGCTATTCTATAAAAAAAATCTGTTAACAAGGATAACGCAAATCCTAGCATGTAATAAAAAACCCAAACATGAATACAGTTTAAACGCCAGAAAAAACAAACAAACTGCAAGTTTCCTTCAGTTCTGCAAAATAAAGATACACTAATTGACCAGCCACTGACTAGAACTGGGTGGATTTTGTCCTTATTGGCGGTGACCACTAATCAACATGAATATGAGCAGTCTTATGAGCTGATTTTGTCCACTTTAAACACCGTTTTCATCCAGATATTCCTGATGTTTCCTGCCCCCTTCCTGCGGGAATGCATGCATGTGCTTCCTCCTAGTATAACATGCACAATGAAAACACAGGCATACACCCTTAAAAAAAAAAAAAAATCTATTGTACATAATTTCCTGGCATCCGGGAGCCGCCATCAGATACAAGGGAGACATCCGTGAGAGGTGAGATATCTTTTCTCTGCTGAAATTAAGTCAAGTCAGACAGGTGCATGTGAACATGTGGGAAATGGAGACCAGACATTGCCCTTTATTTTTTTTAATTTGCTTATATAAAATTGTAGACAAAAAGCTGCATGGTCTTTTGAAACTTTTTTAATTCAAAAAGGTAAACAAAATATTTTCTATAAACTCATTGTTTAAATTTGTAAAAAAAAAAATTATGAAAATAATAACCAAAACTATTTTCTTTTCTTTGCAGTAAATGGAATCTCTTTAATATCTTCTTTTAAAAAGTAATATCTGCTATTTTTTTTAAACCAAGAAAATCAGCCAGAATCTGTATCAGCCAGCCAGACCTAAAATCAGTAAATGGAAACTGGCACTGGCTAAGAAAATGCAATTAGTGAGTCTTTAGTGTAAACTCCAGGTAATATATGATTTTTCTATGGTTATTAAGGGGATGTATATAGTAATATAACTACTTATAATAAATAACAAATATGGTTACAAGTGTTGATTTGTGGGGGTCCAAGCACTCTTTGGATACACTGCCCTTTTGTTCAGCTTTACCCAAGTCATATTGAACAGTAAACAGATTTTTGAGACCATATGTAGTTTTTCAACAGCTGCTTAGTGCAAAATGTGAAATGCCTGATGGAAACTCATTGGCAGACGACAGCCTTACAGCACGCCTTACAGTAAACATGAGCTCAATCAGACTTCTGTATACTATGAAACCACTATATAAACTTAACCCTGTTTCTTATTGGTGTCCACGGTGCAAACTTTGAAAAGTTTTACTTTAAGGTTTACAATGAGTCCTGAATTATAGCTGTTTCAGTAAACCAAGCTCTGCATTACTGGGACTGATTTGACACTTGGTGGCCATATTTGTTATTAAGAACCCATAACTCAAAGGGGACAAATATGTAGCTATACTAGACAGTCATTCAACACCTCAGTAGAGTATGCATGTAGATTGCTAATTTATTTTCCACATTACATACATATACTGTGAAAAGTCACATTTTTATTCTTAAAATGGTTCTCATCCATGAGTTTTAGACAGAAAACAGCAGTCTGAACAAAAATGACAATAATGAATGCTTGATTGTATCATGCTAACAAACCACTTAATTTTCAGTTGATCACTATTATCATCACCGACAATAAAAACACTCACTGCATTTAATGCATCCCAAATATTTTTAACGTGATGACTCAAGGTAATACATAAACATATTTAACCAAAATCAAACAGTCAACTCATTTGAGAACAAAATTATATATTAAAAACAAGCGCACATCTACTGTCTGAAGGAGGTAATGAAATTTGTTATTATACACCTCTGGTTCCTTCACAGGAGCTCACATTAGATCAGAGTTCTGTTGCATGAACAGCTTTTAAAAAAATAAAAAAATACATATAAATGTATCCCATACACTACAGATTTCACCCTGCTGTCACTGTCACAAGCCAGCTCCACTGGCAGCTACACATGCTCAAGCAATGGTTCACAGATGGTGGTATGGCTTGGATCAAACAGAGTTCATGTTTTTCCCCGATCTAAAACATTTGGTTCCCCAACATCTTAATTTATCTGTAGGTTTCTGGCCCCTTTATTTTTTAGGTTATTTTTTTTTTCTGTTTAGTGGTGCAACAGCTCAGGGCAGTGGTGGCTTAGTAGTTAAGGCGATGGGTTACTGATCCGAAGGTCAGCGGTTCAATCCCCACTATAATCACTGTTGGGCCCTTGAGCAAGGCCCTTAACCCTCAATTGCTCAGTTGTGTGTATATATATATAAAAAAAAAAAAAAAAAGATAATTGTAAGTCGCTCTGGATAAGAGCGTCTGCCAAATGCTGTAAATGTAAATGTAAGCTCAGTTCCTTATGTATCAGATTAAGGTTTCAAGCAGTTTTACTCCGCTACTATAGTCTCTGTCAGACTATTAGAGGCAGTGTGATGCCACTTAGATGATGAATCCTTGAGCATCAGCACATATTGATACCCATCAGACATTTTTTAAAAACCACTAGGCAAAATCCCTTATATTGATAAGAATCAATTCTGATTTAAAAAACAAACAAACATACCAGGTCTAAAAAGAAATCATAAATGTAAATAATAAAAAGATAACTTTAAATAATAAACAAATAATCCTATATTTTCTATTTGTTACAGGACCATACTAAATGTGTTTTTGGCCCGCCAATATCGGCCATTTGTGTGTTCAAATAATGATGTACTCCAGCTATGACATGCAACCAGTTTCTAGGAAAAAGGTAAAACTAGTAAAATTTGACAATGTGGATACTAAGTTGTAAGCCTCAAATACCCATAAAAAACATTTAACAGGCTACTGAAAAGAAAATCTATTCCAAACAGTTTCCACTTGCCATGACTTTGAATCATTTTGGAGTGGTTATAAAATGTAATCAGTTCATCTGCTGGTTAAAATGATCACTGCATGTAAATCATTCCAACAGTCAACCAGTAGTTCCTGAGATAAGACACTATAAAAAAAAACCCCATATGTTTAGACATCTTATTAAAATGACTGAGCAACAGTGGCTTAAAAAAATGTAAAAATGGTTTTAATTTGGATCACATTTTTAATCTATTGCAAGCAGATTTCTTTATGGCATCATTTTTCTATAACAGTATACAGGACACCCATGTGATATACAAAGTAAGGTATTATTTTTTATATAAAAAATGAAATTAAATGTAATAACCTTCTCCAGAATGCTTGTGCTGATTTTAAATACATGACTATTTGGCTCAGGTCAAATCTAATTGATGAAATCTACTAAGACCTTTTCTAGAAGCGTACGTTCTGAAGTTAACCAGTGAATCCTTTCTCCTTTCACAGTGAATTCTTTCATTTTGAATCGTCAGTTGCGAATGTTATATTACTATGATTTCTTCAATTAATTCATTTTCATTAGAATGATGTTCTGTTTTACCCTCACAAACATGTTTTCAACCTTACATTTGGCAGGTTTTTAAAAGTCATTTTAATGGAAATGAGATACAGGCAGCAAAATATGCAAACATTATCTGATGTTGGACATCAACAACAGAACCAGATATGTGCTTGTGGTTACTACTGACTCATGCATACTGTGAATACCAGCTGCAGCAAAGCACATCTGACTGATAAAAACAGCCACAAACTGATCCATAAGAACATGAATAATTTCTAAATGCTTCTAAAATGTTCATTCAATACAAACACAAGCACTTTAGTTTAAAGGGGTCAGCTCACTTTAAGCATTAAACTCAGTGCATCAATTCAGGTTTGCAGACCTGTTGAAAGCAATGTTGTCAAACTATATGTCAAGCTAATACAGAACAATGTGCAGTTTGCAACACTTTTGGACATTACTCCTTGGCATCGTTGTGAGCTAGTGGTTTGCTGCTGCCTTTTATTAAATTAAATTTGATACTTCGGATTAATTTCTTTCACTGCATTGTAACTTTTCTATATTTCATTTACACATTTATTAAGATGTACTGTATATCTTATTTAATTTTGCCTTAATAAATATTTTTAATTGTAATTGAACATCCATTGATAATATATAATACGCACTTTTAATGGATTAATGTTTTTTTTTCTTTTACATTTTAAAAAGTTAAACACGAATTTACTCACATTTTTAAGATGAGCTAATTCTTCGCTGCTGCTCTTTCTCCTCCCGTCTGTCACACACATTATACTTCCAAAAGTCCAAACACAATGCATGATGGTATATATTGACTGATTAGTGATTACTGCTTAAACAATACTACTGATGATCTCACTAAACATTATGACTTCAACTATTTTCCACTATTTAGTGAATAGTGAGAGATTTCTCACATAGGGATTGTGCATTTTGAGATACAATAACCAAAAATAACAACTTATTGATTTCGAATGAAGCCAGAAATCAAACTTAATCTTTCTTTGGAGGGTATTTAGACATTGTGAAAAATTTGTGCTGACTGAAATTTTTTTTTTTTTTAATTACCTGCTGAAGCTGCTAGTTTGGAATTGAACAGAGGAACAAAACCACAATACTACTACATATACATAACTTCCTAGTTATTATTTCCATCATGTAGAACCACATGTTGACCCTTACCTTCTGCTGGATCCTACATGCCTTACATAGCATATTACAAATTAGTTAATTTACAAACAACCAAACTGCATACATACACAGCTCAATAAATTTCAGAATTAACAATACTCACCAAGCGCCCTGGACCAAGTCCTTTAACTAGGACCCGAACAAACGTCACCCCCTTCGCCTGTGCCTTCTGTTAAAAGGAAACAATCACAAACTAGAGCACTTGTTCTATTAAAGGCTAATAAATGACAGGAGCAAAACAAAACCATAGGGGGTGTGTTGTGAAGGCTTGGGGAAAAAAGACTGATTTAGACAATGCTGCTTGTTTCTGCACAGTAAATGAAGGGCTGTAAGAATAAAGTCATGCAGTTATTATCTGTGGAGCTGCAATGCGGGGTTCTCATTAACTCTCCCACCGCAGTCGCTGATGAAATTATGATCACACCACTGAGGTAGCCTGGAAGGTGAAGGATAAAGATAACAGAATGATAGCTCTGTCCATCTGCCTAACTGTCTGATTTATTAATGAATCAACTCAATGTACAGGAAATTTCAGAATAGAAAAATCATGCACACTTTCAAAAAGTTTTTTGAAGTATTTCTGTCTGAGGAAAACCATAGTGGAAATAATAGATAGAGAAACATATCCTTCTACAAGGAGGCAGAAGACGGAAAAAACAAGCCTTAATCAAAAAGTCTGCTGCCAATACAATTCTGAAACAATAATAATTTGTTATTTATGCGACAGGGCTGTTTATGTCTGTGTTCTGATTAGTTAAAAGATGTTGACAAATTTTCATTACAGCTTTGAAAATAGTGGATTATATTAATGTGCTCACTTTTATTGTGCATTATTACTTATATAGAAAAATCTCTACATAGGCACTTGTATGGTAGACAAGCCACAACAACTTGTGTAATTGTTGATGTAGTGATGTTTTCTGTGACATTTATTTCGCATTTATGAAAGGAGGCTCCAGTGTCAGCACTTTGTTAAAGTCACACAGTCAAGGTCTCTCGATAATTTTACACTTTCCACTTACAAGCTGCATTATGGTCTTACTAAAAAGAAAATAAAGAATCTCGTGAGGGATCACCTGTATATATTTGCTATAATGTAAGTGAACAGGAACTTGCTTAGCACAATTTTCCAAAACATTAAACACGCCTACTTTATAAGAAACAATTAAAAAAATGTCTTTTTTTTTTTTTTAAAGTGGACCTGCCGTGAATATTTTCACTTGTAAATGAGATATGCTGATGCAGTTTGGAATGTACTGGTTCTTTGAAAGCTGAAAGTTACCTGTCCATGCTGTAACGGGCATAAAAATAAAATAGGAAGAAAGAAAGTGTATTCATACACATAACTGTATCTGGCACCACCCCACATGGCTTTGACTGTATATTAATCAAATAAATGGAGGGAGGTCTAACATAGCTATGGTGACATGCCAGATGTGCAGATCTTTAGACCAGCATGGGGAGAACATGCGAAAAATATAACAGTTTCCCACAATTTCAGTCAGTTTGAACTCTAGCTGCCACTGGTGAGACATGAATTCCACATCTGACCCATCAGCAGCTCTTCTTTACATTTACACCCAGCACAGATGCAGTCTTTTCTCTTTTTTTCTATGCCTGTTTATTTTACAGGATTCCTTGCGTTCCCCTATTTATTTAATTTTCCCCAGTCTTTCCACCATCCTCAGTCTCTTTTCTCCTTTTCTTTCATATCTTTTCTCCAGTTTCCCTCTTCTCCAATAACCATGACCTTTACCCCTTATTTGCATGTAGTACAAAGAATAACGTACATGCCACTCGGAGCATCAATAGAAGTTCTTTACATCCATTTTATTCAAATCAGCACAATGCACACCATGATTAAAGCAGTGCTTCTCTTTTAACTAACCATAAACAAGTAGTTCAGAATAAACTGTAAAATGTCTTTTTTTTTTTGCCTTAAGTTACTATACAAAGAATATGGCCTTAATGCATTTCTAAAAGGAACAGTGGTGCCATCCAGTGGACAGCATACACATTTAAATTCACTTACATTTATTACTAATGTGTACTTTTTATTAAACCCTTTGGGGGTAATTATCGGAATTAGCACAGCAGAATGATTAAAGTGTAAAAACTTTATCTTCCCGTGATTTTTCAAGATGTTCAAATTAAAAACTAGAATTAACAAGACCTGACTTCAGTATGCAATCAAGTGTGCTTTTTTGATTTAATAAAATAAGCTCTCTTTAAGAAAGTAGACATACAATAACGTATGTCTTAATTTTCAGTGATTTATTTTATTAAATGTGCCTCAGAACTACTGATTGGTTTAGTTGAAAGGTAAAGGTTTTGGGTGTGTTCCCTACGCTGTCATTCCCTCTATAAATACAGTGCTGATCTACTATTCGACACTGAGGATGTCATTCAGCTGTACTGCATTTTAGTCACGGTGTTTCACACACTCTCTCTGTTCCAAAAAAAGTCACACACACTAATATTGTAATACTTTATTGGAGCAGTATTACTTTAGCATTGACTATGGCATGCATTTGCCATGGCATTTTTTGCAGTCACCACATTTATTTCAGTCCATAGCTACATTAATCTTTAGTCAAAATTGTGTTTTAACGATGGGAGGTACAAACCACACCATAAAGCCTCCTTCAGCGCACCCCAAAGACTTTAAAATGGGATTAGGGTCAGGACATGTGGTGCCAATTCATGAGTGGAAATGACTCATCATGCTCAATGAACCATTCCTTCACAATTAGAGATAAATCCTGGAATTGCCTTCCTGTGCTGCTGTGACATGTAAATGATCTCTGATCATGGTCAGTCAAGATTTTTTCCTGACCATATTTCTTTAAATCTTGACCATATCTATGATCCGTCCAGGTACTAATAATTCACTGGAAAGGTCCCAATTCCAGTAGTCTCAGAAATCCCCTTCGTTTATAAATTCATTCTCTTTGTCTAATTTATTAAAGCTGCTGAGTAATGGTCTGCATTTGATCAATGCAGAATAGTTTGAGCGTTGTGAAACACAGCAGTTTTCCACAACCACAGGATAAAGACATGGTTGTTTAAGAAATAAGAAGCTACTCACTGCACATTATCCAATTTATGGCTCTCAACTATTTCCTCATTTAAATTCAAAGGGGACTTTTTTTGGTCAGGCAGTCAATATATGTATAATTTGATAATTAGTACATTTACATTGCACAGCCACAGTCTTATGTCTATGTATAGTATCTATCTATATTTCTTGTCGTGCAGTCTATCGATATCCTTGTTTGTTTAACCTTTTTTTTTTTTTTTTTTTTTTATTTTATAATGTTGGTATCCAGTGTGGACAGCAAAGGAAGACTTTCATTGTACTGGGAAACATGTTTCCTGACTGTATATTCTGACAATAAACTCTTTGAAATTGAACTTAAAGTGGATGCTAACTGAGATCAACTGAGTTAATTTCAACTTGATTGAACACATCTTACCGCAGCAGCCGAGATGCCGGTGGTCTGGGCAGCAATGGGAGTGGATTTCTTTACATTACGAAAGCCTTCTGTCCCACAGGAGGTTCTGGCCATGGACTGACCTTCGCTGTCCGTCACTTGGATGTGAGTGCTGCAGAAAATAAGAAGAATTTGGTCAGAGGTCCTCTTCCGGACTTTGGAATCAGCTGCCTGGTTCGCTGGACACCAGTAAGATCTATCATACACTTATCAAGTTTACATTTTTTAATTCAGCAGCTGCCTTCATCCAAAGTGATTCAGAAACTCACACAAGGATAGATCTCAGCAGTTGTGGATTAAGGGCCTTGCTCAGGGGGCTTTCTGTCAGCTCTGGGATTTGAACTTCCCTCTTCTAACTATGAGCCTAATTCCAGTGCTGGTGTCCTCAATCTTAGTTTCAACACAAAAGCATAGGTTTCAGGTACATTTTAATAAAAAAAATATTATTCAATCTTTTTATGAAATTATTAAAATTATTTTCTCTTATTTATTCCTAGAATGTTTAAAACACAACCTCAAATAAAAGAAACATTGTAAATTGGGTCCATGGTCATATTATATTTATTAACCGCTTACGGCTATTCTAAGATTTAAGAAATATTGAACCAAGGAGCAATAAACACAAGGTAAACTTTATTAACTCCCAAAAGGGACATTCATGTATTGCAGCAATACCAAGTAGAAGAAAAGTAAAAGTGAGCAATACAAATTAAAAACCACCCTATGTAGTCAGGTCCAGAAAGACTTGAACAGTGAATATTTGCCTCCAGAATCCTTTAATCGCACATAATGAGAGTTCCTTAATTCATTCATTATATCATGTCAGATTCTTAATCTGACATGATATAATGAAAAATCAGGCCGTAAGCGGCCATGAAACTGCTTATCGGTTAACTGGCCAATTACTGGAAAGTCTGTTTAAAAAATGGCTGTGATTCCTAATGCATAATTTAAAAAAAAAAAAATGCTGTTTCCTCTAACCCAACCGACCCGGCAAAATCATGCCGACCCAAAAGTGTTTAACGTGGAAAAAAAAAAATTACCAAAAAAAAAAATTCTAAACCGACTGACCTTTCAGTTTTGTGATCGATCAAATTTTGTTTTACGCGTCGAGGCGTCTGCCAGCTGGTTAATTCGCTTAACTGAACTTTACCAATGGAGTCATTAATAGTATTTAATAGTGACTTGCAGAATCAGCTAATGAGAATGTGGCAAGTTGCAACACTATACTCTATTGGCTAACTTCGGAGGTGCATTGTGTGTGTTGTAGATTCGTGTTATTTCCGCGGTAAAATGGTTTGCTCTTGTTGTGCTGTTGGCTGTGAAAACCTTACAGATGGTCTCAAAGAAACATCTTTTCACCAGTAAGTGTTTTTTATTCTTTGTAAAACCATAGTCTTGCTGATAATTACGGATAACTGCATAGCATTCCAGGCACAGGCACTTAACACTATAGACTTTCCCCAGTCTCAACATTGACCTTGAATCAGTGTGCATGCACGAAAAACGGTGGAAAGTTCAGACTGTGTATTAGTGGTCTAGGTCTCAGTTTTCCTCACGGTGGTCTGAGTAAATGACTTATTTGCCACAATGTAATTTGTTGATGGCTTAGTTTTTCAACATGGGCAGTCACAATTTACTTTCTACAGTATCAGAGTCTGTTATTTGTAATTACCACACTTTAATTATTGTCATTGGTATCATTCCCCCCCTCACCACTTACTTTTTTAATATATATATATATTTAAATTATACACACATATTTTTCATGAGCTGAACTCAAAGAGATAAAACCTTTTCCATGTAAACAAAAGGCCTATTTCTCTCAAACATTGTTTGCAAATCTGTATAAATCTGTGTTAGTGAGCACTTCTCCTCTGCCGAGATAATCCATCCACCTCACAGCTGTGGCATATCAAGATGCTGATTAGACAGCATTATTATTGCATGGGTGAGTCTTAGGCTGGCCACAATAAAAG
Source organism: Neosilurus mollespiculum (assembly GCA_030014195.1). NCBI lineage: Eukaryota > Metazoa > Chordata > Actinopteri > Siluriformes > Plotosidae > Neosilurus > Neosilurus mollespiculum. The sequence goes on along the minus strand of JAQMYF010000002.1, from coordinate 17,164,898 downwards.
GCCACTCTAAAATGTGCAGTTTTATCACAGCACAATGCCACAGATGTAGCAAGTTTTGAGGGAGTGTGCAATTGGCATGCTGACTGCAGGAATGTCCACCAGAGCTGTTACCCATAAATTGCATATTCATTCCTGTAACATAAGCCGTTTCCAAAGGCGTTTCAGAGAATATGGCAGTACATCCAACCGGCCTCGCAACTGCAGACTACGTGTAACACCACCTGCCCAGGACCTCCACATCCAGCATCTTCACCTGCAAGATCGTCTGAGACCAGCCACCCGGACAGCTGCTGCAAGGATCACTTTGCATAACCAAAGAATTTCTGCACAAACCGTCAGAAACCGTCTCAGGGAAGCTCATCTGCATGCTCGTCGTCCTCATCGGGGTCTCGACCTGACTGCAGTTCGTAGTCGTAACCAACTTGAGTGGGCAAATGCTCACATTCAGTGGCATCTAGCACGTTGGAGAGGTGTTCTCTTCACAGATGAATCCCGGTTTTCACTGTACAGGGCAGATGGCAGAAGCATGTTTGCTGATGTCAACGTTGTGGATCGAGTGGCCCATGGTGGCGGTGGGGTTATGGTATGGGCAGACGTATGTTGTGGACAACGAACACAGGTGCATTTTATTTATGACAGTTTACATTTACATCATTTGGCAGACGCTCTTATCCAGAGCAACTTACAATTATCATTTTTATACAACTGAGCAATTGAGGGTTAAGGGCCTTGCTCAAGGGCCCAACAGTGGTGATAGTGGGGACTGAACCGCTGACCTTCGGATCAGTAACCCACCAAGCCACCACAGCCAGTTTGAATGCACTGAGATACCGTGATGAGATCCTGAGGCCCACTGTTGTTCCATTCATCCATCACCTCATGTTGCAGAATGATAACGCACGGCCCCATTTTGCAAGGATCTGTACACAATTCCTGGAAGCTGAAAACATCCCCGTTCTTGCATGACCAGCATACTCACCGGACATGTCACCCATTGAGTATGTTTGGGATGCTCTGGATTGGCGTATACAACAGTGTGTTCCAGTTCCTGCCAACATCCAGTAACTTCGTACAGCCATTGAAGAGGAGTGGACCAACATTCCACAGGCCACAATCAACAACCTGATCAACCCTATGCAAAGGAGATGCGTTGCACTCCGTGAGTCAAATGGTGGTCACACCAGATACTGGTTTTCCAATTGTCGTATTCTGGACTTCTAATTCATTCCGTTCGTGACTGTTCTTTGACGTAAAGGCGACTAAGTGACATTCGGGTAGGTGGACAAATTCTTGCGTGATTTCAGACAATCTGGTAAGGCTCAGTAACATAGCAGGCAAAGATGGGTCTATTATATACGAACACACGGTGGCACCACTGAGGCTACTGATACATGGAGGTAGGCAAACATTTAAATTTACAGCATTTAGCAGACGCTCTTATCCAGAGCGACTTACAGAAGTGCTTTAAAGTCATTATCAGTGAA
>JAQMYF010000002.1:17115606-17138111 GCA_030014195.1 Neosilurus mollespiculum | reverse complement strand
CTCTCTCTCTCTCTCTCTCTCTCTCTCTCTGTGTGTGTGTGTGTGTGTGTGTGTGTGTGTGTGTGTGTGTGTGTGTGCTTGAGAGAGATAGAGATAAGTTTGATATAGCACCTGTGTGTACATCTTTCAGAACTCCAATATCTCCATTTTCCACTGAGGTTTTTCACTCATAAATTGCCAAAACCACAAAGGAGCAGACAAACACACCAGAGTGCACTCAGGCTTTAATGCAGCCATATTTGAGAATTAAATCTACCCGTCCAAGGTCAAAGACTTTGTCAATAAAATCTGCTGCAGGCTAGTATAACAATTCAGAAGTAGAATATATAGAGCTGCAAAATTCTTGTTGAAAATAGGAATATGAAATCTTTGGCATTAAACTAATTTTGATTCTTTGACCATTTTTTTTTTATATTTATTGAATTCTTATGTTAACAGACTGTGGTGCTTACATTTTACCAACAGATGCTTGAGAATGTTGATCTGTATTTTGCATGAATTACTGATTTACTGCCATATTTGTACTGGAACATCTTAAATTCAGAGAAAATACCACTGTGTGGAGTTATGACTCATTCCCCACAAGTTTATTTCATTTTTTTAGTCATTGTTTGTCTAAAAGAATTTATTATTCCATACATACATAATATCAAACATTTGTTTAGGACAAATCTGTTTCTTCTCACTACAAGCAATCATTTATTTTGATTCATGCACTACAATCTGTCATTGTTTCTCCTCTTTTTCTACTGTAGACTCCCCAGTCTTCAGGGGTGTGCACTCATGTGGTACAATATCAATAGCTAATGGTCACCACAAATAGGAAGGCAGAGATGGAGGGTTTTGTTTAATTAAAATTGTGTTGAAAAATGAGTCAAGATAAGCGTGATGGCATAGTGGTTAGCACGTCCCCCTCACAGCGAGATGGTCCTGGGTTTGAATCCCGGGCTCGGCAAGGACGTTTCCGTGTGGAGTTTGCATGTTCTCCCTGTGCTTGCATGGGTTTTCTCTGGGTACCCTGCTCTCCTCCCACAGTCCAAAACTGTGCACATTAGGCTAATTTGCTGTTCCAAATTGCATTTTGCTTGGTCTTAACTCGGTCTCAGACAAGCAGGACTTTTTTATGTTGCTGTCACTGGGAGTAAAACTCCCACCTTCAAACGCAACCAATAACTTATTTCACTTTGAAAGTTTTAATGCTGTCACTGGGCGGCCTTTTCTGTGCCAAGGAAAAGAAGACTCGGGAGAAAGCAGGACACCATCTGTGGCTGTAGATACGTCATCGAAATCATCAGATATACAATTTGCTTATTCTTAACACAAAGTGTTTATTTGCAAATTAAGTGCAAAGGAAAAACAAGCAGCAGAGTAAAATCTGTAAGCATTACCCAGGACAGCTGGGACCATGTCGAATTTTTATCATCAACTTGAACAACTGCTACTGCAAAATCATTTACTGCAGGCCTGCTTGCTTACAAATGACTTTACATTTAAAATAAATATATTTTTCAATGCAATTAATGGACAATTACTTATGTTCTTCTAATGTAAGATTATATATGTTATACATGATAATTATATACAGTTATAAGTTAATACACACTGTATAATTTACATGTAATAGGTGTTTAAGGCTGGTACTACTAAGAGTAGCACTGCTTCTTTAAATAAGAAATAAATAAGTCATTCTCCCCTGTGTATCCCACATTCAGTCTTGAATGAAAGAAGGAAAGGTTAACACTGAGTTTTCTATTCACCACCTTTCACTAGTTGATTTCTGTGTTCTTTTGTATCACCTGCCTTGTTAGTTTAATATTCATTTAACAGGTTCAAGTTTGATGATGCCATAAAATTGTGTGGGTGGGGTGCTGGGGTGATAACATGTGCAAAGGACTAATTACATCATCACACAGAAATCAGAACTCCACCAGTCCTCAAATGTCCATACACCCAGTATGTACCTCTGCAGTCTGAGACCCAAAATATAAACCTTTAAAATTAAAATGTTTAATTGTTAATGTAAAAAAATATGACATCTCTGCACTACATAAAGTGTGAAGGTGTGCACTGAGCTCAGTTTCATTTGTTCAAGAAAGCATTTTTTGCACTAACCATGGACGGAAAATGTGACAAACCTCTGTATTTATTGCTGCGCCAATCAGCATGAAGTCAGTGATAGGGTGGGCACAGATGGACACGGGACAGCCATCAAAGTCATATTTCATGCCTCTGGGGCTCTGATCAGAAGCTCCGATATTAAACATACATTTTTTCATTGTAGGTGTCTTATTCCTTTAATGGTGTTATATTTGGACATACTAGTGCAATTGTGTGTGATTTGTGAAGTAGAACTAAGTCCGTTGTGGAAATCTGGAAATTTTTTATTTTTTCTTTCTTTTTACATTTTCTATACAGACAGAATGTCACATCCTGGTATGAAGTATTTATTTTCCACAATTGTGTTATCAACAGTTGAAGTCCTTGCAAAGCTCCTGTTTCATAACTGGTGACCCACAGTTTTCTTCTGTGGTGAGGCAACAGGAACTTATCTGCCAACCCTGTAAAGACCTAGTTCATACAATTCACTGTGCTGTTCCAGCATCTGGCAGGTTTTAAGTTTGACTTTTAAAACTTCCATAGCACAATTGTTGGACTCTCAAATAATGACCATGAATTGATTATCTTGGTTTTTGGGTATACGCCAGATGAGTTGCCAGACTTAAGCATTTTGAATTGAATGACTGAAGGTAAGAGAAGCATTAAACAAGCTACAAAAACTCATTACTTCTGCCAAGGACTCATAAATTTACCCAAGGACTCATAACTTTTTAGATCTTAAATGTACAAAATGTAAAATGCTTTGGCAGTGCAATACAGTGTAGAGTACAGTGCAGGTATGCAAGTTAAATTAGAAATATTATTAAAAATATGAAAATGATATATATGCCAAAATGTATTTAACATTTTTTTTCTACATTAAGATTGATCACTTAGCCAACAGTTTTGTACAGAGAGGACAGGTGTTTTACAGTGTGAGTTTACCATAGGTGTATTGAAAAGCCCCTCTATCCATTAACAATTTTTAAGTAAATAAAGTTCATGTTTAGGTTGAAATTCATTTCCTGGGGCACCCGTTTGATGAAGGTTCCAAGCATTTTCTTGCCCTTTAGCATTTCCTCCAGCTAAATGACTTGCTATTTTTGTGCAGTGTCCACATAATGTAAGTGGTTAAAGAGATTTAATGATTGAAAGCACCTTATACTTGGCTGTATGCTCCCATTAGGATTGGAGACCAAAGAAAAATGCTGTGGTTTAGTTTATCCTTCAGTGAAGAGAATGAGTTCATATCCCTGTGCCAGATTGCAGAGGTTGTCCTCATCCTTTCCTAAGTAAAATCAGACTGGCACTAGATGAAAAGCCATCTATAAGAACGGTGGTATCTTTTATATATAAAACATGTCTGGTTTTATCCACAGAGCTTCTCCAACTTCTCCTTGTCCTCCCACTTTACTGATTTCAATCAGCTCATGCCCCTCAGCTGGGAAGAATTTATCAGTGACCTTGATTAAAGTAAATGCATTTTTTTCATTTTTACCTGAATTCCTACGTAGGGCATGTTGTTAAAGAAGACCTTGCCAATCTGATTTCAGAGTGGCGTATTTAGTGACCAAACTGCCAAATTCCCTTGCAGTGGCAGCAACTACAACTGAAGTATGGTTAAATGTTTGTGGACGTCTCATCATACCTAGGGTATGTCTTTTTTTCCCCCAACATCTCATTCCAGATTTAGTTTCCCTAACCTTCATTCCTTCAGGGAAGGCTTTCCACTAGATTTTGCAATATGGCTGTGGGTATTTGATAATTTAGTCCCGATAGCATTAGTGAGGTCAGGCACTATTGGTGGGCAAGAAGGCCTGGGGCGTATTCAGCATCAATCTTATCCCGAAGTTCATTGTAAATGTTTTTAGTTTTCCTCTCCCAAGGAAGTGAAGCCTTTGGTTCCATGTATGCAACAACTAGTTGAACCTCCTCAAGTGCTTCCCATAGCTGTGATTCAGACTTTCTAACTTTTTTCTGAATATGTACAGCGAACAGCCATAACATTAAAAAGCAACATCTGGTAACAATGAAATCTGCTAATCAGTGGGGCATGTTAGCCAGAAAGTGAACCGTCAGTTTTTCTAAGTTGATGTGATGGAAGTAAGACTGATGGGCAGCCATAGCCTAATGGTTAGAGAAGCGGGTTTGGGACCTAAAGGTTGCTGGTTTGGAAAAATGTGTGGCGGCAGAGGGGACTGAGCTGCACCTTACTGTGTCTATTCATCTCCAAGACAGCAAATCTTGTTGGGTGGTTCTGGTATGCAGTAGTAAGTACCTACCAAAGGTGGTCCAAGGAAGGATAACCAGTAAACTGGCAAAAGTGTCAAGGGTGTCCAAAGCTTTTTGATACACATGAAGAGAGAAGGCTAGTAAGTCTGGTCTGATCCCATAGAAGAGCTACTGTAGCACAAACTGCAGAAACTGTTAATACTGACTGTCATGGAAAAGTGTCAGAACACACAGTGCATTGCAGCTAGTTGCATATGGGACTTGCCTAGCTGCAGACCAGTCTGGTGGTTTTAAGTTATGACTGATTAGTGTAAACTCTTTAAGATTGCTTTAAGTTTCCAGTTTTATGCCACTTGACAATTCATTTATTTTCACTTTCTGAAACTTTTCATCTTTCTCCCATTAAGCCATATTAAGTCGTATCAAATTCCCACCCATAAAATATTGCCCTTCCTATTGTACGACCACCACTAATCAGGAAGGGGCGTAAGCATGCACAGGCCCTCTCCGTGACGCACAATGCTGTCACCCACCTCTTTATGAACTGCTGCGCATGCGTATTTGGGGGTGGCCTAATACAAAATCCCTAACATCAACACTAGCCAAATGTGGACATGGGTGATCTCATATATGCAGTAGATGGCAGTTTACAGCTTCCTTGGAATGTGTTTAGCTGTCTTATAATATTGCATAACTTGAACTAAGTAGTGGGTAGGATCTGGCAAACTGGGACAAAACAGGGAAAAATCCACAAAGTGATATGGACGGTAAATCTGCTTAGCATATTCAAATATATTATTTTATATACAATTTTACGATATTTTCATAGTTTACATAACCTTCCCTTAATTTCTGACTATTGTCACAACTCTAGCTCAAGTCAGTTGTCCAAGCCAAATCATCAAACAAGTACAAGCCAATCAACTGCCAATTTATGGTGAAGGAAAAATTTTAATATATATATTTTTTAATTAAAAATTACAGTAAAACACATTACTAACAAAATCTTTTATAGGCCAGCCAGCCCATAATAAATGTCTCAGGCCAGTCTGTGCTCCATAAGAAGCCATCCTTTCCATCTAATAAGACCACAGCCAACTGTCCCTCATGATTTCCTGGTCACAGATGGCTGTAGCATTACACTCAGCAGGTTTATGACTGGCCCCTCTCGGTTTGTAGAGACAAAGCAGCTCTGTTGTGGTTTGCAGGCAACTGATAAATTCTACAATCAATTTTCATCTTTACAATCTGCTGTACTAGGAAGGTATAAGATCTTTGTCAGTGGTGCTTATGAGTTTTGTAAATAGACATTACCACAGTAGAATTATTGTCATATATTGTATGAAATTAGTGATGCCAAATGAGATTAAATTCAATATACTCAAATTTAACTGCCCACATATTAGTTACAGCTACCATACAGTTCATTTTGTAAGTATACACTTGTTTTCCTTTTCATGTACAACATTTTCAATAACTTCCAGCCATACTGCATATGCTGTATCTTTCATGTGACCGAACTGCATTTCATTTATAAGGAGTAAAACAATTCACTTCTATACCAATGATGTCCTGTAGATACCACGTCCAAACCCTTCATTTATCTATCTAGTAGACCACAAGCTATCTGGTGGCTATCCCAGGAACCCTGGCTGTAAAGTACAGTATAAGGAATACACCTTGGATGTAATACTTGTCAATCCCAAACCACCATGAACACACATTCACATCAATTTAGGGGCAGTTTAGTGTTACTATGTCCCATATAACCAATCAAGTTTTTATATAGAGAAAAACCACACAGTTTATCATTGTTTGTAGCACCATGTTAGAGATGTAAGCACTGTGTACTTCGACCTGAATCCCATTTCAAATTAAATTCAATGATGGCCTTGGCTCATAAACACAGTAATGCTTGAATGCTTACTTTCTAATTGAGAGGTAAACCAAGGCCTTATAGCACTTAAGAGGCAAGTAAAAGGGCTTGGAATGTAATAAATGACTATACAGATGCACCTTTCTGCACTTTACAAACCACAGGTGCTGAAATCAGCAGGAGGAGATCAAGTGGGGCTACTGAGAGCCTACAGTAATTAGCTGACCAGTAATCCAACTCACTCTTATCCTTATGTTACTTGCAATCATGTCAGAGAACAATGCTTTTTCACAGCATTATTATCCATTTAGTGTATTAGGAAAAAAGAGAAGCATAATCAGATTTTTTAAATAATCTGTTTTATCTCCATGGCACTCAGTATCTAATAATGGAAAATCAACCCCTCCATTATCTGTACCGCTTATCCGTCAGGGTCACAGGAGAAGCAAGAGCCAATCCTGACTCTGAACAGGTTGGCAGTCTACTGCATGGCTAAAACTGAGACAATCACATCTGGACCTATGTGGAATTTAAAGTAGTCAGTTGACCTTCTGTCTTTGGACTCTGGGAGTAAACCCAGGGAAGTACAGAGACAACATGCAAACTACACGCAGGAAGGGCCTTTGCCAAGAATCAGGTCCCGTATCTTCCAACTGTGAGACAGCACTTAGCAAATATGCTGCTGTAATGGAAAATCAATGATATATAAATGCAATAGACAATGACTTTTGAGTTTTATTTGTAATCTTTATAAAATTATACAAAATTTGTATATAGTGGGCAGTGGTGGCTCGGTGGTTAAGGCTATGGGTTACTGATCAGAAGGTGGGGGTTCAAGCCCTAGTACCAATGAGCTGCCACAGTTGGGCGCGTAATTGTATAAATGAGATAAAAATGTAAGTTGCTCTGGATAAGGGCGTAAGTCAAATAATGAAAATGAATAACACTTTTTTTAAACATGACACCAAATAGTTATAAAAACAACAACCTGCCTCTTAAAGAAGTATTGCATTAAACTGTGGAAAAGTGGAAGGGAAGCTGAAGTGCTAGTCTCAGACTGTTAACCTTTGTTAAAGGTTAGAAATTCTTCCAAATGACAAATGAGCTGTATATTTTTAAAAAATATTGACTCAGTCCAGGAGCATTGCCCTTTTATCCCAATGAGGCTTTGCTGGTCATTCAGTCTAGCTTTGTGGAAAAATACTTGTTTGGATTCCGCTATAGATATATAGTTGCAGATAGTGCAGGTCTGTCAGGTAGGCATACCATAGGGGGATTGAAAACAAATGAAAACTTTGCAAATTCAAACTTTTATTGGTTAATGTATATTGTCTTTTGGTTGGTAAACATTATTTGTATTTTTTAAATGTGGTTAGCATAATTGTGTTGTAATTAATTGTGCCGCTTCATAACACCCGATCAAAAAACATTTTTTTTTTTGTATTTCACACCTTTAATATTTACCGAAACAGTTAAAAATAATCTACAGCTTCAATGTGAAATACAGATTATTATTAAAGTTAAACATTTTGCATACATCATCCATTAGTTGCTGTCTTTTAGCATTTAAGATGAGGTTTATAACCCTCTGCGTGATGTTTGAACATCACATACTGTATTTCTATTTTTCGACATGTACATGAGGTTTTATTACTTTTTCCATGGCTATATTTAGCACTTCATTGCTCATATACTGATGTCAGATGAGATATTATTGTCCTGTGAAAAAGTGTCATTGCTATAAAGAGAACCATTAAGGCAACATGTTGCACAATTCTAAGGAAATAAATAAATAAATCCAAACAGGGTTGACTACTTGAGGACAAAGCTGGAAGTGTCACTAGGTGCTATTACCTGTTATATTAGAAGCCCCACAGGTCTGCTCTGCTCTTTCTGTGCTTTTGTGAGTTAAAAAGTCCATCAAAAAGCCATTACAGCTGCAGGGAAGCAAGATGAGTATGATGCTTTTGGCAAAAAGGGCCAGCAGAAATTGTCCCATCTATCATAATTACACTTATTGCATGCCACTGTAAGGGACCAGGGAACCGAGATCCTTGGCTGACCTGGAGCAGGTTACGTGGAAGCCTAAATCTCTAGGTGGTGTAGAAACTAAGAGGAATTAGACATGTTTTAGAGTATCTATGTTAGGAAAGTTATATTAAAGAATTATAATGGCTTTGGGAATGCTTCCTTTTATTTGTGAGAATATAATGTTTGCTCTCAACAGAGCTCACCTTTTTACTGATCCCATTGCAACTATTAGAGCAGGAGACATCAACTGGCTAACTGCAGTATTTCACCAGCTTTAAAAGAGTAGGGATGCGACAGTACCAACGTTTCATCTCTGTGTGTAACTTCTGATGCAGCGATGTTTCAAAACATTGCTCTGACATGGGACATGGACTTTAACCCTATGGGTTATTGGTCAGCAGGTCTGGGGTTTGAACCCCAGCACTGCAAATGTGAGATGTTGTTTCTTATTTTTTCCCCTATCCACTGTAGATAAAACATGTTCCACAAAGAAAGCACACTAAAGGTGCCTTCACTTCATAGACTACAGCTTACACTGAAATCAACAAATCCAATGTGGATATTTATCCTAAAGATCATAGCACTTAAAATGGCCTTAGAAAAAGGTAATACACAATACATTACTGTCCCACTGTGCTGTCTCTGACAACCTGAAAAGTTCTCTTCTGTTGTTTGTTGTATGGATTTCTCTGAAATACGTACAACAAACAACAGAAGAGAACTTTTCAGGTTGTCAGAGACCTGTATTGTGTTGTATTGTATTGTGTGTCCTTTGAACTGGTCTTGAAGTGTAGCTCAGCACCAAGGAATCCAGAACGAGCCAGTCAGGTGCACCAAGTTTGCAAGGTGTGCAGTGCAGCAATAGGAACAATGAAGAAATTATGAAATTGTGAAAATTTATGAAAATTATGAAAAATCTTGGACATGGTCATTAAGGTCAATAATGATAAAAATTTTTCAATAATAATAATTCGCCCTGCGATGGCCTGGCGAGCTGTCCAGGGTGTACTCTGCCCTCTCCCAAAGTCGGCTGAGATGGGCGCCAGCCTCCCTGCGACCCTAATTAGGATTAAGCGGTTCAGAAAATGAATGAATGAATGAATAATAATAATCCTTGGAAATTATTAATACACTTACCATCAAATACTTTTATTCCAAATTTTGTTGCATTTTTAGTATTTTTTTGGAGTTTTGTTTTCAAGCAGCGAATTATATGAGATGATATCCTAGAGGAGCCAATCAGAGCTTGCGATTGCTCATATTCGGTGGGTGTGGATCTATTAATTAATATTGGCACTCTTTCAGGATTCTGCAGATGGAGTGATGACATCATCCCAAAGCCAAGAGAGGGAGCGAAAATGCTATTGATGATACCAGGAGACAGAGTGAAAAATGGCAATTATTTAATTTATTTTTTTACTATGAATGTGTGTTATTCCCAGCATAGTTGTCATAGTCATTATAAAAAAGCCATTTACTTCAAAAGCAAGAAACATTGTGCTTCTCTTCACATCTGACAGTGAGAAATATCCTCAGCACGAGCCACAGTGGGTCGTGGGCTCGGTATGTGACTGATGTAGATGGCAGCACTGTGCCATGAATCCCTCATGATCCATGACTTCCTCACCTGCTGCCATCTGTACATCCCCTCACCCAGGGCTGCCCCGACTGAGGGATGCCAAGCATCGATGGTGGTTATTATTAATGACAACCATGCACCGTGTTTGAAAACAAGGAGATTAAATAGTGTGTGAAATTTACACCTGTTTGCATCAGGAGGCATGATGTGGCTCATTCCCCAGGACCACCTCATCAGGGAGTTTGGCAGGAGGTCAAATTTATTGGTGAACATTAAAGCAATATGGGTCTAGATATCAGTTTGTTTATTATTGTTTATATATATATATATATATATATATATATATATATATTGTTACATTATTATATGACAGCTGACAAGAACTATGAAAGAGTACAAAGGTCTGAGGGTCTATCACCTGATATAAGATGAGAAGGCTAGTTTTAAAACACTCTTTAACAATAGTTTATCTGATGCTAATCTGTTTAAGTCATAAGCACACAGCAGTGGTACAACATTTCACAGCTTCAAAAGAATGATTTGCTGAAAATTAAAACCTGCACAATTTTCCTACTCCAAATGTTTTCATTAGTTGAGATATGTTTGGTGTCTGATATTAATTTAATTTTGCACTGGGGCTGTAAGGCTAATAAGAGTAAGAATTACTCGCAAAGAAAACTAAAACAAATATATTGTGTATTTAGTACACACAGCATGATTTAATCACTAATTTAAAAAACATCCATGTATTAGCCTCATGTTTCCAGTACACGAATAAAGATGTTATGTAGTCAAATTTAGTCATTTGGAAAAAGCAATAAACATTTGACCAAGTGGAGGAAGTTTTATCATGCTTTTGCTGTGCTTAATATATATTTTTTTTCCCAAGAAGGCAAGAAGGTCCTGGGTTCGAGTCCTGGGCTTGGCAAAAGTGTTTCTGTGTGGAGTTTGCATGTTTGTGTGGGGTTTCTCCAGGTGCTTAGTTTCCTCCACGGTCCAAACACATGCACATTAGGTTAATAGGCTGTTCCAAATTGCCCTTGACCGGAGTGTGAATTGTTGTGTGTGTGTGTGTTGGCCCTATGAAGGACTGGCAGCTGTTCAGGGTGTACCCCAAATTGATGCATATGCGTTTATTAAAGTCCATTAAATACCATTCTTTTCTTTGCATGTGACACAGAGATATTCTCCTAGGTATGAATGGCAATGGGCTTGAGTAGTGACTGATTCAGCTCTAATCCTTCATTCTCCTTCTGCCTCTTAACATTCTTCCATGGCACTGATTAAACATACCCACATCTGGCAGCACAATCTGTTTGTTCTTTTTCAGTATAGGGAATAAAAGCTCATTTTTTGATCATATTTTTTAAAAGGAGAGAAATATAATCATATTATGGCAAATGACAGTCCCTCACAGCCCCAGAAAGGTTAAAAAAGAGGGAAAATAATGATTTAACTCTCCCTTCAAATGAACAGTCTATTAACAAAGGTATCACATAATCAACAGTGTGACAGTGGGTATTAATAAAAGTTGTTTTTTTTTCCCTTTAAAACCTTCATGGCCTCACAAATGTTAATGCATTTTCCTGGGCAGGGTAATATTACGGGCACTTCATGGATCATTAGACATCAAAGCACATAATGTTTCTAACCTTAAGCTGTGCAATATTGCAATATTTCATGGGAGAGGATTCATTTTAATGATGCAAAACTGGAGGCTGTGGGTGAAGATCACCAAATTGAACTTTGCTTCTCTGAAGGTACAAGACTCCATTATTAGACTTATAGACTTGTCATGACACATGGTAGTTAAGGTCATTTTCAAGGGCAGTTTAAGGCCTATTGTTATTGTTATTATTATTATTATCATTAGTAGTAGTGGTAGTGGTAGTGGTAGTAGTATTGGGTCTACCCTGGGAAAATTCCAGAGGAGATTTAACATAATGTTTATTATTGTTTTTCTACTTGTTACATTCTTGTTTCATTTGCTAGTGTTGTTTTTCTTTCTTTCATCCCAATTTGTACTCATTCGAAAAGCTTTGCAAATCAATTGATTTGAGGGATTGCCTATACTGAGTGGTACATTAGTCAATTTGACTCCTGCCTCTGACTACCAGCTTCCATCAAAATCTCTCAAAATACTGTAGATGTAAAAAGAAATACACTACTGTTATCATCTGACCGCTGGTTGGTGAACTGGGCTCTGTAGGAAGACAGAAAACATAAAAAGCAGAATGTATAAAGGAAAGTAACAGGTCAAATCTTTAACTCTGCTGGGGTCCTTTGGTATATGCCATGGAAGTTACTCACTAGAATCCTCCAAACAGTACTCCTTTGCAAAACTGGGAATACTTAACTATCCATAAATCTCTTGAAGTACCAATTTTTCTCTGAGTATATGTCCCAGTGAGGCAGGAAACATGTTAGTAATCTTGGATGTTTATAATGCTTTTATCCTGAATATTAAAAGCATCCCAAATAAAGAACTGAATAAGAGAATAATATTAAAATTAAATATGTCATTGTAGAGGGAGCGTATTCTAATTTGAGAATTATAATACCTCGTAAGAAATTAAAATTTAAATTAAACTTTATTGTGAAATAATCTTTATTATTCTCATGTTCATATAAATCACTTCTCCAAAGAACACCTGGCAAAGAAGGTAATAATATGCTGTAAAGGGTAACTGTAATTTCTACAATAAAATGCTGTGTTTAAACCAATTTAATACTTAAATGATGGGTTTTACTGTTCTGTGTAGCCTGTAATATTTTTAGATTACATTGTAGCAGAGAACGTTATTAGAATAATAGTATGGTGGCTATAATGTAATACCACAGTAAAACATTCAGGGCCTTTACTATAATTTAAGTATAAAACTATACCAAAATCATTTAACTGAAACAGCAAAGGTACCACATCTTTAATTTGCTCCTTCCAAGTTTTGTGCAAATTCAGTTATTTGAGCACATCAGGGTTAATCAAATGGTTAGAGATAAAGCTAGTTTCCCCCCCTGTGGTATACAAAATTTTTACCAATTGATTACACAACATTTCTCAATTTTAATAGTTTACTTAATTCATTTTTTTTTTAAACTGAATGAAAATACTGTGTATTGCAATCCAGTAAACACTGTCAGAAACCACAGACAGAAAAACTAAAATGATCTGTAATTGTAAGATAAAGAAAATAAGTGAAGGTTAAACCACAGAAATGCTACACATGGAAGAAAGTCAAGCATTAAGGAATTATGACTTCAGATTATCGACATGAATGCACAATAAGACATTGTTAAAGGACAAGGATACACAGTAGTAGGGTATATGTAGACAAACTAATCAGTGAGATAACCCTGGACAGTGGATACAGTAGGATAATAGACCAATGACAGGACAGGGTCGTTTCTAGATCACCATTTATATTTATAGCAAATTGTACTGACCGTATGTTAACTCACATTTTCCTTGAGTCTTACCCATTCTGCTGATGACACTCTATTGGATTTGAGCCAATACAGTTTTTTAGTTTTACTGCAGCTAGAGGGCACATTCTCATTAAAACAAAAAAAGGGCTTGGGTAGCATACCAAATACTAGCAAATTCGGAAATTCCTGTATATAGATCTAAGATTCTACCCATACAAATTATTGCTATTATAATTTGTAATAAAAAAAAAACCAATACATTAAAAGTTATTTATTCATTTTCTGAACCGCTTAATCCTAATTAGGGTTGCGGGGAGGCTGGCGCCCATCTCAGCCGACTCTGGGCGAGGGCAGAGTACACCCTGGAAAGTTTGCCAGGCCATCGCAGAGCAGAAACACGCTTACAGCAATGCAGCCTTCTCTTGACGAAAATCAGCAATGGTTCTTTACATGCTTCTCACCATAGACAGTGAGAGACATGGCCAGCATTTGATAACCCAGTTAGCTGCTCTGGGGAACAGCAGTGACAACCTGGTGACAATGGGGCTTGAAAAACCAACTTTGAGATCAGTATTTCAGCACCCTTCCACTGGGCCACCACTGTCCCCATTAAAAATTAATATATGAAAAAAACATGTTTTTACAAGTGGTCATATATTTTGGACTGCAATGAAATGGTAAAATTAAATAGAATAATATTTTTCATTTCCAATTCTAGGTCATTCCAAATTCTTCATAAGGTAGTCTTCATGAAATTGCGTAGCAAATAACAGTATATACACCAATCACTAAACTACTGAGTGGAAAAAAAAGGCCAATTAACTTTGCAGTACAAAATGCAAGGATGAGTAAAGACTCTAATTTGTAATGGACCTAAAAATAAATTTTAATGCTTTATGGCAAACTTAATTAATTAATATCACGTATGCATGCACATACAAAAGCTCAATATAATTAATAAAAACAAGGCAAACATGTAGCCTCCGTTAATGTATGAAAACTTTTTAGACCAAAAAATTTTAGGTAATGTGTGTTTTAAAAAGCACAGTGCTGCTGTCAAATACTGTATTCTATTAAACGCTAATTAATGAAGCACTTAATGAAAGTGTCACAGGTTCCTTTTCCTTCTCAGTTCTTCCGCCTCTTCTGTATTGGCACTGTAATTATTGCTTTAACACTCCAGACGGACTATTTTTACTTCTTAAGAATTCCATGGGGTGTTTTCACTTGTTCAAGTATTTCACTTAAATGTCAAAGTCTGCCGACTTCATCTGGCTCTCACACCAGCCATGTTGATTAAAACTCTAAAGGCTTTTCTGAGTGCCAGTTTGACATCACCTTGTGTCCTTTTTAGAGGCCTGAACTGACTCCAGTGTACCATGATGAAGGACATTATGCAAATGCTCAATTCCCCTAACAGAAGCATGTCATTGTTGAGTGTCATTGCTGTGGAAATGTTCATTATTACTCATGAATCCAAATGAGTCATCTAGTCACACACAGCTTTTATGATCAAATTACGAATATCGTGCTGATATTTAATCTCTTTTCAATGAAATCTTCACTTGAAAGTGTATTCTTTACTTCGTCCTTGCTAGGGAGCAACCTTATTTCCTTTCATGACTCATAACAGAGTACAATACGATAGAAGGACAGGAATCTATGACTTTATCTCTTTATTTGTTCACAGTGCAGAAATTTGAACCAGTGACCTTGCCGTTATGGTTGTGAGGTACCACTGACATCATGCTTGCTACATGTTCTTAATTATTTTAATAATTGCTCGATCCAGAAGGAAATACGGTACCTCACCTTGAAATTAAGGAGCCTTTATTACAGCAAAGTTCTGATGAATTCCTGGATTCCTACACCCAGAATCTGTGATGACTTTCCAGTGCTGGTGATGGCCAACTCTTTTACTAAAATGATGTAGGACTACAATTACCATTCCAGTTATAAGATAACCAAATAGACTTCATGTTGAACTATAGTGAAGTCTCTGCTGCATGGATTGGATTTTATCTGGCTAATTAATAAGCTTATTTTTGTGAGTTCTGTGTGTGTTCCAGAGAGGAAGAGAAGCAAGAGACTGAGTAAACTGTCTGTCTGAATTTGAGAGCCCTGGTACAAGGCGTGGCGAGGATGCACTAGCGCAGTCTGCAAATCGCCGGTAAATAACAAACAAACAATTGTAATTGCTCAGAAAGTAGGCATGAACTTGGCATGGGATGGCAGTAATAAATCAATGTTTCTAATACATTATTGTTTCTATAGTAACAGCTCATTCACAGAGCCTTGTGTAACAGTCATTTCACAAAATCTGAGGCTATTAAGAATGAAATATATAAGCATGCTGTGATTTAATTAAAAAAAAAAAATTCTCATTGATAATATGATGAAGCTTTCTGTAAGGAGTCCCAGATGCCATTCCATCATGGGAAAATCTGGAAAGAAAAATATTTTGGTCTTATTAACTTGAAGAGAAGGAACCTATTGATGGCTGCTAGAATGTACAGGATGTGTTAAGAGTAATTAAATTCGTGCAGGACATTCCAAAACATTAAAAGTGAATATAAATGATTAAAAAATTATAACATATTATTCATTGGCATACGACTCATCAAACTTTTGTTAATTAATTTCCTATATCAGCACACCCTGTAGATTTTTATTTCTTATTTGTTATCTTTATTTGGTAAATTTTTCAAAACTGTAGAAATTTCTTATAATAAACAAATCAATAAGGAAACACAAGTGGTTGTGGCAGAAGAAAACAGTGTATACATTTGGAAGCAACTCTATAATTACTCTTTTTGTTAACTATGGTTTATCAAACCTGAGTAAGAAACCAAAGGAGGACCCATCTTCTCATTTCAAGCAAATGGGAAGATGGGATAAGCAGTTGTTGCCACCTTTCATGAATGATGGGTAAAATCAATATAATATGGTTATAATATGGATAAAATATATAGTATCTGAACAGTGCAAATTTTATGCTGTGTAAAACATTTATCATCACACATACAGTTTATACTGGATGATGTGTCCCGTGGAATACATACCAGCACCGAACATATTTTTTTAATGCCTAACACTGAAGCCCATTCCCTCAGCAGAATATTTCAAAATCCTCTTTATGATTTGCACCTGTCGACAGCTCACTTCAATTAAACAGGGTGAATAGGGTATATCCAAAGACTGACACCACCACAAAAAAAATGTAACAAAGTAATAAATCTCAAGGTCCTTTCAATTTTTTTTCTGAAAATGAGCCTTGTGCTCAGAGATTTCATATCCTGACATCTGTGCCTGTCATTACTTAATATAATCTCCAGGACCTGTATGGCTGTCAGCTGTAACCTTAAATTCACATTGTTTTATGTTTTGTCTGTATCTATATTTAACTGGTTTACTGCAGTAATTTGGTAAAGAAAATAACCAACTTATTTAAATTAAAACAAATTAAAAAAACAATTGGGCGGCACGGTGGCGTAGTGGTTA
This sequence comes from Neosilurus mollespiculum, assembly GCA_030014195.1. NCBI lineage: Eukaryota > Metazoa > Chordata > Actinopteri > Siluriformes > Plotosidae > Neosilurus > Neosilurus mollespiculum. The sequence continues at coordinate 17,121,369 of JAQMYF010000002.1, read as the reverse complement.
GCACATCCGCCTCACAGCAAGAAGGTCCTGGGTTCGATTCCCAGCTCCAGTGTTTCTGTGTGGAGTTTGCATGTTCTCCCTCTGCTTGCGTGGGTTTCCTCCGGGTACTTCGGTTTCCTCCCACAGTCCAAAAACATGCACAGTAGGCTAATTGGCTGTTCCAAATCACCCCTAGGTGTGAGTGTGAGTGTGAACGGTTGTGTGACTATTGGCCCTGCGATGGCCTGGCGAGCTGTCCAAGGTGTACCCTGCCCCCGCCCAGAGTCAGCTGAGATGGGCGCCAGCCTCCCCGCGACCCTGATTAGGATTAAGCGGTTCAGAAAAATGTATAAATAACAATTACATCGAATAAGTAAACCAGTTAAACTTTATATGTTTTTTTTTATTGTATATCAAGTTCATAATATTTTAACAGATACTGGCACCACACAGCTGCTAGTCTGGCCTTTTCCCATTAAAAATAGTTAATAATGTATAACGTCTGCATATAATTCTGGGAGATAATGCATGTGCACTTGCTCGGCCCATGGTTTCCCACCAGATAAATCTTCTTGACTCATATGTTGACATAAAAAGCACTTCCATTAAGTTTTATTTAATGTACAAAATGCTACATAGCACTTCAAAAATTGTATTCGCATACTGTATAAATATTTTATAAATAGGATCCCATCCCATTTACCCCATTTTATAGAAATTACACCTTCACTTTGTTGTCAAATTTCAAATCAGAATCTGCACAGTAGAGACTTCTTCTAGCTCAGGCAAGCATGGTAGATCTGCATGGCAACACTGCTCCTTTGCTTAGCTCACCCTTTTTTCCAGAACAAATTTTCAGATGAATGAACACATTCTGAAATTCTCTTTATTCCTTCTGTCCAGTAAGCTTAAATAGTTTCAATTAGAAATATTTCATCAAAACAGATGAATCCACGAAGGACACTGCTTACTTAGACATGAATTGGAAATCTGTTGACAGAGTAGTTGTGGTGCAGGAGGAGAAGCTGCCTGGTTGAACAGCAGTCAGCAGTGCACAGTGAGTTAAAATCACATTATTTCGGAAATCTACTTACAAACTCCATCCTAATATTATTGGCAGTTCATGTATTCAACAAAAAACAAATTGCTTTGCGTAAATTCTAATAGTTGGTTGGCTGGATGTCAAATAATATTACTGTCATAGTGGCAATATATGCTAGTGTGATTAAGCTAAAATAATCAAACGAATCTTTGTATGTATTAAATCTAAAAATGGTAAATGTTTTAATAGAAATAATCAATAGTTTGTATTGTGCATGTACAGTATCTAGAAAAGTCAAAATAAGTGAATTCTGTGTGGATGTTAAAAAAATTAAAATAAGTCAATATATACCGTATGTTATGTACAGATAGAGAAAAGCTCAAGCTACAGCTGGTCCCTTCGGGATTTCAGTCAGTCATGTGCACTCATGCCTTCTACAGGTACCAACACTAGGAATAATAATTGTTTGAATTGGACACTGCATTGAAAGACAGTTTAGACGACAAAATTAAACCTGGGTTTACACTGGGGCCACAATGTCCACAATATCCAAATCTTCGATTTGAGAGAATTGTGATGAAATTAGGGGTCATGGGATCGAATAGTGATCTTAAGGGACCTTGATGGAATCGGGATTATCGTGATAATATTTTTGAGTGTCAAAACTTTTGCCTCTGCTGTCCGTCATGGTAAAGAGAGAGCAGAGACAGAATGCAAAGCTCTCAATTTACCAGTCGATTTACGTTCCTACCCTCACCTATGGTCACAAGCTTTGGGTAGTGATCGAAAGAACAAGCTCGCGATTACAAGCAGCTGAAATGAGTTTCCTTTGCAGGGTGGCAGGCCTCTTCCTTAGAGATAGAGTGTGAAGTTCGGTCATCCGGGAGGAGATTGGAGTAGAACCGCTACTCCTCCATGTTGAGAGGAGCCAGTTGAGGTGGCTCAGGCATCTAATTGGAATGCCTCCTGAAATCCTCCCTGGTGTGGTGTTTCGGGCATGTCCAACTGGAAAGAGATCCTGGGGTTGACCCAGAACACGCTGGAGAGACTATGTCTCTCGGCTGGTTTGGGAACGCCTCAGCGTCCTTCTGGAAGAGTTGGAGGAAGTGGCTGGGGAGAGGGACGTCTGGACCTCACTACTTAAGCTGCTGCCCCCACGACCTGAACATGGATTAAGCAGAAGAAAGTGAAGATGATGATGATTTGTGCCAATCATGATAGAATGTGGGAAGCATAGTAGACATTAACAGACCTTAACAGAGTGTAACAGACCTTGATGTGCAATTGTAGGAGATCTTGATGAACTTGGAAACACGATTCCTTCAAGTGTAATCTCTTGGGGCAACCTGCCTCCTTTTTATACCCCAGTCGCGCTTCAAACCTTTTTGAATCATGGAGATTGTGGAAATCGTGGTCCCGTGTTAATACAGGTTAACATGGAAAATAAGCAGTTGTGTCTTTGAAACACATGGAGATGAGCAGAGCTAAAAGCTATTCTGCAGCCAATCAGCATGGCATACAATGACTCTGATCCACCAAAGCAAAGACCTCAGAGCCTCACAAGAATGTCTTAGAAAAAAAAGGCAAAACGTTTCGACACATGAATAGGTCTTACAATACAAACATTTGGCAGCATCTTATCATAATATTAATGAAAAATATAGTACTGATTATATCTTTAAGCATGTAACCTGAATTTGAGAAGAGGATTATATTTCATCAGTAATCTACTTAACATATGATCCTGATCAATGTATATGGGACTTTGTTATCTGGAGCAGACAGAAAGTCAAATAATTCAGAGAGAAATAATTGGAATTCAATTTCCCCCTACGCTAGACTGATTCTCCAGTGAATGAGCAATTTCCATTTACTCTTTATGCTCTAGCCAAAACAGACTGAGTTGGTGTGTTTTGTCTGTTTAATTGAAAATTGAAGCTCTGAAATTGGGTAGTTATAATGTTCAGCAAATTCAGAGATTTCACACAATTACAACATTTAGATGCCATTTCTTAGGCCAGTGTTACAGTTGCAGTGTTCATCTCTTTTAAGAATCCCCATGCTGAACTTTCCTAAGCTTTATGACAAACACCCCAGGTTGCCAAGTTGTTTTTAAAATCACAAGGGTCCATTAGCAGCAATGCATTTCTTCCTAAAGTCATTATAACTTCAGGAGTCATACATCATGATGTTAAGTTGTTAGAATTGTTGGACAGCATATAAAGGTGATGTAGTTAATATCTGAGAATAGATGCAGCATCAGAGGCTGGCTGACCATGTTGAGTATCATGAATGACCACTAATTGCTAAAGAGCATGAAAATACATTTATAATCTGTTTAAGCATCAGCTTAAAATACTGACACAGCACTTTAAATTGCATTAATTTGACCATGCCATGTTAGATGGGAAAATAAACAAGCAGCAAATATATTTCACAAGATAATTTAATTTAATAAAGTCTCCTGACATGCTCAATAAATTGAAATGCAAAATACTCGGAATACTACATTTGATTAGACTGAAAAAATGCTTACGAGCATGGTTTTAACCCATTATCAGTATGGTGTAGCCACCACAGAGAACATCTTACAAGACAAAGCAATTAGTGTTAGAATTCATCTTGTAATCAAGCCCAGACTGGGGCAAGGTTTTCATTTCCTGCTGCCCAGAGTGGCAGGGAGCTTATGGGAACTCTCCTGATTCATCTCTTGGCCTTGTCTGCTCGGATTTAGCGCACTGTTGGGTGTTTTTCAACCCATCATGTGCTCGACCTCTTGGGTCACATTCTGACAAGGCAATTCAGTGCTAATTATCTGCTGCACTGTTCGCCTTGCTTATGGTCTATTTCTCTCTTTCTCCTTACTGACCTGGATTCATTCTAAATTTCATTTCATGTCTTAGCCTGGTTTGTGTTTGGTTGTGTTATTTGCATGGTTTTATGAGGCTATTTTTCTTTAAATAAATAAAAAAAAAAATTTCTGTTAATAAAGTTTACAGGAATACCTAGAGCCTAATAATTTTGCCATGATTTAAATTTGTAAGCTGGAATAGAAATGACTAACATCTTACATCCTTTTCTAACAAAAGTAATCCATGTTATTATATTACATTGAGTAAATTGTATTAACAAGTCTTTATTCTGAGTACCATATATGACTCAGCGGTGGAAAAAAAAAGGCTCAGGCTCTGATGGGGGTGTTGGATCTGGAAACTGGGCTTGTATTTATAGCATTCCCATGTACCCTTACAGTGTAATTTCCACCCTCAGGCTCCTACTCCATGTGATGTCTCATTAGTGTACTACATCCCACACACTCATGGTGTTTCTCCTGTAGTGCACAACTGGTACAGGTTGTGAGAGGTCATAAGTATTGTCAGAAGTAGAAATAGTATTTTGCGCTGCTTACATTTTTTCAAGAATCTAACAACTGCTTAATCCATTAGGCAAGGAATTAAAGCTGAGTTTCCTAAATGACCTTTAATGTTCATGAAGAAAGCGTTTAAGCATTCTTAAATCTTCTTCACTGGTTGTAGTGCTCTGCTGTAATAAAAGCATGTTATATAGACAGTGTCATATGCATTAATGTAGTCTAATAGATTACTATTAAGCAATTAATATTATTCAGTAATAGGACACTGCATTAAAAGAAAGAGTTCTCGAAACAGTGTGGCTAATTAGACATGCATGTTATGCATGCAGTGGTTCTCTCAGTGCCACGTTGTTTAATTGAATCTTTTATAATTGATGCTCAATTAAGGGGTTTTTAACTCTCTTCCTGGGTAAACATTGTTTTTTTCTAATAAATAGTGCAGGTGGTCATAAAGGTTGAAGAAGAAGGGAATAAACAAGCCCTGGAAACTTGGCAGGGCCTCAAAGTGTACGTGCATGAGAGAGAGAGAGAGAGAGAGAAAGAGAGAGAGAGAGAGAGAGCAGGATTAAATTCTGATCATGTGGAAGTCACACCTAGGGCCAAGTCTAGTTGATGGTGTGTGAAGCTAAGTTTGACCCTCTTTAGCCTAGATGTTATCGTGTTTTCTACTTAATAAAGCAATCAACACAAGTTTAAGATCCATGGATCAAATCATGCACACACACACACACACACACACACACACACACACACACAGATTTGTCACATTTTTGTGGCTCATAATTACTGTTGAAGTGAATTTGATCCCTTTGTGCCTAGCAATTAATACGAACAAGTATTTCTCCTGAGAAAGTCACATCTAATTGTAAAGGGCCACATAATATATTTAGATTAATGAAGAGCTTTGTAAGAATAGATCAGATTGTTTGTGGATTTTTAAATACTTTTCACAGCAAAATGTATTTAAAAAATATTTATTCACAGATCAAACAATAATACACAAATTAGACTTATTTGGAGAAATAATTAAAGGTAAACATTCATTCATTTATTTTCTAAGTTGCTTAATCCGCGGGGAGGCTGGCGCCCATCTCAGCTGACTCTGGGCGTGGGCGGGGTACCCCCTAACAGCTCGACAGGCCTTTGCAGGGCCAACACACATACAACCATTCATACACACGCACACACACACCTAGGGGTGATTTGGAACAGCCAATTAGCCTAATGTGCATGGTTTTGGACTGTATGAGGAAACTGGAATACCCAGAGCAAATGCATGCAAGCACATGGAGAACATGCAAACTCCACACAGAAACACCCAGAACAAATCGCTATCCACTGTACCACCGTGCCGCCCTGTAGGTACACA
>JAQMYF010000002.1:16994631-17015404 GCA_030014195.1 Neosilurus mollespiculum | reverse complement strand
TATATATATATATATATATATATATATATATAGATGTGTGTGTGTGTGTGTGTGTGTGTGTGTGTGTGTGTGTGTGTAGACGGGATTAGAAACCCACATTGTTCCATTATAAAATCTCAATCACATTTAAAACTCACATTCAGTGACGAGACAGAGCAAGCTACTGAGCAGCAGGGAACATTCACTAAATTCATGCTGAGTATTATAGGAGTATATTTCATTTGTTTTTCCTGCCAGTCATCACAACTGAACGACAATAAAAGGTAAGTAGACTCATGTTGTAATGCAGTAATGATTGTGTTATCCTACAAACCTTCAAAATTACCACCACATTAGGTATGTTTTGGTTCAGACAGGGAAGATATAAAAATATTAAAAAATATAAAAATATGAAAAATTAACTATAGAAATTGAGCTATTTTGCACAGTGTCCTTGTATTATGTAGGTATTGTGAGAAGAATATGTGGTTGCTAGCAAATGTGAGAGGACAACAGTAATTGTCAGACATTATGAAACACTTTTCTCATCATCCGAATGTAATTCAACTTGGTCAGGTGATATATGTCCACCTACCTTAAATCAATGCCCATAAAATCATGATAATATTCCATATTCATAGTCTAATCCAGTGAACTGTATGACTATGGCAGTAGCCTGGTACTGGGAGCTGTGTACAAGTGCAGTGCCATTACGAAGTGTTGATCCAACAGATCCAAAGCACTGGAGGTGAACAATGGCATTCAGGATTCTGGTACTGGCATCTGATGGCCACAGCATGAGCGCTGTTGGCGGACACTGAGGTACAAAATTTGGGAAGCATGCCGTACTCAACCACCATGGTGTCTGTATCACTACCACTAAATTCAGCTTTGTATTCAGAGTTTCATTTCGTTTTGATCCGGAACAGTTTATTATCTCTATATAGGTCCTCGTTTTGACAGATTAAATTATGCAAAGTCAAAGCAACAACTTCCTTGCACAGGCACAAGTTTACCGAGAGAGCAAAAGCCAGTGACGAATCTGCAAATTCACCAATTTCAGTGACCGGTGAATGTACATGTTCACACAAGTGCATCCCAGAATGTCACGTGAGCTAAAACACAATTAAGAGTAACATCATCGGGCCTGCCAAATGCAGGTTTCCAATCCATCGCTAAACTGGCACGTTTAGTGGCACCACACTGGTGTTCAGGATAGGTGATTGTTTTTCATGTAAAATTTATGTGGAACATGAAATAAGCATGTAAGGGTACACCTACTCTTCACATGGGTTACACTCACTATATGCACGTGCAAAGCACAAAGCTTTGTTCACTATAATTCAGACAATGCCTGGGACAAACCTACCAACGGAATCCTTTGCAAATAGAAAGAATTTCATTTTAGATTTTTCTTCAATATTTTTGGCATTTTGTAGAATGCATTCTATACAATTCTGAATTTCACACTTTTCCAGTAACTTTTCCACAGTAGCCACCTTCACCTTTGTTTTTGTACTTGTGCAACTTTGCCTGTGTTTTTTAATTTGCTGCTTAATTTAGTGCTAAAAACTGTGATCCTGGAAAATGTTCTGTCTGTTACTCATTTTCCACTACAAATGTTCATAAAGTGAGCATTGGACAACGTGAGTCCTGCCTCAGTGGGCCTCTATAAGGACTTGTATACATCATCTACAACATCTAGAAATATAGCTGGAACCTTGGCTTATATCTGTCAAATAACAGCATAAAAACATTATTCAAAAGAGTTAGTATTTCAACGGAATTCAAGTGTATGGTTTAGTGAATGAGGACTTGGTGACTGTCTATTACATAAGGTCAAGCTTCTGCCTTCTAGCTGCCATTTTGTTAACAAAAGCGTTTATTTGTGAAGTACAAACACAGTTTTACTTGTACTTACCACACGGTAAAGGTACAGTTACATGCTGAGCTAAGCTCACGTTAAATTCATTTTAAGGTTCAGGGAACCGTTGAATATTTATCATGAGATTCCTGTTTTGTCATGGACCTTTTTCCGCAACTCAGATCTCCAGAGTATCTTGGATGAGCTGCATACACCACAGTGTGTTGTTAAAAAGGGCCAGGCAATCGACTCCAATTTGGTTTTAAGACAGGCGGCTTAGTGTACTGCTGAGCTCATATTAGAGTGAGCCCACCATCAAGGCTCTTTGGGGAAATTACAGGCCTAAGGAGGCTGTCTGAAACTGAGGGCCAGTAAAGCGTGGTGGCCTCTCCTGTATTACATTAACCGCAGTGCAACTCATTTGTAAAGTGTCACCCCCCTTCCCTGCTGTAAACAGAAACATTAAATCTGCCAGATCCACTGTGCTGGACTCAGCTTTCAGGGGCTCATAGGCATGCTGGGGAGTGGATGAACACAGCAGTGTGCATGGGCATGCAACTGAGAAGGGTTTTATTTGGTATGTGGAGCCCGCCTGTCAGCAGAATACGTGATATCTCTGTAAGAACGACCCTCACTTTTTCCTAGATTGAGGTTGTTTTAGCTTGAAAGGAACACCAAGCTATAGTATGACCTCTGATATTCATTGGATCTAGCAGCACAATTGTAAGATGGTGTTTATGCAGAATGAGAATCAATACGAAAATTTTACTGCGGTTGAAAACATATCGCATTTGTTGTTGCTTTGATTGTGACCTTAGTGTTCACAGTATGCCTGGGAACCTGATTGATTTGCTCTAATTACTTGTGCGGTTGTATGGTTTGCCTGCAATCACTCCCTTAGGCTGTCTACTTAAGCTAGGGAGAATTGTGGCTGTTGTTCTCTATTCTGGATATATAAATTTCACAGGTGTTCCACAGGCTTTTATTTTTGTATTATTTAAAACCATAGGGACCATCTGCTGGAGAAATGCACCAAGCATCAATGGATGCAGACACAAATATTTCCATCCCCTGCTGAATAAATTGGTGTTGATGGCACTCGGTTGTTCTTTTTTCTCTGTCCCTTTCGCAGACACATAGAGAACTGGACAGGACTGCAGATCCTGAAGGATGTTGACATGGAACTGTACACTGGACTACAGCGGCTGTGAGTATACCACTAGCTGAATTCAAATGCATGTACAAATTCAGTCCTTGGATAATTTGTTTTACTGCTAAGTAGTCGTGCATATACCCTAGATTAATTGTTATATTTATATCTTGAGTCGTATCATGCATCATGATTTTACATTTTAAGGTGTAGTCTTCAATTCTGGAGAAGGATTAGGTGTATTTCAACTGCTAAACACAACACATGAATACACAGTGCCCCTTCAAAAACAAATACACTCAAAATCTAGGTGGTGTTTCACTCAGTCTAATCACCAGACTATCCTTTCATTGATAGGCAGCTTGAATCTTAAGTCTCTGCTAGAAAGAAACCAGTTTAAAAGATTCAACTTTCATAAATTTGGTAACAGCAACTAATCTGAGGTCAATTCAAAACAACCCCTTTGTAATTATGTCTATCTTTTATAGAAGATTTTTTAACGGTGTCCATCAAAATGCAGGCTTAAAGACAGATCAGTTATTCCATGTTGTTCTTAAATATGTTCTTCACCTGATATATCTAAAAGTCATTTAATCTCCCCTACCAATCACTGTGAAACAGGAAATAATATGACAGGGTGAACCAGTCACATTATTCGACTTCCAGCTCTTTCTTTTGAAGCGAACCCCAGGCTGTTGTGGAGAGATTGCTATTTTGGACAGCATCTGGGTTTGAAAACCGCTTTCACACTCAACCAAGCATGCCGAACCTGCAGTGCAAATGGCATGGCATCCAGAAATAGCTCAATTGTGGAAAAACTTTAATGGCTTTAAAAAATGGATTGAATCCATTTGATCTACCCTATATTATTATAGAAGTTAAGAGCTGATTAAGGCTGAGTGGATTATATACTGAATTAAAAAATGCCAAGATCTTACTAATCAGGCCATTTAAAACAGTGGATCTTAAAGTGGGGTCTGAGGACCCTCAGGGGTTCATCGTTTTTGTTGCAATAATGGAAATCACAGCCAATTATTAGCAAAGTCCTTAAAGTTTTTAGCCTGCTCAACCAAACGAATCACTCCTAAACAAGCCTCTAAATAATAGCATGGACATAATGTGAATAGTTGGAGTAATAAAAAAGCTCTGTTGGAGTAATGAGCTTCATATTTGAATAGTTGATTTATGTTCAAAAAAATAAACCTTGAAGGGGAATTGATTATTAAGCTTAAAGGGAACCCACAAAAGTTTGAAAAATCCTAATTAAAACAAAATAAAATAAAAATATTATGATCACTTTAACAGATCAGACATTAAATATTCTTATTATATATCTTGTACACAGGAAACCCCCCTCCCCCATCAATCCACTTACATCCCTCCCATCTTCCCACCACCACCCTCATACATGCCATCAAATCCTCCCACTTCCTCCTCATCGTTTCCCCCTTTTTTTTTTTTACTTGTTTTCACTTCATCCTTGCCATAAAAAACGGTGCAGTCGTTTACTTTCTTGTTAATCCCTCACCAGAAAGAACAAGTGACGGATCCCCACTCTGATTTGCATTTTTCTCATTAGTGTTGCACTCTTCCGCCACCTCTGTTGGGCTCTCCTAGTGCATCCTACGCCATGGGGGGTGACTCACACTTCCTCATCTGAGTCAACCACCAAACCCACTTGAGGTCACGGCATCATGGTTTTTGTTTTTTTGTTCAGATCACTTTCTCAAACTATTATTAGATAACACCAAGACAGACAGAGATGTTATTCTTTCTCTATTAAGACATGTGTGACAGTACAGTTTCCCATTACAGAGCAGCCTAATCAATCCATTTCACACATAGACTAGTGGAAATTTGGTACTCATCTCTAAAAGATTTAAAAATAAATAAATAAATTAAGGTACATCCACAAAAATGCATTGGAACAACAGAAAAATGATACTGAAAATTCGGATTCAAAAATGAAAATACAACCAACCCTTCATGCCCTTGGTAATAACAGGGAGAGGCAATGTTTTGCATTTGTATCCTGAAAAACAGTAGGCTCTTATACGCTATGACATCATAGCAACACATATTACATATATGTCATGCACTCAGTACCAATTTCTGATGAGATTTCTGCACTTGATCCATTTTTGTCTCATGCAGTTTTACATTTTTGTCTGCGAAGTCTTTTCCTTCAGCTTATCCACTATGTAGTACAAAGGTGGACAAATGTTATAAGACATTACAGCCATGGTAATAAGGGTAATCTTGTGACGAACACCGATCACTTGTTAAGTGTAGTCAATTTCTCCATGATCTTTCTGTAATGAAAGCGCTGGCATGGCTGCCAATTTATTGCTCTCCAGAAGCCACTATTCATTGAAGCTGCTGCAGGAAATCATCAAGGTGAAATTGTGGCCCACGATGATACCATTATTCTAATGATTCCCTAAAAAGCAGTCTGGCAGTTCCTAATGAACTGGTGGCATTTTCATTTCTGAACATTTAACCTACACTACCCTCTACAAATCATCAATAACAGAGGGCTTTGCGTGAAACAATGGAACAGAGAGCTGGGTTGACAGTTGATATGGACATGTGAACAATCTATCTCTGTTCCTTTTATCTTTGGTAATCCAATTGAAACCTGTTTTCACATCCTATTTGATATGAATATTATGTTCTTTCTTTGATGCCACTTGTGTTTACACTCCCCAGGACCATCACAAACTGCAATCTACGAACAATTCAACCACGTGCATTTGCACAAAACCCTCATCTCCGTTACATGTGAGTATTATCACAATTTTTTTAATATTAATAAAAGCATAACATTTTAAATTAATAATATTTATTAATTTTAATTGTGCAGAACCGGATTGGACCTAGTACCCATCCATTTAGTCAGTCTCATTTTAATTGGTTCTCTGGCTCATATCTATGTGCCAACTAGGTAGTAACAGCCTCTGCTATAAGCAATCGGACGGGATGAGTTGAAGTAGATCATCAGCATTTAATGAATGGGATAAAAGTCATTTAGAGGCTGTCCTCACTTGAGTCACAAATGGAGCAGATGGACATGCTAATTGTGGAGTCATTAAGGATGAGGAAGGGAGCTTCATTGATGCAGATTTAAAGGAACTCTGAAATTCCAGGAACTGAAGTTGCACAAAGAGCACAAATGTGTCAGAATCACACTTAATGGAAGCCAATGCAGACAATAAGGATAATTAAACATTATGCTTTGAACTATGTCAAATTTGTAGCTACACACTAACTTTAAGAATATTGCACTCACTCTTGCAGTTAATCTATTCTACTAAAAGAAACAATGCTTTTCCTGTTTGTCATTGTAATGATTCATTTGACTTGATTTGACTGATTTACCTGAACACACAATACATTTTAGTAATACACATGTGCTTTGTGCTTAATTTACTGCTAATTTAGTTGTAAACTGTAATGATTGAGCCCACCGGCAGTGCATTAGACATTCAATCAATCCAACAATCAGCAGTTTTAACTGTGCCTCCCACCATCATGGATCAGTGGATTAGTCGATTGTGTTTCAATAACAATTTTTAGCCTTCATGTCCACTCTGGATACGTCTTGTACATGAGTCCTTTGTTATACACAGCCTGCTTGTTATGGATGTTATTAATTAATCAGCTTACCAAAACCCTTCCATCTCATTCCCTATGGAGCTTGGAAATAGAAAAGCTTTAAAAAAATATAAGATATAACTTAAAATTACAGATAAATACAGGTTGCTATTCAGTTTAGCTCACAAACACTCAGTTCATTGGACACACTTGGGTGGACATATAAATGCCAGAAATGGCCAACAGCAAGAGCTAACCAATAGGCAACTGCTATAGTTATGGAGTTCATCAGATTAAACGACTGGATTATACAATTTTGAATATGCATATCCAAGCTGATAATCTAATAAATAAATCACATTATGATTTTTGGTGTACCCTGAATAAGTATATCTATTTGGCTTTTGCACTTGAAGTTTCTCACTAAAACTAATGCACATGTATTTGGACTGTGGGAGGAAACCAGTGTACATGGAGGAAACCCATGCAAGCCCACTGAGAACATGCAAACTTCACACAGACTCAAACCCCAAACCTTTTCATAATGAGGCGATAACGCTAATCATTGAACCACTGCCAAATTGTTACCCATAATTTAAAATGTTGTTTTTGAAAACATATCCCTTCATGATTTTAATGCAAAAAAGGAAAAGTCATCACAAAAAAACAAACAAACAAAAAATATTTTACTTATCATGCATAGTATTTAGATATATGAAATTCATATTTAAATACTTCTATCAGCTCCTAAGCGCCATAGCTCCATCTTGCACTAAGGCAGTAAAAATCTGAAGGGCCTGTTGTCATCAGGGAAGAGGAAAGGTCAGGTCCTGCTGGGGGAAATGAAAAGTCTGTCCCTCATTAACTCAGCCCTGGCCTACGTAATGCTTTGTCTGAAAATGTCACTTTAGTGAAACTACTTTCAATGTCACCTCGTTCAGTCAGGGCCAATTATATAGTGTTTACCCCCACCTGACTCAACCACCCTAACCCTGTACATCATTGTTCCATATGAGAAGGATTTCCAAGCAATCACACTGAATTTAGATTAGGTTTTAAAGTATAATGATAATCTACAGCATACAATGGGGAAGAAAGTCTACTTGGCATTGTTGGTCTTTTGCTGACAGTGACATGTAGCAATGAGTTTAATATGCTATGACACCTGCCACAAAACAATCAGAGGCTCAGGGCATAAAAATAAAAAGCATTACCAGGCCCTGAATTACTAAAGGTGGTTTGTCTAAAAATGTATATAATGTTTATAACACCTGGAAGAACATATGCATGCAAATTTACCAATGAGATCTATGGAGAATACTTTTTTACATAAGCAACTCATTTATTATATATTAAAGCTGATATTCAAAATAATTTGTCATATGCCTTTTATCAGTGCAGAGATTTTTATGAACCCCTGAAATTCATATTTTTCTGTAGGATTTTTTTTTTCTTGACACTTGCTTGGTTTTATCCACCTGCTGAAGCCATCCACAAAATAGAAATACCAAAGCATCTCATTATTGACATGTATCAATCAATAAAGGTGTATAAAAGAATGTCCAAAAGGACCAACATTAACGACTGAAAAAAAGGGGTACCACAGTGACTACTAAGAAGAGGAAGAGAAAAGAAAACTTGTCATGAATGCTGCCAAGAGACTCACAGGAACATTCAAGGGGCTGCAGCAATGTCTTGGCGATTGCTGGTCACTCCATGCATGTGACAACAATCTCTCATACTTATCATTTGTAGGCAGTGAAATAAATAAATAAATAAATATTGTCCAAGCCTACCTTAATCACCTTAAACCATTAGGTAAAATATGTTATGGTCTGATGAGAACAAAGTAGAAGGTTTTGGGCATAATTTTAAATGATACGTTTTTGTGCAAAGTTAGTTTATTACCCAAAGAAAACGATACCCACAGTATAGTATATTAGTGGCAGAAATATTTTGTGAGGTTGCTTCTGAGACTGGGCTGTTAGTATAGATAGAGGGAATAATTGATATCAGTCTATTTTGGCACTTATTTCACCTTCCAGCATGACAATGTCCCAAAACGCAAATTAAACTCAACAAAGGAATAGTTTCAGATGAAAAAGATCAACATTTTGGAACCCAGCATTGCGTGAGTCTGCTCAACTCTCTCTTACAAGTAAGAAGTGCTTAATAAAGCAAAGTATAATATAAGGAGTGTGCATGCTTATAATGCGGGCATGGCATTTCTGTGTGGAGTTTGTATGTTCTCCCTTGCTTGTGTGGGTTTCCTCCCATAGTCCAAAGACATGCATATAAGGCTAATTGGTTGTTTCAAATTGCCCCTAAGTCTGAGTGTGAATGGTTGTGTGTGTGTAGGTGTTGGACCTGCAGTGATTTGGCGAGCTGTTCAGGGTGTACCCTGGCTTTGCCCAGTGTTGGCTGTGATTGGCCCCATGACCCTATTAGTAGGATTAATTGGCAAATGAGTGTGAGCATGCTTATAGACCCTGGTTATTGTAAGTTTTTTTGTTTGTTTGTTTTTACTTGAATTTTGTTGGCTGCTGTATCAAATAAAAATGGAACAAGATCTGCAATGATTTATCTTACAAAAAACTGCCACTTCGACAGGGGTGTGCAGACTTTTAGGTCAACTGTAGTTTCATTTAGCACTTATTGTTTGACCTTTTTCATGTACTATGCCTGTTCCAGGCTTCAGCTGCCACTGAGCACCAGGTGTTTATGGTTGACTTATCATATTACATAAGGGTGGTCTTGCTCTTGGTATTCACAAGGCATTCACAGGGTGGTATGGGCATACAGTATGAACTACTATACCCAAAAGTTGCTATGAGAAAGGGATTATGTGCAATTTAATGGGATCAAAGCGGAGATCCTCCATTTCAGCCAGTTGAGGACCAAATGATATCATATGTCATATCGTAATATTGAGAAACTTTATTTTTGCCCTTGTCCTTGCCCAGCCTGGGACATTCTTGCTGTGAGGCGGATGTGCTAACCACTACATCACTGTGCCCCCAGATAATATAATGTAATCATATAACGAGATTATGCAACATTATCACTCTTAAACACACCCCAACTATCTGTATTGTGTCAGAAAACGTGCTCATTTTAGGCCAGAAGTCAGAGAGTAAATTAACACACAGTGATGGCTAGTGAGTCATTTTTATGGCACTGCAATGATCGTTCTGCACCTCAGTAGAAGAAATACTATGGATGTGAGAAAGTATAACTATAATATGTTTGTCTCACATTAACCTGAACTCTATGAGGTACTAAATCGGCAGTGGAAAGGCTTCCAATGACCTTATATTCTGCTCCTAAGTGTTTTTGACAGTCTTTAGACGCCATCTGGGAGGCCCAGTGTATCGTACAGTGACAACGGAAGCCATACAGCTTGTGTTTTGAATGTGCTTAATTTATAATTGCTGCATGAGGCCTTATTTAAGCAGACTCGGCCAATTGTTTTATTGCTGAAGAAGAAATACAATAAAAATACTAGAGTTTGACATTTCTGAAACTATAGAAGGTCTGGTGGTTAATGGCGAGTAAATTGACTCTGTTTTGATCTTCTTTAAATGCCAGTGTTGGTTTGTTTTACATTTGAGACCTTTTTACCACAGACTACCTGTCCATTCAAACCGCTTTTCGTCTGAACTGGTTTCATATGGGGTTTCTTGCAGACAGTTAAAGTGGAAGAAAGAAAGTGTTTTTTACACCTCAATCAAAAGACCCCAATGTATAAATACACAACCAGTGTTTCATTGTTGCAGGGTTATAAGCTAATAGTTTTAACTACAGGAGCGGGATACAGTGACCACTCTCCCACAGGAGGATGTGTCTCCCTGTTGTGACAGTGTGCTTAGATCAATAGTAGCTTTTACACGTGTTACACCCGTTCACTGAACCATGTACAAGCCTCTGGGGATATGCTTATTCCCTGCAGCTGATAAACTCTGAGACGTCTACACACAGGGAATCCCCTGCGAATTTGCTTCTCCCTCTTTGTCATGTTGAGGCGACGCATTCCTGCTTTTTTCCGGTTTGAAAGCTTTCAGCACGCTTAGCTGCAGACTGAACAGCGACAGTTGTGCTGTAATTGACAGATGAGTCAATTCCTTCAGATCCCATTCTGCTGGTAGCAGCAATGGCTGAAATAACAATATGCCGTTTGAAGGTCTAGATGAGACGAAGGCGGGTTGCCTTTGACAGACGGCTGCTGGAGCTCTGTGTACACAGCTTGAAGTCAACTCTGAGACTGGAAGAAACATTTTCAGTCCTTGCAGAGCTGCTAGCAAAAGATGTCTTCCATTCACACCTTGTCTGATAAACAGTAAGGTGGGCCTTGTTCCAGCCTGTTCATCAGACTCTAGCTGGGATTCGATTTTTTTGTGGTGCACCTCTTGCATGCATCCTGTGTGCTTTTTCTTTTTTCTGTCGATAGTGAACAGGGATCTTTCCCTTTTGGACTAAGCTCAAGAACTTTGTCAGCACCCTAAGGGGCAACTCAAGCTTTCAGTAATTAGCTTGATTGAGTACACGAGTCCAACACAAGCAGTTGTTTACCCATTTTTGCCAGTTGTTATTCACATAATGTCCCCAGTCACGCATTAAAAAACATTTTGGAATAAACATGTGTATGTTTTCTCTAGTGAGAGTCCTTGGCTATGATACCACACATTTTTTTATCAATTTGTCTATACCTATGTCACCTTTTCTATTTTTTGCCAGTGTTTTAATCCCTACCAATGTCTGTACATTAAAATTGGACAACCAGTTTCTGTATGATGTGACTTTTTCATGTATAGCTAGTAAAGCAAAGTAAATCTATTTTCTCCACATATCCTTGCTTGTTAGGTGCCTGGTATCAGGGTGCAGTCATTATACAGAGGCCCTGAAGAAAAGGCCTGCTCAAGGGCTCCACAGTGGTAGTTTGGTATTGTTGGGATTTGAACACTGAGCAATTGGCAAGAATCTTCCTATAACCTTAAACAATGATCGCCCATAATGTCCCACAATGCAGTGATTGTGACTGTTCCATTATGATATTTATTGCACCAATACAAGGAACCAGAATAAACATCTCCCTCCAATGTTCCATTCACTTTGTTGTACATGTGGGAAATTAAACCTACTGACGAATCAGCATTCCTCCTTCTTCCATAAAAATTAGACTCTTAGAATGCTTATTAGCTTGTTGCCTTAGATAATACTGCAGCTGAATCGGTCCTGAGCAAGAATTGATCAGTCAGTTAATTACAAGAAATCCTAAAATTGAAGAACATGGTTGTTCTGTTCCTGTCCATAGTGCTTGGAGAATTTCATAGGAATTTTCCTTACAAAAGACATATAGCTTTAATTTGCTCCAAATTCAAGTATCTGTGCATGTACTTACATTTACACCCAAAGTGGGTATGACTTAAACCCTTTACAAGTTTTTGTTATACTGGAAAATAGGCAAATATAAAAATATCAGCACTCGCTACAGTCCCTCATATTTAAAATCCAGTACTCCATTTTTATAACATAATCAGTGTGTTACATACATGTGTTTATTGTTTGCTTCTATTTATTTATTTTTGCCCTGTACCTGGCTATTTTCTAACATACTATATTTATTTGACGTTATTTCCAAGAATATATACAAACCAGTACCCTAACTACTATGATTCTGACCATGAATGCAAAGTTCTGAGTGTAAGTACATTCATTTTACTTTTATAAAAGCTTCCATTTATCTCTTGAGGAGTATTTAACCAGTATTTGGACATGTATATTTGTCATATATTGCCCTTTGTAATTTGACTGAAAATTATTTTAATGGAGTGCCATAATTTTTCTTCCCCACAAAAATAATTTCCTTCAGTGTGCTGGCTTCATTTATGAATACCATTCATGAGTGTTTACCCAGTAATCAGGTTTCCTATTAAAGGAACAATCAATGATTTCAGTTGAATGCAGCAATTGCCCTGATAGTTCATTTCACTTTTTATTTTTGACCAAATTATTCAGCTGTTTAATTTAAAACTGGTGCACAGTAGGTACTGTATAATTTGGAAATGAGGCATATTGGCTGTTATTTAGAAAGTCTCTGTCATTTGGTGGAATCTGAAGTATGTTCCAGGGGAACCGGTCATGCATATTGAATAATTAGAGTCAAGTTCAATGTAACTGATTCCACAGCACTGTTGAATTCTCATATCTGACTGGTTAAAAGGTATTGATTACTTTACTATAAGATCATCTAGATAAAGCATATGACATATCTTCAGTTATTTAATGGAAATGGTGATCATGATGGTGGCATAGTGGTGTAGTGGTTACCATGTCTGCCCCACAGTGTCCTGGGTTCAAGTCCTGGGCTCAGATGTCTCTGTGTGGAGCTTGTAAATGCTCCCCATGCTTACATGGGTTTTCTCTGGGTACTCAGGTTTCCTCCCACTGTCAAAAGACCTGCACGTTAGGCAGTTGGCTGTTCTATAATCCCTGTAGGTGTGAATGTGTGTGCAAATGGTTGTGTGACACACCCTTTGGTCTGAGGAGCAGGGTGTACCCTGTCTTTGCCAGAGTTGGCTGAGATAGGCTCGAGCCTTCACACAACCTTAATAGGTTTGAGTGATTCGGCAGATGAGTGAGTAAGTGAGCAATTGACTCTTGTATTTAAGAGGCACACAACACTTTGAGATGTGTTTTATTGGAAAATAATCAATCCTGTGGTGGTAAGAGTGACTCTACATTGTGTCTGACTGCATGAATTCATAATGTTGTAGATTATTTTTTCTTTAACTGAACATGTGGTCCTGTTTTATTTCTTACTTGATCTGTGCATCTTATAATGGAATCTTGTCCAGAGTCCTAGAGGTTTTAGAAGAGGACTATAATATTTTAAGAGTCAGAGTGACATCTGCTTGGGTGTGCTGTGCTTGTGAAGACTCTGATGAGCTCTTGAGGCATTTCAGCCAGCTCCACAGACAGTGCCAGAAACATAGAGGAGGCAAATCTCTGGTCTGTGCAATAACTCAAGCACATGCTGCACATACGTATGTACGGTCAGCTTCCTGTATCCTTTTCCAGTGAAAGCTATATTCATAAACCAAGTTAATTTTAAACAAAATAAATAAATATGAATAAATAAATTAGTTAATACTGTGCAAAGTTTTGTCCATCATCATCATCAACAACAGCAAAAAGCTGAAGAAATCATTACTGGTACAGCCATTTCAGAGCATGCCATAGGAAAAGTTGATTAGCTCTTCTTGACCTATGCTTAAGTTCCATTGGATCTTTGACTGTTGCCTTCTACTGGATGTACATTAGTACATTAAGAGCAGTTCTGTAAGGTCAAGATAGCCTGCTGGTTTGAATTTCGCAAGGGCATGCTGCTCTTCTCTCCAAAGAGAGAACTCTGCCAGTTCTTGCTGCCATCTGCCCTCCTCTTCCAGTTCATCAGAACAGCTCAAGATGGCAGGCCCAGGTGCCAGGACATAGCAACTCGGCAGATGACAGTTTTGAACTGCTGCTGAGAGGTGTTGGCCCTCTGCCAGGTTGAGCTCATGGCAACAGTTCTTCATTCATTAGTGCCCTCTCACACCTTCGTTGTGCATGGTGTCAATCTCTTTGAGGTATGGTCTTGCAATCAACGCCTTTGATGATGCAGACTGAAAAAGCAACAGGAAATAACAATTCAGCTGCTGATTTTCATCCCTAGGACCATATGTGGCCAAGAGCTAAGGTCTTGTGTTATTGGTGCAGCAATATTAACAGATATGAGGTTCAACTGATCTGTGAGTTTAATATGGAGGAGCCAGTGGAGATAGGACCTGCTGGGAGAGACCAGCTGGAGGAATAGGACCTTAGATGATCCGTCATTTCGCCCGACAGATCAATCATGTCTGAAAAGTTTTTATTCTTTGTTCCCTCCAGGGCTCCATTACCCCAATACCACCACCTATCATCACCAGCGCTGCCACTTTCTATTTTTTTAAACATCTCTTGCTAGGATTATATCTCAAAGCGTGATGTCCGATGTCCTAAATTCATCTCTTTCAACCATTTTACAATCATTGAAAGCCAGTCCTATCAAAGCCAGGACTGAGCATTTAAATAGTGAGTGGCATATCAGTGTGTCCCTTGTAAATGTTCCCCATTTCTTGCCTTTTTACAGCAGAATGTGCAAAGCTACTAAATGTGACTTCACTTATCATAGATTGTTCAGAGTGAGATAAAGTAAAACAATAACAACATACTGTATGTGCATCTGGTAAAATAATTTGGAGTAATAAAGGGCACGGTCAGTCATTTAAAATGAAAGGTGTATTCAAAACCTACAAGTCAGCCTGAACTTACAACATAAAAAATGCAATTTATTATTAAATCATTTAAGTATTCATTTGAGTGCACATGCTCCTCAATATTACTGGCGGGAATCATCAAAAATACCCAACCATGTTCCAGTATGCAGTTCCAGTGTCAGGCAGCATAGCTTTACCAGGGGCGGGACATGAGTGCGTCAGGGGCATTTCTAATTTACATGGTCATAGAATAATGTCTCAATGCAGATAGCAATGTAAAATAACAGCACTGCAGATGTGTTTATTATTTCACTCCAATAAATAATTTTGCATTTAATCTTCCCTTATTTGCCTATTCTATAACAATAATAATAATAATAATAATAATAATAATAATAATAATAATAATAATAATAATAATAACTTATTTAGGCTTCCAAATGCAGTTATGCAGGCCATTTTGAAGCTGGAATAATCTGCCCTTGAACTTATTTTCATAATATTTAATGTGCACCACATAGCTCAGCTGTTAACTCTTTTAATGACATACATACAATATATTTTTACGATAAATTTGCAGTAACAGTATTGTTACAGTAAATTTGCAAGAATAAAAAGGAAAGAGAAATAAATATGATGAATATATCCCACCTTTTCAAAAACTCATCAGCCTGTGCATTCAGCAATGATGGTGATCCTTTTAGGGCGATCTGTGATTTTTTTTTTAAGCAGGTATCTGCAGATATGAATAATAGACAGCTGTATGACTCAGCCTGTGTGCAGTGAGAGAAGCATCAGTGGGATGGGACTGCACCTGCAATCCAAGTGCCTTTTGAAACTTAGCTCTAGTCATTTTGTAGAAATCTTTCAGTCCTTGAACCATGGATTAAGCAATTAATTCACAGCTTTGTGTGTACCTTTTTCCAAACATTTTTGCCAGAATCTTTTTTTGTTCTTTAATGTTATAACAGAAAGACAACATTTAGTCATTCAATCAGTGTGGGCAGTTTCACACTGATTCATGGCAGTCACATCCTTTGGAAAAATTGTTTCAAGAGGTTTCATGCATAATTCTTTGTCTCATCAAGTATGAATAGGCAAAAAAAAAGAATTTGCATGACATGTTGTTGGAAAGAGGTGAAACAATATGAATCGCAGTGTAAAATAGTCCATTCAAAGGTTAATTTCAAAAAGACCTTTTCAGACGAATGTCTCATTCATGACGAAAGTGATTTCAAGTGCCTATCTTGAACCTCTGCCAATCTCGTGAACCTTAGAAGCAAATCTGAATCACTTGGCAGTAGGCTGGGCTCCAAAAAAACCAAACTAAAGATATTTCTTGTGACAAGGTCAGGTTTTGTGCCTAATCCACACCACTAATCCACACCAAATTTTATAGAATTTTATTGAATATTTACCATGCCACAATCCATTGAGTTACTCTCCATCACAAACACAAGTTCATGGGATTGAAGTACCAGCTTTCAGTAATCAAGAAACACCGCTTCAGGGTTAGTTGTGATTAATGATTGGGCAGAAAGGGGAGTAACACTTATTTAAGACTACAACGGTCTACTTACAAAGGATGAACCGCAAAAACAAGCTCCACTCCAGGTCGTTTCTACTCACAGAAAAATGTACCCAGACTCAACTGATACACAAGAAATCGACACTTGTAAAATCCAACTAGAATTGTTATTTTGTTACACTTATAAAATTGATGATGTATTTTGTTTATTTGAAAAAAATACCATGCAGTAGAATAACAAAGAATAAAAGTATTATTTTAACAGTACTGTACTAAAGACTATTTGTGTTTTTCAGAGGCTTGGAAAGCTGCCTAGAAACTGGATTTATGTTATCTTTATTGAAGTCAATATATCATTGGTTAGTAAAATATGGCAGAACTATTAAATTTTTATTGAACCTTTGTTTTATTGCAGCACTGAAATGCAGCACTGAAGCTACTGTGATGATTTTTAAAGAAAACCCCCAATATCATAATTTGCTGATATATGATGAAAATTTGTATTATTGTCCAAAATATAAAGGGCCGTGACACGGTTACTTACAGATGGATTACTTTCAATTTTGGTGTGTTTTATTTAGGACCGAAAGGAACAAACTAGGCCATTTCAACACAATTAAATGTTTCTCCTTTAACCGCTTGAGTGTTGCTTTAGCAGTATGCTTCGGGTCATTGTTCTGCTGGAAGGTGAACCTCTGTCCCAGTCTCAAATCACAGGCAGACTGAAACAGGTTTTGCTTAACAATATCCCTGTATTTAGCACCAGCCACCTTTCCCTCAACTCGGATCAGTTTCCGACCAGTCCCTGCTGCTGAAAAGCATCTCCACAGCATGATGCTGCCACCACCATGTTTCACTGTGGGGATAGTGTTCTTTGGGTGATGGGATGTGTTGGTTTTGTGCCAGACATAGTGTTTTCCTTGGTAGCCAAAAAGTTAAATTTTAATCTCATCTGACAAGAGCACCTTCCTCCATACATTTGGCGAGTTGTCCACATGCCTTTTGGCAAACTCAAATAGTTTGATACACTATACAGATACACTAGTCTCTGCTGTAAAACTCTTCAGGGTTACCATTGGTCTCTGTGCTGCCTCTCTGATTAATGCCCTCCTTGCCCGATCTGTGAGTTTTGTTGGGCGGCCCTCTCTTGGCAGGATTGTTGTGGTACCATGTTCTTTCCATTTGAAGATGATGGATTTGATGCTGTTCCAGGGGAATCAAAGATTTGGATATCTTTTTATAACCCAACCGTGACTTGTACTTCTCAACAACTTTGTCCCTGACTTGTTTGGAGAGCTCTTTGGTCTTCATGGTGTGATTCCTCTTCCTTAGTGGTGTTGCAGCCTCTGGGGCCTGACAGAAAAAGAGTGTGGTATGGTGCCATCCAGTGTAAAATGGAGTTACTCTAACCATTTCATTCTATGAAAGCATGTCCTGAAATGTTTTATTCTTTTATATACTGTAGCACTTTACCGGTGACAATATTTAAGTATTATCAATAATTAGCACAACTGAAGTTACATTGTCACAAATGACCCTTCTTAATACATAGACAACTGCTTTCCTGTCATTATTTTTGGCTTAATGTCATGTGTGTTGGTTTAAATTGCCATGCGCAATTGGCAAGTTTCTCTTCTAGTATTACCTTTGCCCATTTCTTTCAAACAGTGTTCATCTTTTCCATGTTAAGCCCTTAATTAGTTTGTGTATATAGATGCTGCTCACTGTTGTATTTTTTTGTGCATTCCTAGCATTAACTTGTTCTCCAGTGTCTTGTTTCTTAGGCTATACTGTATGTCTACACTAGCCTGAGTAAATCTGAAAACATGTATTTTATGCGTCTATTTGTACACACAGTGATTTTCATAATTATTTTCAAAATGTGGTATGTCCACACCTAAACACTTAAAGCCATCTGAAAACATCAGAGCAGTATTTATTACATCTTCCCGATGAAGTTTGTTTTGTGGCGGCATGGTGGCATAGTGGTCAGCACTTCAACCTTTCTAGCAAGCCTCGTGCCTAACAAGGCCGTTTCTGTGTGGAGTTTGCATGTTCTCCTTGGCATACATAGGTTTTCTCTGGGTGCTCTGGTTTTCTTCCACAAGCCAAACAGATGCCCCTAGGTGTAAATGTGAGTTTGAATAGTTGTGTGTTGGCCCTGCGGTAGTCTGGTGAGATTTTCAGGGTGTACAATGCCTTCTCCTGAAGTCGGCTGGGTTGGGCGCCAGCCTACCCGCGACCATAATAAAGAATAAAGCAGCTTGGAGAATGAAAAAAAATGTTTGTGTTGTGTCTTAAACATAAGTTTCGACCAGTGTCATTTCTGAAACTCTGTTTTCCCTGTCCACATTACAAGTGGATGAGCGTTTCGAAAAATAGCACATTTGGTGACTGCAAACTTTCAATGAATATGGATTTATGGGAAAAACTGAGAAATAATCAGGCGCTTTCAGATTTACCAAGGTAAATGTGGACATAGGCTTAGATCCACAGCTTCCTGTTTTGGCTCTAGTCAGTTTTCCTAATTCAGGAATATGAATGATCTTGCTTATATGTGCTCTGGTCCACAGTGTATGTCTTTATTACACTAAATAAATCACACATTGACATTAGATTGAGATTCCATTGCATACATTGCATTTAAAGGTAAAAGTTTGCTCCTGTGATCACTTACATTATAACAACAGCCATTCCCTCACCAGCAACTTGCTTTCCTCTTGAAGTTGTTAAAGCACCTGTTTGTAGCACAAAAGGTATACAACAGGTCCACTACAAAATAAATAATAAAATTGGGCAAATTGATAGGACAGCTGTGGGTGTATGGCCAGCATCTCACCTGCTGTGAAATGGAAAACGCCATTGTAGACCCATGTCGAGGAATTTTAAACGTTATTTTTTTTTTTTTCTCGTAGGTAATTCTTGATGTCAGATCCATTTCTTAGTTTTGTTGTGTGATGCCCCACAATGTCCTAAGGCTGTGTTATGCTAGACATGCAAATATTGTAGCTTTTTGTGTCATCTGATACAAATCGTAAGGTTTTCTTACAATAGTCCTATAATTGCCCTATGATAAAATCCATATGACCTCCTGATATACCAACATGTATTGTACGACTTTTATATACGAGTGTAGGGTTTTTAATGACTTCTGCATCATAGGGTCACAGTTCCCAACTGTTGGCTGGCAGGTTTTATGAATAAAACCAAAAAAACCCACAACATTTATTTGTTGAAATAGTAACATTTATATAACGCAACTCATAATAAATACATGGGCTCTCAGTTATCCAGAAGAACTGCTGTAGAAATACAGCCAAAATTATTATAAAACATGACAAAGTATACTTGAGACTACTGGTGCATTTATTTATTTTTTTTTACCAAAAAGTCACTCTAGGTAATGATTTTGTTTAGTTTAAAGTTGTTTATTGTTCATAATTTTTTTTAAAAGAAAGAAAATGTTCAGTTTCATGTTATTTTAAAGAAATCTTTGCTTTACAGACACTCTAAGACTTTACGGCATGGTTAAGACTTTTGTGCAGTACTGAATATATTATATCTTTAACACACAGGCTGTATACTCTGTATAGTCAATATGGGCAGATATGAAGACTGAATAATACAGCAGTCAGTTAGTTAAAATTGGAGAGCACAGATGGCACAAGGAGTGGTATTGCATCAGGTTATTGAAATACACTGTGTAGCTGCCATGGCTCTTACTGTGGCACCGAGCAGGGTCTCAGTTCTTTTTTCTCCCTATTTGGCATGCAAATGTAGAGCTAGGCATTGTCCTTAGCATGGATCAAAAGGACTCTTCTCTAATACTTTTAAGACCTTATTAGTATGCATTACTGAATAAACAACGATTAAGCACTAATAGATTGCAGAATTTATAACATCCATTTGTTTGAATAATAACTGTTAGATAATGCAACTTTTAATGAAGATGTGGGTTCTCACTTATCAAGTCTAAGTGCTATCTTACATAATTAGCTTTCTTGTAGATTTTTCCTTTTGAGTGACAGTTTTGTTTCTCCAGTCTTCTGTAAGTTTTCCAATATTTGACCCTGGTAACCGTGGTACATTCAGAGCTGTCCTTTGTATGCATTTTGTTTTAATGTGGTGAAGCACTGTTCCATTCATGAGGCATGGATTGGTTTACTGTTATAAACCTAACATATCTATCTACATTATACAGTAAGGGGGAAAACATTCAGACCATTTTTTGTGTAATTTAAAATACAGTACTGTACTTCCAGTTTGTACTGTATGTATACTTCACCACATTCACATAGTTAATGCTCTCTGACTTTGTACTTAGAAATAGCAAAAAAGTATATACTCATTAACATAATCAAATA
>JAQMYF010000002.1:16946231-16988084 GCA_030014195.1 Neosilurus mollespiculum | reverse complement strand
ATGTTTTTGGACTGTGGGAGGAAACCAGAGTACCCGGAGGAAACCCACGCAAGCACAGGGAGAACATGCAAACTCCAGTGTTGTACATAAGGGAATAAAATGAACACTATACAAATACAAAAAAAGTTTTTTTTTTTTTTCTAGCCCTATAATCTTTTCATGTTGACAATATTATGAATAATATTCCTGGGATGAGCAGAGGGTAGTCTTTATGATTAGAGGAGCAGCTGATAGGTACATATCTAAGGTATGCAGAAATTATTATTCACTCAAGCAAAAGGGAAACATGAGCTTAGACTGTTTTTGGTAAATATAATCTTCACAAAATGCATCCGTATAAGACTATCTGCAACAGCAAATGAGTCACAATTGCTGAAAGTTCCATGCAGCATTAAACCATTAGAACTATTTAATTCTTCAGCATTTATTATACACTCCATCCGTCTATCCATCCATCCATCCAGAAGCATCCAATAAGACACTTGCACCATTCTATCTGACTCTTATAATTAACAGTATATCAGCAGATGTTCCTAGCTGACACATTTAGCTGTGAGTAAAGAGTAATACCAAAGCATTGCCCCCTGTGATTAAGGTATATTGAGTCAGTAAAGCAAACAGCTGCTGTACTGAATCATTCAATCTAACATCCTATAGTTCTCCTATAGCGTGGGGGATTATGGGGAATTATTGACTCATTCTGTTCTGCTCCACACCAGTGGTCCATAATGAAGCAATGATTATGACAGTGAAGCATATTTTTGTGCCTACTCAAACTCCATATTAAAGCTGTTGTCTTGAGTGTTCCAGTAGCTGCTGCATATTACCATGCACTGAGTCTGTTATACAATGACTAAAATAGCCTCTCTACAATTATTACCAAGATTCCTTTTTCAGAATTATTTCCTCTGTGTTGAACAGTAAATTTACTGCATATCATAACATTAGCTGCTGTAATAAGGCCAGTTCTTATGAAACTCTCTGTGCCTGAATATGCCTTAATTAGAACTTAAAGAGCAAGAGAAACAGGTCAGCAGCATTTAGACTCAAAGACCTCTGACCTGATTATCCGTCTGCCATGCTGTCAGTTTTTCAATTTCAATATTCATGGGCTCCATAAATTAACAGTGGTTCTTCCAATCAGATGGCAAATTAATTTATTTCCTAATTTATTAACTTCCACTGAGCAATTTCTTTGTTCTTCTTTTGGCTGACATTTTTCTTCACAGTGGTGAGAGGTGACCTTTTTAAAGAGCATCTCCTTAAATATGTAGGTGGTTAGGACAAATATACCAAAAACGAGACAAGACTGAAGATTTTTTACAATGTTGGCGGGACACTCGAGCGTTCACATGAGAGGAACTTCTGTAAATATCATGGGCTTCACTTCTGTCACAAACCTGTTTCTTCTCTTAGCCCTATAAATAAAATATTCAGGTCACTACGGTGGCGTAGTGGATAACTCATCCGCCTCACAGCAAGAATGTCCTCGGTTCAAGTCACGTGCTCAGCAAGGGCATTTTTGTGTGGAATTTGCATGTTCCCCCCTGTTTGCATGGGTTTCCTCTGGGTACGCTGGTTTCCTCCCACAGTCATGTATATTAGGCTAAGTGGCTATTCCAAATTGCCCCTAGGTTTAAGTGTGAATGGTATTCTGTGTGTTGGCTCTGTGGTGGACTGGCAAGCTATTTAGAGTTCCACCTTCACCCAGTGTCAGCTGAGATAGGCTCCTGCCGTCCCTGCGACCTTAGTAGGATTAAACAGTTTGCCAAATGAATGAATGAAGTCACTAGACAATTGTCTGATTACAGTACTGATGATTCCTTCCCTTGGCTGAGCTTCTATCTTGATGCTTATATACACACTGCAGATGATTCAGCTTTCTGCTTTCTGCCCTGCTTTGCTTCATTGAACTTGCCTTGATCGCTGAAAGGCACTGATTCAGTGAATCCACAAAAATAAAAAGCTACCTGTTCACGACGTGGGTGTGATGAGTTGACAGGAAATATGTTGTGCTGTAGCCATATATTAATACATTAAAGCTAAAATGCATATGGCTTTGAGGCTGAAGATGTCACACTAATCTCAGAATAATCCTACCAACACGAGTGACCACTTGTCAATGGTCTGTAGATAAATAGAGCTTGAACAATTCCCTTCAGTAGGTTCTTACAAAGAAGAAATCTATTGCAACTTGTGATTTATGTAACATGGTTTGATAATCCTTGTCAAAAAAAAAAAGAAAAAAAATCTTGAGTCAATAGAAAGCATCAGAATACAAAAATGGTACAATCCGACTTCCTGAGGAGTGAAAAGAAGTGTGTGTGTATGTGTGAGTCTGTGTGTCTGTATGTGTAGGGGTGATGACACCAGAGACGACACAGAGCCAAGCAAACTCCTCCCACTGCATCAGCTTGCATCGGCTGAGCTTGTTGCCATGGTGACAGGTCTCAGCAGAGAGCCGTGCTTGTTATAAAAGTCATAAGAGATCCCAACGACCCTGAAAATGAGCCGGTCATGTAGTCAAAATAGGTTCTCTTAAGGCAGCCTTCCTTCCTCAAGCCATGTGGTACCATGCAGAATCCCTTCCGATATGATGAACATGTTTACGTGTTACCCATGCCTACTGCCTGTGGATTGACTGACAGCATCAGAAAGCCATCTCAGGGCTACCAAAACAAGTGTGGATTTAACATTTGTAGGCCAATATAACAAAGAAAAGTTATCTTCATGTGTTGGATTTAACAGGATTAATTCCCTAATTGCGAGTTTCAGGCAGACCTGTCTGTTAGGTAACACATGTTGTGATATTCATGGGAGGAAAATGCATGCTTTATTCACTGAATTGGTACAATGGTGTCAATTGCTTGTTTTGCATTGGTGATTTTTTTCCCCCAGTTTTACCACAAATCCCATGTAGTCACTCTTGGAATACTTACTTGGATGATATGTAATATAAGAGTAAAATTACTATAATGTGCAAAAATCCAGCCATGGATTCATGGCAGAACGCACATTGCGTACAAAAGCAATGTGCGGACAGTGCAAATACAGGGCGGCGTTGGGATAGCACTTCACATTAAGAAGGTCCTGGGATTGAGCCCCTTGCCTGGTGAGGGTGTTTCTGTGTGGAGTGTGTGCATGTTCTCTCCATGCTTTTGTTGGTTTCCTCTGGTTTTCTCCCATAGTCGAAAGACATGCACGTTAAGCTAATTGGCTATTCCAAATTGCCCCTACGTGCCAATGTGAAAGTGGTTGGGGGTGTGTGTGTATGTGTGTGTGTGTGTGTGTTGGCCCTATGATGGACTGCTGAGCTGTTTAGAGTGTACCCTACCTTTGCCCAGAGTCGGCTGGGATCAGATCCAGCCTCCCCGCAACCCTAATAATTAAGGATAAAGTGGTTCAGAAATGTCAATATAAATCATGTTGACATTTGCTTTTATAAAATTCAAGCATGCAATTTTCTTGTTCCATTGATACTTTATTTTATAACTTTATTACCATTTTAAATATTTACCAGTGGAATAAGAATATATCTTAAGCTTCATCTTAAAATTAGCAAAAATTCTTACATTTGTTTAATATCATAAAGATTTTTTCCTGATAAACTATAATTTTTCAAGCCATCATTTGAGGGTAAAGTACTGAATATCTACTTACATCTCACAACTCTTTTATATAGTCCACAACTATTGGAACAGATGACTGAGGAGTAAATGTAAAAAGTATCTGTGAAATGCAGGAGCTGGAAATGTTAGTCATAGATTTCTGTTCAATAATCCATGGTCCACCAGGCATAGATAACCAGGTAGCTGACTTCTATTTTCTGTTCAAAGGAGAAGCTTTCACTCTGTATCATGAACATCCATTTACTAATGCCCCTTTACACAAAGCATGACCCCAATGTCATTGGTTATAAGTCATTTATGAGTCCCTGGTGAGCTTTTTGGCTTTTATAACCCCTAGCCTTTGATTGCCTCTTGAATTTGCCGAGCGTGAAGCGCTCGAGTTCTCCTTATTGAGTTGGCGGCGCGACTTCGTCCCTCGCAGCTGTGTTCCTTTTCTCTCAGCTTTTCTTGGCAGCAATGGAGCCTCTCCCTGGCTTCCTGTTGCATAAAGCCTGCCTGGCTTTTGTTAACTCCTTTAGTAGCACTTGGACTAAGAATGTTGCCCATAAAATCTTTAGACCTTATTAGGATTAAGCAATTCGACAAATAAACTAATAATTTAATCAGGTCCCTTTTTTTTAACCTTATTAAAATAAAAATTGGAATGGGGCTCTGAATTGACAACAAATGTACATTCTTTTGCAACACTGTCACAAATTCAAATTTCAACTATCCGTGGCCGGAAGCCAGTCGAGGAAAATTGCCTGTTCTTTTTCGATGGGAAAGCATAAGCTCTCATTCCTGTTGATGACAGCAACACTAGCCAATCATGGATATCTGTGAGCTCATGTTTGACTTGCTTTATATATCTCATGGGAAGCACATGCTATTGTTTACAATCCCTGATTTGTAACTGTGCTGTGATAGGGAATAAAACTGGAGAGAGAGTGGGGGAAAATGTAAACACCGCTGAGGAATTGCTACACTTGACTCTACTTAGTGCTGGGTCCCATCTCACCACTCTGTTGTCACACATGCTTAAATAGTTATACTGTAATTAATATCTTCTGTCTTGCCTTACAGAAATCTTTCCAAGAACCCACTTACCACTCTGTCCTGGCAGCTGTTCAAGAACCTTCAGCTGGTCGAATTGTAAGTTCTTTAAGGCACCAAATTGTGTTTATTTTGAGGATGATGATGATGATGATGATTACTAGTATATTATTATTATTTTATTTTTTATTTTATTTTATTTTTTTACATAGAATACAGCATTTCTTATGCACTAATACTCTCTTTTGACAATTATTATTAGTAAAACACTTGTAAGTTTGACTTCACAGTCACCATGCAGTGGTTGAAAAATTGTGTTATTTGGTCAGGATGTGTAAACCTTTGATGTGTCATATATTTTGCCACACAGTCGAAACAGATATTTGAGGTCAGGATGCTCAGCAGCACATGTCCCTCAAAGCACTGCGACTGTTTAGCATCTAATGAATTGTGCCTTTTCCAATTAGAGATACTTAATTGTACAGTGGTGGCCATGTGTCTAAATAAAAGCCCCCCATTAACTAACAGCACAGGGTAAAATTGCAGTTTCGATTACTGTCTGCGATTTATTACGCAGCCTTTCTGCAGACTCCACCATTCTTTCTATCTGCTATTAATTTTATATTATTTTCCTTAGTCATAATGCAGTGGTCATCCTCACATTTCTAGCTTGACTGCTTGCTTATTAAGGACAATTTACTAGGCCTCATTATAACACAGGTAATTTGCTGGTTGTACAAGCACCATCACCACTATAATTCACCCATGTAAATGTGTATTTGCATCAGATCTTGGAGCTTCACCACACGGCCATAAGCAAGCAAAGCATCTGAGCTACTTAATTAAGACGTGGCAGTGAAATATATTGGTTTTGTCTGTTGTGAGCCTGACCTCATTTTCTTGTTTGTCATGAATATTTGTGCACTCTGTGGTTAAATAAAGCGTGCAGTTTGTTCATAGATCATTGAGGGAGGCGCTGTCATCATGCCATGCCGGAATTAGTAAGACAATACAGCTCCTGATGAATTAACATTCTCATGCCATCCAGTTACAACATGATGATTACCAAAGATCTTTGCATTCAGGGACATTGCAAGGATCAAAATTTTACAGAGAGCCACATAGCACGCAGAGACATAACCAACTTAATATTTACTAGGCTAGACCCAAATGCCGAATGTGTACTACACCAGCTAGTAACTTCTAATTGCTCGTTATCTTATACTTCTATTAAGGCTTCTGCTGGTAACAAAATAATGTTTAGGGTATGTGCAGTGTAACAGTAAACAGTAACTGTTTTTTAGGGTTAAAACACATGGTAAATTATTAAAGCAGTCTGGCAGGAGGAGCCATTTTCCCCTTTTTGAGTTGACTTTTTATTTTCCAAAAAGTATGTACATAAAATATTCTTTTAAAATCATTTGTGATGCCATTTTAAGTCACTTGGTTTAGTTTTTATTTAAACACAAGATGTAAAAATACTATTCCAGTAAGATTACAGACTTATTTTTCATAATAAAGTTTCATGTTAGCAAATATTTGGTGCGCTCAAAATCTATGGCACCTTGAGCTCAATTTGAATGACAGTGACAGTGCTTATCATTTAACAAGTATTTAAAATCTAGAAGTGTAGTGTGTCATAAGAGATAAATATTAAGGGTAATAGATATTAGGTAATAATAATAGGTAATATTAATAGTTAATATTTTCTGAAGTCAGCTTTGAACTAATGCAATGTCTTTATATCTCCACATAATGTTTATATCCTTTTCTGTTACTACATTATCGAAGGGTTTTGGAATTCAGTTTTAATTCTGACGACTGGAGATGCTAACAAAAGCCTTCTGAAACTAGTTAGATCAAGACCTCTGTGTTCTCATAGCTAAATACACCTATTTTTTTAAATTACTGGTGGGTTATATTTAAATGGTTGTATCTGTGTTTATGGTCAGTTCTTTGAATGCAAGCATGGATTGTTTTCTTTGAAAAGAAGTTACTTGTGTGGAAAATACTATATGTGCTAGAAAATATTTTGCATTTTCAGAAAAATGTTGTGAGTAGACCTTTTCTCATCCAACCTGAAGCAACCATCAGTCACAGTGAATTAGACTTATTTGCCAGGTGGGTGTTGCAGTTTGTTCGTAATTATTTCAGTGAAGCTCAGCATGAGAATTGCTGATAAAGTGCCCACCTGCACTCTTAGCCCCACCTGAATACAGCACAGTCCACTTTATCTTTCCTGACAGAAGAGGCCCTGTCAGTGATAAGGCACTATATGCACATTCACATCTGCAGGACTCTATGACATACCCTGACGGCTAAAACTGCCAGCAGAATACTCAAGCTCACAAGGCTCGCAAGGTGTGTGTGAGTTTATCCAAGAAATTTATTAGACCTCTTGTCATAAATAATTGAAATACAAATATTTTCAAAAAAGTTCAACAATTCATGTTTTATTTTTGCTTGTTAGTAAAATAAAGAAAAACATAATGTTAAATAAAAACTTGATATTTAGTATGGCCTCCTAAAAGGTATTGCCGATTTTCTTTTTCACATTTCTGTAGGCACTATTTTCCAAACTGTCTGTAAGGCTTTCCAAAGACAATCTGTGGATTCTTTGTTTAAATAATCTATACAAAATTTTGATGAATGTTTATTAAAAATTTCCATCTGATATATATATATATATATATATATATATATATATATATATATATATATAATTTGCATTTCTCTCATTTGGAACAAGTGGTATAATAAATTCATTAAAGAGCAGCTGTCACCTAAACAACACTTTAAATTATCAGATTAAAATAATAAAATAATAAATTTGGTGTATCAGCATGCATGCAATAAAAAAGCAGCATGCTTACATTTTCATGTGATTCTCTTAAAATTTTGATATCGTCTTTTTTGTTTGAGAAAAAAACAGAAGTGACGTAAGTGCAAGAAGTTTCTCCGAGACGTGTCATAAAGATTTAATTGTTTTTGTGCCAATAATCAGAAATAGTAAAAAATATATTTATTAATATAGAAAATAATAGAAAAATGCCTTTTTGTCAGTTTGATTGTGAACTAAATCCTGTCCACACCCATACAGAGATTTCCACCAAACTTGGTGAGGACACTACCTTACCTGAGTCCCAGAAATTATTTGATTTTAGGATCTCTAGGTCAAAAGTCAAGGTCAGAGCAAGGTCACATATTTTTAAAGCCAGAGCAATTATAACCAGAAACAAGTGCTAATAGACATGTTGTATTTCTGGAACACCAATAAAACCTTCAAACAAGACAGTGTTTTTGTTAATTTGGTCACATCTGTTGAATATCCTTGATGAATGGAAGAGGTCCCTTTAGTTTTTGATTTTTTTTTACACCATTCTCTATATACTTTAAAAATGGCAGTTCATGAAAATTCGAGAATATGAGCAGTTTTTTGAATACTCAAACCCACCCATTTGATAACACTATCCATGCCACACTCCAAAATACAAAGAACACATTGTGATGTTTGAAGGGAACATTAACTGACCTTTATCTGCATGACTTTATGCATTATGCAGCAGTCACATGACCAGCCAGGTTGGATAATTACATGACTGTGCAAATGTACAGGTGTGGTCACAGAGAACACATTATGTGCACGATGTACTGAATATATATCTCCATATTGCCATTGTCCTGCTCTGCGCCTTCAGCTTGAAGCATGGAGCACTGCCAGAAAAATCATTTCTCAGTATTACTCCTGTTATTCTTGGGCATGTTGCCAAAAGTGGTCACTGGAAAAATATGACTTGCCCTGCAAAACATGTCATTCAGTGCCGTTATCTATTCCTGGGTCCTTGGGCTGAGAAGCAGTTATCCTTAGAGGACCCTTGTATTTAATAAACACTGTGTGTACTGCCCTATTCTACTTGATTTCTTCATTTGTCTTTAAATGTGAAGGAATTTTATTGGCTCTTCCATTTTACAAATTGCATTTGCAGCCCTGTTTTGTGAATCATGCCTAACCAAGCACTGCTAGCACACGAAGGATTACCCTCCTGTACTTCAATAAAATGGATTTATTGCCAAGACAGATGATAGATTGCTGTAATTTTACCATTTTTTTCTCTAGTCCAGTCCTCCCTTTTCATCCTTTACCTCCATTTTATTTCAAAATATGCCTAATTTTCTCATTACCACCTGAAAGTGCAAGAACTGTTAATCTGATTCTTTGAATGCAGTGTTGTTTCTGACAAGTTGCGGCAGTGATTGTAAAAGAAGACAAAAGAAAATGCACAAAAACCCATGCGCTCACTTCAAAGCCTGGATACTTTAAACTTCGGCTGCAGGCTAAATCAAGCAAATAGCACACTACAGATTCATTCAGATTGCATGAAAGGGTTTATAAAATGATGGAAGGTTTGAAAATATACAGTGAAGTGCTAGTTTCATTCCCAAGCATAAAGATTACAGAAAGGGCATCATGCTGAGATGAAAGCCCATGTGTAATGATATACAGTGCTTTTTGAGAATCTGAATATTCTGGTTTTGTAAGTTGTAATGTTGAATTTTGATATTGTGATAATGATCATTTCTAGGTGAGCAACTGCTGGTCTATTGTGACTTGTTTATTTGTTCATTGTGATTTATTAGAAATTAATCATATTAGCTATACAATAGAATATTGGATGTAGCAGAATTGATAATAATGGAATAGTGCAAATAATTAACCTAAGTAATAAAACCAAGAAAATAAAGAAAATCTATAAATATCATTCCTTATAAACAATTAGTACGTAGATCCTTCTTATTTCCAAATTATTCTCTAACATGTCACAGAAAGAGTTCTTTTCACTCTTCTTTTGTTGTCCTCTAAGCTAAAGATGAAAAGGTTTTGAATTCTATTGGTGTTGGTGCATAAAATTAAAATACTTTAGGGACTGTAAACATTTGGGTGGTTTTAGAACAGCTTACTGTTAAGAAATTTGTTGACTATTATTATTATTATTATTATTATTATTGTTGTTGTTGTTGTTCATCATCCATCTCTTTGCCGGACCACTTAATCCTATGTTGGTCACAGGGAGCCTATCTCAGCTGACTCTGGGCGAAGGAAAGCTACATCCTGAACAACTCGCCGGTCCATCGCAGAGCAACAACACCAACCATTCATACTCACAATCACACCTAGGGGCAATTGGGAGTAGCCAATTAGCCAAATGTGCATGACTTTAGACTGTTTGAGGAAACCCAGAAGAAACCCACATAAGCACTGGTAGAACATGCAAACGCTACACAGAAATACCTTAGCCTCGAACCCAGGACCTTCTTGCTGTGAGGCTGATGTGCTAACCGCTATGCCACTATGCTGCCATAGTAATAAAAGTAAGAAGTAGAAGAAGAATAAGAAGGAGAAGAAGTTTGTTTCTTTATGGGGCATATCTTTGACAATAGTTCAGGCTAAAAACCTAACAGTTTTATATTTGATGCAGTTGCTTCTATTTCAGTGGTTAATTCACAGGTACAGCATTGTGTGGCGGATACTTTAATAAGACAAATGTGTTGTTATTTAGTTATTTATTTTTAAAAACTTTTATTATAGATGTGAAAAGGTTTTCTGTCAGGAGATATATATTTTTGTGGTAGTAACAGTAAAATTAAATATTGAACTGTATCACCACACCATATCCAAAATCTTGTTTTGTTGCTTAATTATGTAACATGTTGCCCCCCAGCACCATAACGTTAGAATTAATCATGTGTTTAATCTGCTCTCTGCTTGATCTGACTGTGTGCAGGCGACTTGAGGGGATTGTATTCAGCTGTGGCTGTGAAATTCGCTGGATCCAGCTGTGGCAGCAGAGAGGGGAGGCAGGTTTACACACCCAGCAGCTCTACTGCAAGACTGGTGCAAATAAGATCCGCCTGCGTGCAATGAACATCGTTCATTGTGGTAAAAAAAAAAAAAAAAAACCTTATGAGCACCTCTATACTCAGTGAACTGTTACAGTGGTCACCTTGGTATTAAGGAAAATGCAAACTGTATATCAAAAACGAGTCACTGTGTGGAAAGGAATGGTTAAAAACATAATCTGGCTCAGTTTAATATTATGATTGAGGTATAGCTAAAGTCCGCCAATCTCTGCCAGATGTGTAACTGAAAGTTCATGATCATGCGTTTTTAAGTGCAGGTTTTAACTGCTCAAGTTGTTTCTTGTGTGTTGAAAATGAATTAATTTGCTAAAGTTTTATGTGTTTATACCTCATTCTTTGGGGGAAAAAAATCACAGCAAGCTCATTTTGTTTGCCAAAATACTCTGTGCTACTAATATATGGATTCTGTGGTCAACATTTTAGCTCTAAAAAAGGCAGTTATGTATTTGTTTTTTGACTAAAAACTAAGGATTTAACTTAAAGGTGCATTTGACAAGAATGAACCCTATAGTTATGAAACAAAACATTTCACATTTCCGTGGTTTTAAATTTTTAAACAGCATTTTTGTGGCTTGCGGGAGCCCGAGATCAACAAGAAAGCTCACAATTCATAACAGTATGTGGTAGTTCTTGTACATCAGCTCGATGTATTTCCATATTCTCTTATGTACTCTAGGAAAATCTACTTAGGTAGGGAGTTCTGCTAATACAGTAAAACATTTTAACAAATTAAGGTCATTTTGCAATTTATGATATGAAGGTACAAAGAGGAAAGGTCACAGTCAGTAAATTGTTATAAAGTAAAGTTTAATACAGTGATACCCACAGAATAATTCAGGTGGTTCTTACATTTTTGAGGTTTCAATCTGCTAAAATAGGTTCAATATTTTGTATTAGCCTGTTTGAAAAGGACACCATTTGGAGTCTGTTTCAGTCTCACATGAATACAAAATCACAAAAATAGAATGTGGATGGGTCAGTTCATATTCAGTTCAAGGCACGATAATGGCAAAAATAAAATTATACAGATATTAAACTAACAAATCTAAACTAACAAATCTAAATATAAACTAGTGAATAAAATTCTGAATAAATAAGGCTATGTACATCTACACATAATATTATATTTCATTTACATGCATCAGATAAGCATCTGTTCCTATGCATGAATGCATGGTGTATAGCTCACTTATAGTGCAAAACACTTTCTTGTTTACAGCTGATTTTATGTGAGTCACATCTGACTTCTCACAATACAGTGGCACCATCAGAGAAAAACGAATACTTTTGCTTTGTTTGTTCTTTGGTTTTATTTCACAAAAGCATAGTTAAACAAAGCGAAATGCAAAAAGGGCTTAAGGGCATGAGCATTACAAGGCTGGGCATGGGCACTGATGCTTTGCCAAGTGTGAAATCAAAAAATCATCCATGTGCAGAGAATTTGGAATAATGAGATAATTACATAAATAGTTTGTTTAAATAATTTTGTGTATTGGATCCAGCGTTTATAATTTCTGTTCTTTTTCCAATTAGCCTTAATGTCCAGACCACGTGATATTTCTGCAGTATTACAGCTCTGTGCATTGGTTTGCATCTCACAGTTCTATTTACCAACTCAGCTCACAACTCAAAATACACAGGAAGTTTATTAATTCCCTATATTTCTACTACTTCTACCACACACACACACACACACACACACACACACACACACACGCACAAAACAAGAGCTTTTTTTGTTGTTGTTGTTTTTTGGTCTGTTTGTAACTGATTCATTCTTACCTGTAACAATTCAAATTGAGGGGGAAACATACCAGGGTTTTCAAATCAGGGATCCAAATAAGCTAAATTCTGAATCTGTTTTTGGCACACCAATGCATTAACAATCTAGTGCATTCCCACTAGTC
Organism: Neosilurus mollespiculum; assembly: GCA_030014195.1. NCBI lineage: Eukaryota > Metazoa > Chordata > Actinopteri > Siluriformes > Plotosidae > Neosilurus > Neosilurus mollespiculum. Next base: position 16,975,597 of record JAQMYF010000002.1, on the reverse strand, counting down.
TAGTGGAAATATATTTTTTCCCAATTTGTGCAATAATCTCAAATAAAATCCAGAAAGTTACAGCTATAACCAATGGGGAATACCTTGTGTCTGTTATCTCCCTGTTCAAGCACCTGATATTATTCTTTCAAGAACAGAGTACTGAGCTTGATCTTGTCTTCTTTCTAATGTAGACCTCCCTGATATCAGTGTAACTCACAGTAACCTGACGGTGATGGAAGGAGACAACATCACAGTCAGCTGTAACGGTTCAGGCTCTCCATTACCTGATGTGGACTGGACCGTGAAAGGACTTCATTCTATCAACACACACCAGGTAATGTCTGCTCACTTGAAACATGCTCATAGTGCTCATAGATACTCATGCGCACACACTGATAACTCTATGCTATCTTGCATTTTTTTCTTCACCCTTTAGTCAAACGTCTATTGGCCAAACATTCACTCCATCAACCTCACTCTCGTCAATGTAAGCCGAGACGACAACGGCTTTGTCCTCACCTGCATCTCTGCAAATGTGGTCGGCATGACTAACATGTCTCTTCAGCTGGTGGTGCAATGTAAGTGCCCCTCACCCTTTTGGTGCAACCAAATGGATGGAGCTTTTCTAAGAGATGCCTTTAGGGAAGTAATTTTATCGGCACAATAATATTTAATTCAAGATGTCAAAATGTTAAAAGCTTCAGAAGTATCATTATATTAAAACAGTCCCGAGAGGTTATAATTATTATATGAAATTAACTCAGACTTAGCATTGTGCTCTTCTCTTCTTGATTTGTTTCCTCTTGGCAAATTCATAAAACCCTGCAAAACTGTTTTGCATTCACATAATCTCAGTTTAGCTGCAAACGACATAAATTATAGTTTCCAATATTTACCATCACAACAATAGAGAGTATAAAATTACACTGCATAATACCTGCCACATAATAGTACAAACGCTTAAAATTCAGGGACGCTGTCTGCAGTAAACGTCCACTCAAAGCAAATATTGTGTAGCTACTAAAACATTACCTTGGTACTGTATGTGTTCATACACCACCATTTATAACATTCTTATTTTTCTTTGCTTTTCTTTCTGGTTTTAATTAAATGCATATAACAGAAACTACTGTTATCAGTCTGTGATGTAGAATTCTTTTTTTTTTTTTTTTGAGCATGCATCACTTAAGATGTTGGCTATTTGGGAAGGCAGAGGATGTACACAGGAGTCAGTTGTGACAGAAGGCTGAGTAATTGCATGCATTATTAGACCATCGTGTCATCTGAGCTTAACTGGCGAAAAATCTTTAATGAACAATCAGTAAGTGCTTAGGACTGGAAGGTGCAATGATGACTGTGGAATATTATGCGCTAAAATTAACTTGATATAAAAAGTGTGTACCACAGACTAATAATAGTGATCACTGTAAATATACTAAACTATAAAATACAGCCCCAAATCAGAAAAGGTTGGATGGTGTGGTAAAAGTGAAATTACAAACTGAAAATAATGATTAGTAAATAATCTTTGAATTGTACTTTGTATTGCACTTAAGAAAATGCACATTTTTGATGTTTTACCTCATACACTTTTTAACAATTCTTTTAATTTCAACCACTGCAATATATTTAAAAAACTAGAACAGCACTCACAGAGCGCAAGGTCCCTTCTCTACACCATGAATAATGTAGCAAATAGAACCTGTATTGTTACTGGTTTTATTTACCCATGTGCTTGTCTTAGGATTTGCTCTATAGTAAATGAACGTAACCAACTTCAAATAAAAAAATTAAAAAACGCAACATAAACAAAGAGAACAAACTTTGGTTTGAAGGATCTTTGCGATGGCTAATGTTTGACCTTTCCAGGTCACTAAAGTTCAACCTTATTTGGCTCATTTTACAATTCATATTTTATTTCCTATTTGTGTTCCATAGTAGTGGCATATCTACTGGCACTTGTTTCAAGCACTCAAAATCCAATCACCTTAATTTTGACCTTTTAAAGTCACTTAAGGCCAGAGGGGATTAGGCCTTTTGAAAACATGTATATGGTTTCCTAACTATTAAGTTTATGTCACTTTGTTTCCCAGCTATAAGCAATTTCACTTTTAAAATGGGAAATGGCGATCTACAGAAATGTATGACCTTGCTCTGACCATGATGTTTGACCTTGACATTCCAAAATCAAATAATTGATTTATGAATTGATTAATAAGAGTTAGGTAGGGTATTGTTCCCACCAGGTTTTGTACAAATCTGGCTGTGGCAGGATTTTGTTTACAGACAAACTGACAAACAAAGGACAGTGGTCCTGAGCCCATGCAGTTATAGGAGCCATGGTATAAGGAATTGGATATCACAGGTGTTTTAGATTAAGCCCATGGCACACCAAGCAAACAGTTGACCATCTTAATACAATGAGCTGTTGGTGAGCGTCCTAGCTTTTTGGTGTGTCCAACCCGTCGGCACTGGTCGGACCACTGAAAGCTCTTTTTGGCCAGTTTAATATGTTGGTTGGCAAAAGAAATCATACTTTTTGGCTGATCAGGCTATCAGATGAGAACATGAGAATAAACGCAGACAAAATGAAAGCAGGCTAATAAGGAAGTTACCCAATTTGGGGCAATTTCTCCTTATTTTCTGCCTTTATTTCCTCCTTTATTCTTTCACAAGCACAATGCCAAGGGCTGACTACACCAATGCTGACTGTTTAGTAGCCATATCCTCAATTAAAATTTAGCAATACAAAATTGTCTGTATCGAGCAAGAGAGAGTAGTGTGAAAATGATTTTTAAAAATGTAATCCGTTTTAATCTCAGCAGTCATTCCAGTGCCTCTTTTGAAGGAAATACATTGACCACCAGCTAGTATAGAGAGCTATTTGCTGTCATGCAGGTGCAGAATATATAGTGTGTTGCGACTTGCTGTATATGGAGATTCCTATTTGCATGTTATGGTTGTTTGGTGTATATTAGTAAAGGAAATAAAGTTCACCAGACAAAATATGAAAAATCGGCTTACAAAATCAAGTAGTGGTCACTACTTTTTTTAATTTGTATTTTCTAATTCTGTCCTTTCTATTCCATATGAGGGGAATGAACTCAGGTTCTCTTCATTGCTGACCAATTTTATACCTTATGACCTATGCCAAAAATACTACTGTAATGTATGTATGACATTTTAACATGATCTTTTGAGAGATTTAAGTCTCTTAAGACTTAAAGTAGGGAAGTCATTTTTAGTCTTGGGAAAATAGAACAGAACAGAACAGGCTTAAACATTTCAGCCACAAAGTTCTTACAGATATCTTTTTTTAGGGAAATTATGCTGGGTACAGATATCATCACTCCTTTTTCACCAACTTAGGAATGTAGTAATGTTGTTATACTATAATACATGGAATGTTTTGTTAAAACTTCACAAAATACTTGCAGTTTAATCTCAACCTGCTAATCTGAATGAATGTCTTTCTGTATCATAGTAGCTAGAAACAGTGCAACAACTACTATATAATGATATCTATAGGAAAAACTTGAGCAGCACAAGGCTCTCTCTAGCTTGTATTACTGTTGTCTGATATTTTTCTCACTTCACAGAAACATTCAGTCGGTTGCATACTGCAGCCTGCGCCAAGTTGTAAATGTGTGTATGCCTGAAGCCCAGCCATGGTGTGGGGTCCCATCCAGAGTGTATTTCTGTCTAATGCCCAGAATAGGCACCAGATTCACTGCAGTCCTGACTGGGACAAAATGAATGATGAATGAATGATGATTAGCAGTCAATCTTGTACTCAGTTTGTTGCAGTTGCCTGTGAAATGGTCATTTCTTCCTCTGCCCACAGTTTAAAGGCTCGACTTTGCTTTTTGATTCCAAACCTGTGTACTGCTTATGTCTTTTTTTAAAATAGCACTCTTGTAAATTGTTTGAATTGGGGAAATGGCAAAGCATTACCATTCCTCTAAGCTCCACCATCAACAGTTCCCTAATTTTCAGCTGTCTGGTATTGGATTGAAACCAAATTTGTACACAATTTCCAGATTATTCTGCACTACTACCACATATTGTGGAAAGCAAGATTAGATGGACTGTGCTACACATCATCCTGACAATATCTACTTAGTGTCTTAATGACTTTTTAAAATTATTAAGAAATTGACTGGTTTAAGTGCCTTTACTTGAAGCATGATAATTAATTAGTTCATATTCCAGTGAATATGAACTAATTAAGACTTTAATTTAGACAAGTCTTATTATTCGTACATTCATTTGGCGAACCGCTTAATCCTACTAGGGTTGAGTCTCAGTCAACACTGGACAAAGGTGGGGAACACCCTACACAGCTTGCCAGTTCGTCACAGAGCCAGTACACACAAAACCATTCACACTCACAACTGGGGGCAATATGTAACAGTAATTAGCTGAATGTGCATGTCTTTGACTTTGGGAGGAAACTGGAGTACCCCGAGGATACCCATGCAAGCACAGGGAGAACATGCAAACGCCACACAGACATGTCCTTGTCAAGTATTTTTTTGCAGTGTGTTACTGCTTTTGAAAAGGCATATGGAAATCCATTTAATAATACCTTTATTTTTACACTTAGAGATGATTCAAACTAGCCAATACACCATTCATAACACCACAAACAATCATACAATGCTGAGGATCAAACCAGAACCACGGTACAGTGGCACAGCAGATAACCTTGCTGCCTCGCACATATTTTATATACTATTTATATATAAAACACCCCCCCCCCAAAAAAAAAAAAAAAAAACCCAACTAATAATAAATAAATAAATAAATAAAATGAAATTCACTGTATCCGCCCAAAATGGCATCAAGATTACAAACAAAATGTTAATGCAATCCTCAAACCCAAGAAATCCAACGATCCAAAGAGCTATAGGCAAATTTCCCTGCTTAGTATAACCTTTAAGCTGATGGCTACCAAGACCGAATTTTGCCACCAAAGCTGCAGAGCTCATAGGATCAGGACCACCTTCAGACACCTGGATGGAGGAGAGATGGCGAGAGGAATGGAGCCGCTCAAATACCATCCTGCACTGCTTCATTGGCTCGCCATCAGTAGCACCCTGCAGTTATCATCTTTGCTCAGGGCGTGGGTCCGACTTAACCGCCTCTGTACTGAATGGGGAGGGGGGGGGGCACAGTCTTTCCTAAAAACCATGGGGAGCAGTAAAACCGAAACCTGCCAATGCGAGTCCAGCCAGACAACCACCCACATCCTCAGCGAGTGCCCAGCCTTTGGTTCACCACACGGGCCTGAATGCCTGGCGAGGCTGGACCCAGAGACCATAAACTGGCTTTGTAATGCAGCCATCCCTGTATGAATCTGGAAATTATATGAACGGCGACGACGAGCACCCCGAAGCTTTTATGTTAAGTGTACTCAGCAACACTTAGTAGGCAGGTAAGGGAAGAAGAAAGACACAGTTAAATTTAAGAAGTAAATGTTGCATTTGGCAAAATGCTTCAATACATGCAGTGAGTTCTCAGTAACACACCTCACGCTGTGTGTGGCTTTGTGCTGGAGAGCTGAGTCCAGAATGTTAGCCTACTGAGTGTCCAGTGTGGCAGTAGTTTGCATAACAGCCAGTTTCTCTCGGCACCAAAGACATTTGAGGCACTAAAGGAAGAGCGTGCCAGTCAGGAGACATTACTTTTAATAAATAGCACATGAATTTGAGCCGCTGCATAGAGGAACCCATTTAGTTTAATCGGCGCCCTGATGAACGACATTGACGGTAAAAGGAAATGACAGCTCCGACCCAAAGAGGCACACTCAGAATGTTTAGCTATGACAACAATATGCAGAGTGCTACTGTTTTCCTTGTTAGGGATGATTGTGGAATGACAGTGGTATATCTGAGTGACTGAAGTGTGTGATTTCATGTTGTGCAGCCGCTTCATTCCCCAAAGGTATTGGTCTATAATTAGGAATTATCTTAAGCAGCTATTTATATCTTTCAATCTATATAGCATGACAGTGTAACTATTAGGGATGAGCAGTGCATTATATCTTGAGGATTCACTGATGGCATCTTGAAAATACATCCACACTGGTCAGTATTTATCTGTTGGGTTTATGCTATATTTTATGCTATATAACCCTGTAACCCTTACATTCAAACCAAAATTTCTTAATTGACAGTTATGTCATTAGTCTTTGTACATCTTTTGACATCATGTAAATTTGACTGTAGTAACTATGCACTTTTTCAATAACTGATGATGTATTATAGATGTGTTCACAAAGCAGACTGAAAAATGTCTGGGGCATTTCACTTTGGATCTCTTGACCAACCACTGCATCTTTCAAAGTACTTGTCTGGGGATCATATAGGGTACCTGAACATGCTAGGAGTAGAACTGAATAACCAAACTATGATTGTCTGAGAAAGATGCATCTTTCAGATAAGTTAACAGTTCCCCTGATTTTTAAGATAATCGGGTCTACTGAATTTTCACAGTAAGAACCAACAATAAGAGCTGATTATGTACTGTACAGTGTCTCTAGATATTAGTTACTTTAATTTGTGTGAGCCTGCTGAGATGTTAGTTAAGTCAGGTGCACAAAAAGAAATGTGCTTGAGACTGACTTAATGTGAAGCAATATTGAATATCGCATTAGAATGAGTTATAGGTCTATTATGGATTACAGCCGTTTACGTTTCTCTCTCTCTCTCTCTCTCTCTCTCTCTCTCTCTCTCTCTCTCTCTCTCTCTTTGAGTGTGTGTGGTTGTGCATGCATATGTGTCTGTCCTTGTGATAAATCCCTAAATGGTTTATACCAGGCCTATGGGCAATATGCATGACATGCTTGGCTCTGGCATTGCAAAATCAGGCAAATATCTAATATGAAATCAACTTTTACACTGTAATACTTTATAACTTTCAGATAACTTTTAAGACCCAACCTTTTGCAAATTAGAGCCTTTCTTTGTAGCAGCTCTTGCAGACTATTTCTCAGTTCACAGATAGAGTACATTGGTGCTTGTTTTATTTTGGGGAGTGTCTGTACCTGATGGGAATAGTTATATGGCAGCTGCTCAGTTACTTATACCCAAATTAGCTATTCTGCTATTTATAACTGCTTGGCATTAGGGTTTGGATGTAAATTGAATTGTTGACCATTGACACCTTGGTGCTTATCTTGTTATACACCCAGGTATAAACTGCCACACTGGTTGTCCACCACAGGAACACATAGTTTTGTTGGCTACTGATGCCCCGGGTGCAAATAGCATCTGCCTTTTTTTTTTTTTTTTCCTTTCCCTCATTTAATCATTTTTAAAGAACCTGGCTCTTCTGCTTTATTGGCATTTCATCAAAATACATAAATATCACATTGTGTATTATGCATCATAAACTCAACCCAGATTTTCAGGGTTTATTTATTTATTTATTTATTATTTGTCTTGCTGTCTATCCACTATTTTTGCTGATGATGGGTCAGAAAAACTACATCTGTGATTTTTCCCCTTCTTCTCTGAAGGACCACTTTAGTTCACCTTGAACATAATATTGCAAGTCTGCCTTCACTTACTGCTGCTCAACAACCAGAGATTTTCTTTTTAGCTGAGATGAGCTGTCCTATAAAAAATCCATAAAAGGATACTGCAGCTATTATAGATTTGGAGGAGGTAAATGGATCTCTCTGTGTGTTTGGGAGCTTCAGCAAGACTCTGTAAATAACACCCCATATAGTCGAGAGGGCGTGTAAAGTGAGTGAGGGATGTTGCGGCATGCTGATTTTAAATCCCTAAGCTGAGCATCATTTGCTTGGTGTTGGGATGCTCCCAGCACAAAGGGAGGCATATATCAATCATCGGCCCATCAGTTTAAGCCTCTGAAAAAGAAAACATCAGATCAATTCAGCTGAGGGCAAGAGCGATCGACTGGCAGTTATGATGTTCTCTCTTTTTGATTCCAGATCACACGCTGCCTTAATCTGTAAAATGAGTACTAATGTATATTTTGTGACAGCAAGATTACATTCTTAGATTAAACAACCACTTTCCCCTGAATACTCAATTTAGCATTGAGTAGTGGCATACATTCACTGCTTTTCTTTGCTAGATAAAATGTTGAAAGGTTTAATACATGGTGGATTTTATTACTGTTTTAAGGCTGGACTGTTTGTTGTTTTAACTATCCAATAATAGCTATGATCTGTGGGTCATCTGGGACTTGCCTCATCTCTTCTCTTGTAGTTAACTATATTATTATATTATAATTTTATATTATTATAATATTATATTTATTTTATATTATATTTATTTTATTAATAAATGTATTTAATTAATATTACAATGTTATTTAATATACGTATACTATATTTAAGTGCATAGAATGCAAAATAAAAATAATTTTACAGGAATTTTTGCCTTTTGTTCATACACTATTCATTTTAAGTTGCAGAAATATTAACGAAGGTCATTCAAGAAACTAGTTGGTGCATTCACATATTGCCTCTTTTTCCAGGAGGATTAGAAGTATCTTCATCTACCATGTGTAATTTAGACAATTTGTTTCCCTCATGCTAATATCTGCACAATTTTATTTCCCTCAGAAATCAGTGTATAAATGTTATTTTGATATAAAATTTGAAGGTAAATTTTACTGACAGCGAGATCCAGAAGTGATCAGCTTCGGGTCAAGCAAGTGTACTCTGTCTGTTCATTACAATTATTGACTTTTCTGAACCTTTCAAACATCACAGAATTCACAGTCATATACCTGATTACATAAATTCATTTTTCCTGACATATACACTACTCTGCATTTCTGTTAAAAAAAAGAAACTTGTGTTAGCTACTAGGCCAAGTATGCCAGCAAACATTATTTCCTTATTAATTACGTCTAGCTATCAAATATCAAGTGTGCACTATGTACACATATGCAAAGCTGTATTCATAGTCATTGGTTGCGGTAAACCAAACAGATACACTCCTCATGAAGCCAGAGTTAACTTGTCTGCAATTTCTAGTTCATGTCCCTAAACACACCTGTATTAATAAAATATCTCCAGTGGAAACTAGTAAACTCCTGGGTAGATGTAAACCAGATTAATCCAGAGAAAGGGGGTGTTTCTAGAAAATGTGCATGGGCACTTCATATACCTACTGTGTATCCTCGAGCTGCAGAAAATCTACTGCGTGTATGTTGGTTGTAAATTTAAAAAAAAAAAATGAATTATTTTCTATGTAATATGAGGTATAGATTTGTGGTACTCTTGGAACCATCTTTGTTGAGTGATTACTGGAGAGGGGATCAGTGGTCTTGAATGGTTATGAAGCAAGACAACATCCCTAAAGACATAAGTCATTCTACCAAAGAATGGTTAAACAGGACCGAATGTAATGTATATTGTGAATGCCCAAGCCAAAGTCTTGACTATGCACCAATAGAAATATGAGAGCAATTTGTGTCAGGAAACCCTTCAACATCCCAAAGTTGACGATGTCCTGTACAAAGAAATGGACTAAAATCCTAAGTCAATATGTAGGACTGATCACCAAGTGTTTATTTATACTTATTACTGCAAGGGGATCTGAAAACAAGGTTCCGATACCTTTGCCACTCATAGATATGTAATATTGGATCACTTTCCTTGATATATAAATAAAGTGTAAAACATTTTTTGGCATTTTTTTATTTGGGCTCTCTTTATGTACTTTGAGGTCTAGTGTGAAAATATGATGCTTTAAATCATATTATGGGTTCATAAATTTTCAAGTGCCACTGTATTTTCCTCCGAGCCCCCACCCCACATTTAAGGAAACAGGCAAAAGTAAGTGTTTTTCTCATAGTGAAATGTCCACACAGCAATAGTTTACGTCATATGCTTGATACTTTGGAACAGGGGTAACAGATGGTTAACTGCTGCCAGATACAAAGGCAAAGTATTTGACAATTTCAACCTGAGCACTTGGAAAATTAGTATAGCAGGTCTGATAAACATATGAGCACAAATTGCCTGAGAAATGGGGAAAAAAACCCCTGTAAACTTTCATTTACCCTCTCTGATCTGATTAGTGATGTAATAACAGCCATTCATTCATTCATTAGCCACACCGCTTACTCCTACTTGAGTTGCAGGGAAGCTAGAGCCAATCTCAGCTGACTTTGGCCCTAAACATCTTGCCAGTCCATCACAGAGCCACCACACACAATAATTTACACTTTTTGATTTTATTCTTCATTTCAAAAACAGGTGTCTCACATGTCCAGCACCAATGGCACTAGTCAAAAATGTTCCTGTGGAGCACCGTTAAACAAATTAACCACTTTGAATCAATGTGTCAAACTGATTTATTAATGGTCATGATCTAATCAGTGACTGTTAATGGTTAAAAAGTGTTTGTGATCACCATTCAGTCATAATAAAGGTATCTGCTTTTGGAAGTTTTGTATTACTGAATCTTAATAAATTGTAGTTGAATACCTTCTGATCTAATTGAACATCTGTATTTACTCAGGAATTATTCTTATCTCTCTTCACCAGTTCCCCCGGTGATTATAAAGTTGGAAGAGCCTGAACGCAGACATCACACTTGCATCGAGTTCACTGTACGAGGTTTCCCTCATCCCACACTACAGTGGTTCCACAGAGGGCATGAGGTCCAGGCCCCATACATCCACACTGAAATGGACCTTTACCAGGACTACCTGGAAGGCTGCCTGACCTTCGAAAACCCAACACACCATGATAATGGAAACTACACACTGGTGGCCACCAACGTGCTGGGCTCTGTCACCAAAACTGTCTTTGGACATTTCCTGGAGGCACCGCCATTTCTGGAAGATGAAGGTAGGCTTGTTATTTTAAAAACCTTTCAGATAAATAAATTGATTAGTTCATGTACTAAAGCATACGTATAGGTTGTTGGCTTAATATCATTTAACATGTGTTTTTGTGTGTGTGTGTGTGTGTGTGTGTGTGTGTGTGTGTGTGTGTGTGTTTATTTCTCTTTTTCTGTGGTTAAAGGGATTACTGAGTATGGTGAGTTTTTCACAGTACATTTTCAGAATCATGTGTCTCAGCAGTTTAAGAAGTGAACTTCGGTTGACCCTCTAAAATCTATTTAATGATCAGAAAGATGATGTTTCCTACACTAAATGAGAGTCATTAACCGGCTATTCAATGCACTCTCAAGTGTTACTATAATCTTTGTCTTCTAAATCAGATTTTTTAAACAAAATTCTTTCTGCTTGCTGGCAAGCAGTCTGCCTAAAGTTGATAAATGACACATTTTCTATTTTTCTGCCACAAATGTTGCAGCTGAGCAATAAGAAAAGTAATAGTATTTAAGTCATAGTGTCCGTCCTGTCATCTGTGTACCTATACAGGAGATACTGATATGTCTTAAGTCTGTCAAATCCCTGCTTATTAAAAGCTGCATGAATCTGGTGCACTAAAAATATAAAAAGGAGAGTGAAATAGAATAAATAGTTTAAGCCCAGAGGAGGAAGGCTTGCACTCACTGTTAAAGCTGCACTGATACCACTTTAACCCATGGCGCCTATTCCATTATTGGACAATTAATTAGCTTGGAATTACCCTTTGATCTGGAGTGCCGAACTCGCCAGACTACAAAATGCACCTCTCTCGAGCCAAAATGAACCTGGTTCCAGCTTGTGATTGCATTGTACTTCCTTCTCTTTAATAAATCAGGCACTCATACACTATTAATTTCCCAAGCTTCCTGTCAGTTCACTTCCAGTCATATCTGCATAAAATTATTCGCCTTAATACCATGATATTTTCCTTGTTCTCTAATAAAAGTTTTAATTAAAGGGCAAAGCATGATATCACTTGTATTTTTTTACGGACACCATATACCAGCCTGCTTTATTTTATTCTAGGAGACCCCACACCTGGGAGCGATGTGAACAGGCCGGATGAGGACTCATTTGGGGTGAGACACGCTTAATTTATGTGTTACATTTATTTATAGCTCAGTGATGTTTAGCGTTCTTTCTTACTCGCTCCCCAAGCATTTTCTATATTCTGCTCTATGTTAACGCCATGCTGTTCTTAATTACCCGCTCGGCTGCTCCCTCTGTTCCTGTAGATGTCTATAGCTGTTGGATTGGCTGCTTTTGGCTGCGTGTTTCTCATTGTGATGTTTGTGCTGATCAACAAGTATGGCAGACGCAACAAGTACGGAATGAAAGGTAAGAGAAATTTGGTTTGTTTTATTTAAAATGGGTCCCAGTAGGCAAGGATAGTTTGATGGCTTAAAAGCAAGGCTCTGAGAGCTGAGAAATAGTCAGACATATTAAAGGACATAGGTTATGTATCATTTTAAATGAAGCCTGGAAATTTAATCTACCAGACACTTTTCCTTCTGTTGTTATTGTTGTTTAGAAGATGCTGAATGTTTTCATGTTTTGCTATGTGACATTTAAATTGTGTTCAGGCTTCATTTCCCACAGTATGGCACATTATTGAGTTGCATGGCCTGGTTTGGTGAAGGCAAATGCTTTTCCATGAACTGTCTCACCCAATTTCCTTTCGTTTACTTTATACCTTATGGTAATACTACACACGTGCCCCCAAGTGATTGCTGACTGCCTGCTGGATTAGGAGGCTTGATGAAAAATGTCTTTCTCCTTATTCCGACTGCAAAATTATGCATGAGTTTGAGGAGCTATATTAATTCTAGTTGTAGTGTTTGAAAGATTGTTATAACAGTATTTTTTTCTTAAATTTATGTATTTGGGTGGCATGGTAGCATAGTGGTTTACACATGTGCCTCAGAGTTCAAAGCTGAGTGAGGTTGTTTTTGTGTGGAGTTTGCATGTTCTCCTTGTGTTTGCATGACTTTTCTCCAGGTACTCCAGTTAATTGGCTGTTTCAAATTGCCCCTAGGTGTGAGTATAAGTGGTTGTGTGTGTGTGTGTGTGTGTGTGTGTGTGTGTGTGTGTGTGTGTGTTGGCCCTGCAAAGCACTGACAAGCTGTTCAGGGTGTATCCCACCTTCGCCCAGAGTCTGCTGAGATAGGCTGTAGCCTCCCTGCAACCATAGTAGGATTAAACAGTTCAGCAAATGAATGGATTCATTACTTAATGTTTGGACTACAGTTTGCCAATCCTCTTGGATTACTACTTCTTTTACACAATTTAATGTTTTCTTCACCTACTCAGTAAGGTGTGTTTGTTAGCTGATTGCATGAATCAGTTGTGTTGGAAGAGGAGAAATACTAAGATATAAAGGACAAGAGCTATTCTAGGACAGCTGTCACTAACCCTTTTTCTGGAGATTCCTTCCTGCAGGTTTTTACTCCAAACAAAATCTAACACACCTCTTTTAGCTGATCAAGAACTTCTTAAGGTTCAGGTGGACAGGATTAGGGTTGAAAGGCTTCAGGGGGTAGATCTCCAGGAACACTGTTGGTTACCACTGTTCCAGGACAAGGGGCAATAAAGCATTCACTTTATTTATCAAAGTTCAGTGTGGTGAATGAGTGGACTTATTTATATTTATTTTATTTTTATATTGTATATATTCGTTTATATCCATGGTCTGTCAAACATATCTCATCTGAGCGTAGGCAACCGCTTGATTTCAATAATCAAAATCTCTAAACTCAGTAATATAAGCAAGAGTAGCAGTTTTAGTTCCAGTAAAATAAGGGTAAGCCAGCTCATGTTGTAGAAATCTCAAATATACATATCAATAATGATTTTTTGCCAACATATAATTTGTAAATATACATCAGAATGAAAAATTGTGTCATTTATAACCTTTATGGGCCCTCATTTGAATAATATTGTGGGTACATTTGCATAAAAGAGGCAGCATAAATCATTGACCTTGATGCAAACTTTTTTGACAGGTGAACCACATACCTTGGCTGAACAATCACCACATTCATCATTTTTTAAAAGTTATTAAAAGGATGTTTCATATCCATACTAAAATATGTTTAACAAAGTTTTATTTCTTTTATTTACTGATTAGTCACTGATCTTTTAGCATTTTGTATATCTAAAATAAATATTTGTGCATTTAATCAGGATGGAAACTCAACTCACCACTGTTAAGAAATTAAGCTTTAAATAAATCCGACTGCAGTTACGTCTGGGCTATTCAAGTTTTAAAAATGTAAAAAGGGGTTCATATAATTGCCTGCAAGTGGGACTGAAAAAAAAAGGTTTTGTTTGCTAGCTGATAATGGCCTCAAACAGCTTTTTAAAAAGTACATTCCCATAACCGACTTTTTATTTCCCAAACCATCTATCTTTACATCTTTCCTTGGGTCTTGGATTACTCCTAGATTTCACTTCCTGAGTTTTTGGATAGCCTCCTTTTAATGGCTCACACCTGTTGTTTATCACAACACCTGCATAAATCAGAGTGTTTTTCATGAACATGAAATGGAAAGGAGGGTAAATTGAGATGTGTCGTATACGTATAACATAAATTAATGGACTAGTGGGTGGAGGCTTGCTTCTCATTTGCATTCAAATCACCAGATGATTTCAAGCTCAAAAGATAGTTTTCATTTTAAAAGGTACCGACTATATGCAATTAGTCTATTCAGCCAGACTGTTACGAGAGAGTCTGTTCATCTCTGTGAATGCATGTCATTCAAGAGGTCATTCAGCATGGACTGCAAACAACTGAATTTTCCCTGAGCCCAATGGCAAACACCTTGTTCACTCAAAAGTGCTTCAAATGAAACTTTGGAATAGCTTAGACAAGATACTGTGTGGCTATATTTTGTTCTGAAGCACTCCCAAGGGCTGCAGTGTGCAAAAGTTATTTTCCCATCACATACAAGTGCTCACAAGTGCATATAAACAGAATCGTGTGCAGGCAGTCAATCAGATTAAAACTTTGGAGATTCTGAAGTTTGTGACCAGATAGGTGCACAGTGGGTATATGCTGGTTGAGGCTGACGTTGAGACAAAAATGTAACTATACTTCCAAAAAAAACCCTTACGTCCCAAGATTGTTACTTAAAAAATAACGACCTCAGAAGTGTAAAGTGTATGAAGATAAGCTATATAAAAAAGAAAGTCAATCACCAGCTTGCTATAAGCCTGAAGACAAACAATATCTCCTGGGTATATATTAAAATGTCTTTTTAACTTAGCCAAAACTTAATATGAGCTGTGGAGCTTGAGGTCAGTTACAACAACTCTTTGTCTGAGATTTTATCATAAAAAACAAGAGGATATTTCAGTATCACCTTTACACCTGCTCAGCATTGATAACATTAATTACTTATAAAAATCGGGGGGAAACAGTACAACATGAATGGAATCATTATCCCCTATAATTTCTCTTCTTTTAAAAAAGATTGCATGAAATGTGGCTCACTGCTGTTTCCTGTACTTTTTTTGCACCCATCAGATACCATTGTTTTACAATTTGTGATGCATTCCAGTTCAATTTCTAGGATATGAGCTCCTTCTTTGTGATTTAAGAGGAACGCCTCATTATACTCCACTTCATCATGACTGACAAGGTTGAAGAGCCATAAAGGAGGTGGCTTCAGACTGTGACGTTAATATAAGGCCTTTTCAGCATCCCTTCACTCCAATAATAGAGCCACTTGTACTGTTTTTTCTCCTCACATCAGCTGGAGGTCTTAGACAGTCATTACCCGAGGCTGTATGAAGCCGATTTGTGCCTGTCTCAGGCACCCTGGGGCCCTGCTTTTTGGCGACTGGAGTTTGATCACAGTCTATTCATAGGTGCCAAAGATAACCACAGTGTGTACACAGGGTGTGTGGCAGTGCTTTTTTTTTTTTTTTAACTGGTGAGACCCCCAGTTTGCAATTAAATCGCTGCAGGGTAGCATGCAGCTTTGCATACGATTGATTTACCTGCCATTCAAACGTGGCTGCTGTTTAGCGTCTGCCATTTTAATAATTGTGCTGCTGCTTTAATTCTCCTGTGCTGAGTGCCTGGGGTTTGATTATAATAGCAGCTTGTATGTGAGTCGTAAGACTAGATAGACAAAAGACTGTCCATGCTTGTCAATAACAATATGATAACAAAGATTATACTATGGTATGTCCTCGATAAACATTATTTGTTTTGATTGTCACATTCATTTATTATCCCAAATTTTCATAATATTTATCCATTAATAATTATATTGTTATTTTCTACAGGATATACAGTATTACACTTACACCTTGGCAATGAAATATACAACTGCTTCCAAGTTTAAACACTGATGATAACATAGGCTGTTAAATTCTCACATCTGGTCAGATGGTGTCCATTTATTTTTTTATAACAGCATTCAAAGTTATTATTTCATAGTAACAGCTCGTTTAAAGGGCCTTTCATAGCAGCCACTCGATAATGTAAGGAACATATAAATTAGTGTATAGTGTATACACAGGAATTGTGTGATCTGACTGGTTTGCAACCTTGAGACAATTATTATTATATTTATTAATTCAATAACTAATTCTTTGTATTCTTCTACAAGCCAAATTATCTATCACTGACACTGGATAAGTTGAAAATATTTTGAATTAATAATAAAACAGCTATAGATCATTTTTTTTATGATATGGACAATTATTCAGGTCTCAGCTATTGGCCTCATCAGATAAAAATCAGATCTGAATACTTTTCCATGTCATACTTTATCATTCAATACTTGTTACTTTCATTCATTCATTTTCTGAACCGCGTAATCCTAATTAGGGTCACAGGGGAGGCTGGCACCCATCTCAGCCGACTGTGGGCGAGGGCAGAGTGCACCCTGGACAGCTCGCCAGGCCATCGCAGGGCAGAAACACGCTTACGGCTATGCAGCCTACTCTTGATGAAAAGCAACGGTTCTTTTACATGCCCCTCACCATAGACAGTGAGAGACATGGCTGGCCTTTGATAACCCAGTTAGCTGCACTGGGGGGGACAGCAGTTAATATTACTCACCTCGCAAACTCATGATAATGCTTGAATCAAAACGGCAGACAAAATCGCACAGTTTGCCATTCAGTACAATTCCATACAATTCCATCCCCCTAAAAAAGCCATGCAATATGGCATTCACATTATTCAAAGTCAAAAAAACAAAACAAAAAACCCTTTTTTAAACTGTCAATGAGTTTCAAAATGTAATGAAGTCATACTGTAGGCTGTGTGTTTATGTCATAAATTAAAAAAAGGTAATAATAAACCATAACTAAATTTACTTTATTATATTAGTTTATATAGTTTACTAACACTAATTGTGCTTTCCCGCCTGACTCAATTTATGTGGTAGCGCATGCGCGGGACGATTATAGGAAGGTTGAGCTGTTGAGACAGCCACATTGGTTGGGCCCAGTAGCCCTCCCAGAATTCTGTGGGTGACTCGATTTATGTGATTGTGCATGCTTGACAGTTTTTAGAGGTCTCGCAATCGAAGCCACCACCTTCCATGCAGGAATAAACGGGCCTGGAGAGATAAACAAAACGCGTACAAGTGGACTATATAGACTTGGAATAACTGCCCCTCACTGCACTCCACTTCTTTATGAGAACTTCAAGTATTTTTATATTTGCCTCATGCTCAGTGAATAGTGGTGAATAGTACAGATATTGTCCAAAGTCATACACGTTTATATTTTGTTGAACCGCCTTTAATCTTGATAACAGATCACCATGACATTGTTTTTTACCCATTTAAGCAACATCACAACATTTATTTTCATCAAAGATGAGTTAATTTTTAAAGACATATTGATTGATTGATTGATTCATTCATTCATTTTCTAAGCCGCTTATCCTAATTATGGTTGTGGGGAGGCTGGTGCCGATCTCAGCCGACTCTGGTGGAGGGCAGGGTACACACTGGACACCTCGCCAGGCCAACACAGATACAACCATTCACACTCACACTGACAACTAGCAGGGATTTGAAACAGCCAATTAGCCTACTGTGCATGTTTTTGGACTGTGGGAGGAAACCTGGAGGAACCCCACGCAAGCACAGGGAGAACATGCAAACTCAACACAGAAATACCCGAGCCCAGGAATCAAACCCAAGCCTTCTTGCTGTGAGGTGAATGTGCTAACCACTGCACCACCACGCTGCCCATATTGAATTGATGAAGGAAAAATCAAACCACTCTATAAAGTCTTCTCCAGCACTTTCAGCAGGGCTAAGGTCAGGACTCTTTTAGCAGTTCATGTATGAAAATGATTCCTTATGCTACCTGAATCAATCTATTGATGGGATAGCCTGGTGATTCAGCACATTCAGGTTGTCAGCTAACTTTATTTTATTGAAACATACTGTTGCGTAGCCTTGACCTGACTGAACCAACAATGCCATGGAAATTGCTCTCTGTAATCAAGGGTAAGGGCACAAAAAAAAATAAAGTTCAGGCTTTTTTGTTTTTTTTCTGGGCAGTGTGTAAAACAAAATACTACAAGAGTAGTACAACATTTCACAATGTTTTGTGTCTGGAAAATAAACAGGTCAGTTTACAGAATTACAGAAAATAAATTTGTGTCAGTAACACCAACTCTACTTTGCATCAAGGAGATAAGGAGACACTTTTTTTTTTCTATAATAGCATGCCGCATGTTGTTAAACAAATATGTTTCACACAGAAGTGTTATAATGTTTGAATCAGTATATTAAGTACATAATTTTGTATATAAAAATAGCCTTAGAAATGTATGTATTATATTAGACCCGAGTCTGAGCATTCTACAGTAACAAAAGGCTGCCAACTATTTGCTAGTGCTTACTTGTTTTCCATGTGCAAAATCAAAGGACAACAGAAACCGTGAATTTAATTCGTACTTGTTTAAAACCATGTCTTATAGCAAAATAGATTTGAGCCAAATGTGATCAACAAAATGAAAAACGAGTATTGAGTTAAAAGCAAGTATTGAGAAAACTTGATTATGGCAAATCATTCATTTTTTTTAAACACACAACCCAACCTCTAAAAACATACACTTGTAATTTTCATACTGTATGGTGTAATGTTATTTATTTATTTTTCCTACTCATTTACACCTTTTTTTGTGTTGATTCAAAAACATTTCACATTTTATAATTCAATGTAACTGTTTCATGTAGAAAAAACACAGTATTCTCATATTTGGTCTATGGCCATCTTGGCTACATCCTGTTTGTCTTTAACATCCTGTCCAGAGAGACCATAAAGCAATAAGTAAAAAAAAAAAAAAAAAAATCAAACAGGACACAGGCTAATTAGCTTAATGCACAATCCCTTCAGTATATTACACTGATTTCCTCCCATATGGGACACTTTGCTGGAGTGCATTCCATATAATTCATTCTACCATTACCAGGGTCGGATATTATTTTTTCTTCAAGGAGCTTCAGGCTACATTTTCCTTATAGGCCTGGTGTGGGCCACCGTTTTGATTAAATTAGAATCCAATCCTTTGGCCCTGCTTCTTTTCTTTAATTTAATCTAAATGCTTGATCATTGCATGATTTTGATGTCGTGGTCATAAAGAGACATAGGACTTTCCTTTATAGCTAGCAGAAGACAGACTAGATAATATCTGAAGCCTGGAGTAATATTGCAGTCTCAGGGAGCAGTTCTTTTTGTCCAATAACTGTGGAAACAGAAATTATCTAGTAGTGACTCATGGCTATCACATTAGGAACTGCAAGATGGTTTTTTAACACTGGATAGATGTTGCTCTTTTATGCTAATATTAGTGGGTAAAAGAGAGCCCTGTGATGTCTCTGCTGACCTGATGAGACCATTATTTTCTCATAACTATGTATTTTTTTTATTCTAGTTTTGTAAGGAATTGTGTCAGCAGTGTTCACTGTGTCATTATTGGCATGGGGTAGAGAATTGAGTTGGAGGATGAGACTATATTTTGTGAGCTTCCCATGCTAGCTCAAGCATGTAGCAGGCGAATATTAAAATAACAGTCTAGGAATAAAACTCATACAAATTTAGCACAAGTGTCATCGAACAGTCAAGACATGTTTGGGGTCTAAAGTTTCTTATTTAGTTTTGTACTAGAGCAATAAGTCTAATACATTTAACAAGTATGGAACTTTTTTGACTATTTACAGATCTGAGTAGTGCTTTTATGAAGCAATGTATGAATGAGACTGGACACAACTAAATGACAAACACCGGAGATTGCAAACCGGAGATTGCCCCCGGAGATTGCAAACCTCCACCAAGCCCAGGAATCCCCTATATCATAGGTTTCAAACTCAGGCCCGCAGGACAAATCTGGCCCGCTGCCTCATTTAATGTGGCCCGCAAGAGTGTAATAAAGAATAAAGAATATGATTATACTATATTCTTTGCATCGACGATTACCATGAAACCTAATTGATCATCCTTCCACAAGGTAAATTTAGTGATGTGGCCCTCAGTGTAAATGAGTTTGAAACCTCTGCCTATATGAACCAAAATGACAAAAATCGTCCAATCGCACAATATTAAAGTAACCTTTAAAAAAAATCCTGGATGATGAATTAGATATTTCATGATAATCCGCACATACCTCTTTGTGTAATCCTTCTAACAATCAAATACATCAACCATTGGTAAAACATAACCTTCTTGGCAGAGGTACTTATGGGTCTTGTTGAAGGAGCTTGGCAGCTTTGTAATGATAGGAATGCTAGGAACAATACCCAATCAGTAACCCAGTGCTTGAACTACTTGTGTAGGAGGTGTTGACAAATGTAAGGAGGCTGTACTTTATATTATTTTATTTATTTATTTATGGCAGCACAGTGGCGTAGTGGTTAGCGCATCTGCCTCACAGCAAGAAGGCCTGGGTCTATGTCTATTTCTATGTAGAGTTTGCATGTTCTCCCTGTGCTGGCGTGGGTTTCCTCCAGGTACTCCGGTTTCCTCCCACAGTCCAAAAGCAGGTACAGTGGGCTAATTGGCTGTTTCAAATCGCCCCTTGGTGTGAGTGTTGAATCTGTGATGGCCTGGCGAGCTTGTCCAGTGTGTACCCCGCCCTCAGATTAAGCGGCTTAGAAAATGAATGAGTGAATGAATATTTATTTATAATTTATTAATTATATCTATTTTATGTAACTATATCATGTCATGTAATTTTCCAAATAGTCATCTTTTATCCTGTATTAAGGCAAGGTACACCCTGAACGGCTCGCCAGACCATCGCTTGGCCAACACACACAACCATTCGCACAAAGCACATGAAACCCACACAAGCACAGGAACAACATGCAAACTTCACTCAGAAACCCTGTCACTGCACACATGGCTTCAACCCGAGACCTTCTTGCTGTGATGCGGAGGTGCTGATATGACACATATGCTACATTTCATTATGAACCTGTTTATGCACAAATTGTATAGCATTGCCATATTGTGCCTTTTGAAGAAAAATGTGTTGATTTGAGATTTGCTTGGTAAGTTATACACTAGTCCTGTGAATCCGACACAAAACTAAAGAAGCAAACATCAGATACCAGACAGTTGGGTGAAGGGCAAAAACTATGTTGCTAAACTTTAATGATGAGGACCGTGCTCTTGGTCACATACTGTAAGGATGTTTCCGCTGTCCTCACCAGCCCTTTTTTCCAGTCATATCATTGCTGTCATGCGAGCTTAGCCAACTTTCCAGTATAGAACTGCAAATAAGCCACAGGCTATTTTGCACTCACCAGTTAACCAAAGCATTTCCTGTCTGAGAGTGGCTTAGTGTCAGCTGCTGGTACACTACACACAGAACATAGCAAGCTGCTCACAAAGACGCTTGCTTTTGAGGATAATGTGACAAGTTTCATCAACAGATGGGCAGGAAGAAAGAGGCAGAAATAAACTGAGTGCATAGTGGATAAAGAAATGGTTCTGTATTTGGCACCTCAGCGTCACAGGATAAATACAGCTTTCACTTTGCTGTTGTACCTCTTCATTTTGCAATTTTGAAAAGGCAAGTGCCTCACTTTGCTGCAGGTGGATATTAGACAGAGCCTCTTCTTTCTTGATTTCGATCCTGTCTGCTTTTCTGCCATCATAATACATTTTGAGAATTTCTAGGGAGATATGAAAAGTGCTCTACAACAGCAATAAAGACAGCTGGAAAGGGCATTGGTCAGGTATTCAGACTTTGCTGAAATGGCTTGTCATAAGTGCAAGAAGA
The DNA here is from genome assembly GCA_030014195.1 of Neosilurus mollespiculum. NCBI lineage: Eukaryota > Metazoa > Chordata > Actinopteri > Siluriformes > Plotosidae > Neosilurus > Neosilurus mollespiculum. The sequence goes on along the minus strand of JAQMYF010000002.1, from coordinate 16,953,483 downwards.
AATATGGTACCTACACTCAAATAGTGCCATTTCAGGTATCATGGCTGACCTAAATCACATTACATTATATACCATTATGTCACTAGTCTTTCTCCAGTCTTCAGCTACGTGTTTCGGTGAACCTGTGCCACCGTAACCTCAGATTCAGGAATAGTTTTCTGCTGTTGTAGTCCAGCCACCTCACATTTTTACATACATTTGAGCATTCTAAGACACGTTTCGAAGTTGCCATACCTTTTTGGTCATTGCAAACCAGTCAGTAAAATGTTTATATTAAATAAAATGGAAGACGCACTGTACATTTCCTCTGGTATCATTACAGTATCTGTTTTATTAGTAAGAAGGTGTTTACACAAAAGATTGTACATTTTACAAATATCATTTAACAACAAGTTTAATAACAAATACCACTTTCCAAAAAAAAATTTTTTAACATTAATAGTTTTTATTTATTTGCTTTTAATTGGCTATAAAAATCCTTAGTCCAGGGATAGCCTCACTTTGCCTTTAAAACCCAGTCTATTAAATGTTCAGCTGTAAACTGCAGCTTTGTTTTTCCGTCAGTCTCAGATGTGTCTTTGTCTCTATGCTACAAATCACAAGTCAAATCAATCAATGGAGCGTTTAATGGTTCTCCCAGGCTCACCTATAGTTCTGTGCTTATAATGGAGCTCAATAAAATATGAGCATTAATAAATGCCTTTGACCTGCCCACCAAATGAGATTGCTATATTTTCTGCAGGCAGTCATTATAGACTTGTGAAGTCAATATAAATGTTCTCTTGTCACTAGCATGCACAATCTCCACACAGTATCACTCTCTTTGGTCCCAAGGATGTGTAGCAGCTGACCTCATTACATGAGAGTAGGGGATGCAAGAAAACAGTCTCTGTGCGGGTGTCAAGACCATCCTCTTCATCGTAAACATGCATGAAATGAAGATTGAGGTGTGTTGCATTGTGGAGATGAGCGGTCATTACTGACTGCTCAAAGGAAGTGCAGTAAATCAATTTAATGGCTGCAAAACGGTCCGATCTCCACTGCCACAACACCATTAAACATGATTTAGAGCGGCGTAATGCGCACATGCTTTGATAATGATGGGCGTGATGATACACAGACAGCTCGACACAACCCTTCAGAGATTTACGCCTCTGTGACAGATGCTGAAAACGAGTTTGTCAGGAAATTAATTTTTTTCCACACCCTTTTCATATGATGCAAAAAAATAAAAAATAAAACCTTCTACCCCTTGCTAAGATCGCGCAAATGTAACAGAATGTTCCTGTAATGGTTAATTTGTGCACACCCTCTGGGTAAGATTCTGAAAGCAAGCACATTTGATTTTATTTCTGTTTGTTGCATCGGTAACTTGCTATCGGGCTGGGGAGATCTCATGAGATATTAACATAAAAAACAAATGGTAAAAGAAGAAACAGTTAATAATCAGAGCATGTGCACATGCTTATTTCTCAAGCTCAGAGGTTCCTAAAGCATGCTGACCCCACCTGTACACTGCATTAAAAAACGTAGGGCTGTAGTGGAACTGTCATCTATAATAGGCAATTTCTGTGATCATCATGGTTTTTTGTCACGGCTGTCACATGAGATGTGGCCGTGGCTAGCAAGAGTGCTAGAGAGAGATTTTTTTTTCCTGCTACATCAGGACTCTCCCACACACTCCTGGCTGGCATGCAGCAACTGGCCACTTGATTTAATGGAACCACTACAGGCCTCGATTATCACAGCCTTAGCCCAGGTGACGGATATAGAGATGTGCATTTGTATACTCTTTTAATTACATCTCATCTACTAATCATTAATAACATTCTATAGAGGGCTCAGTTGTAAGCACTGTTACATCACAGCAAGAAGGTTCTGGGTTTAAATCTTGGCCAAGATTTCACTATGGAGTTTTGCGATGTTTTCCCGAGGCTTGCAATGGTTTCCTCCAGTTACTCTGGTACCTGGACAAATGCAAATTAAGTTAATTAGCTAATTTAAATTGCACATAGGTGCAAATGTGAGTGTGGATGGTTATTTAGGTCTGTGTTAGACCTGCAAGACTGGCAACCTGTTCAGGGTGTACCCCGTTTCTCACCCCAAATCAGCTGGGATTGGATCCAGCTCCCCATGACCCTGACAGATGAGGGGTATAGACAATGGATGTTATATAGATGGAGTTATAAAGAATCTGTGTACCTTTTGGCATAGTTAGTGGTGGCTCAGTGGTAACGCTCTGGATTACTAATCCGAAGGTTGGTGGTTCAAGTCCCAGTCCCAGCATCCTGCCACTGTTGGGTCCTTGAGCAAGGCCCTTAACTGTCAGTTGCTCAACTGTGTAAACAATTTATTAATGCAAGTCACTCTGGATAAGGGTGTCTGCCAAATGCTATAAATGTAAATGTATAAAATGCACAATATGTATTCATATCACAGTGATGCTAAACTGGACAATATTATTAATATGATATATTTTTGCATAAGAAATTCTCTAGCTTTATAGGTTGGTCATGATGTTTTTACTCCATGTAAACCAGAATGTGCCCCTTTCAAGCTTTAAAGCTGCATTATTTTTCATTTTAATAAAAAGCTATTTGATTTTTTTTTTACTAGAATTACTAGAATATTTTAATAATTTAGCATTGAAAACAATTAGGTGGAATGTTGTAGCACAAAGACTTGTACATTGACAGAGCCAAGATCGCCCATCAGCTGCCTTATGAACTGTTTGTTCTGGGTTTGATTGTGAGCTTACAGCTTTGATTGGTGTCTCCTGTATCTTGTCATTAAATACTTGCAATTTACCATTTTATGACATTGAAGCATATCTGAATACAAAAAAAGTGGAAAAATGTAAATACAGCCTGTCAGTGTTCTGTTGTCTGATGAGTCAATTTATATTGGCAAAAAATCAAATGAATGAACTAATGAATGAATGAAAGAACGTAACATACATTTAAACAAAATATTCAGTCCTTTAATGAGAGGGGTGCAAAACAAACATAGTGTACATTTTATTTTGTGAGCTCATCCTGGCTGACTTTGGGTAGCACAATGGACACATTGCAGGACCCAATGACACAAAGCCATTCACATTCATTCACACCTAGAAGCAATTAAGAGTACCCATTTAAGCTAAGTGCATGTCTTTTGACTGTGGGAGGAAACCGGAGCACCCGAAGTAAACCCACACAAGCTCATGGAGAGCACGCACACTCCTCACAGAAACCCTGTCACTGTACACGAAGCTCAATCCCAGGACCTTCTTCCTGTGAGGCGGAAGTGGTGACCACTACACCTCCATGCGACCCCTGCAAAGGAACAAAATTCATGGAACATGTGCGTAGTTTTTGTGAATGCTGAACTGATCGACTCAGTTTACAAATGATGAACATAAACTTGAGCAGCGTTCTCTCTGGCAATAATGAATGCCATTCAAGTTTATCTGGTTACCTTTCAGAGCTAAGTTTTACCGTGTGACATCTGAAGCCCGCTTGTTTGTGAGTTTGTCACTTTCATGAACAAACAAGTGAAAACTCAGATGGAAGAAACCACACATTTCTATGCAAATTGCCTGCCGGGTCTGGTCAAAAAGCAAGTCTGGACGTTTGCCACATTTGCACTGAATATGAAACGACACATAGAGCTGAAGCACTGGAGCCGGCTTGAGAATTACATGTGATTCATAGATCAGCACAACAAGTGTAGCTCACATGTAAGCAATCACGGCTGAATGTACAAGCAAATTTTAGTTCGAGGGTAATTGAATATATTTTCGGAGGTAGTCGGTCGAATTCAAGGTAAATGCTCCATATTCGTGGTCTTGGAAAAAGTTTTGGATCTGCTCAAAATTTGGTGCGAATTCAGAGTGGCTCAAATAGAAGCAAACAGCTTCGGAAGCAGGTTGGCCTTTTTGCTTGTTCTTAAACAGCTCAAGCGACTGATTTTTGCCACACGAATACACTCGCTTTGACAAAGAAAAACCCATGAGATTATGACATGACATGCAAATCCACCCCTTTTTTACAAAGAAAAACCTGTGAAATGATGCACAGGTCACGTGAATCTGCCGCTTCTATAAAGAGGCGGCTGGCGGTAGTCCTGTGCGCTTCTATTTGCATTTTCGTTGTAAAAAATCATAATAAATCTGCATATTTCTTACATTCAACATGCCTCTTGCCACCTCACACATGTATTATAAAACTATAATATTATTTCTAAATATATAAATGGTTGTTCCGGTCTCAAGCTGCTTTTCAAAATAGACAGAGGAATGGCCATCTCAGGTCTGTTCCATTTGCGCTATGGTCTGATTCTTTGGGATGTGTTAGAGGGGACATATGGGAAATATATATAGGCTATGCAGTAATCTACTGCTGTATTTTTTTATTTACTTTTCTTGGAAAAACTAGTTCAACTTGGATTTCACACATAATCTCTCCACTGTATAATACAGGATTTTCCCTTATCAGTGCGAGTTGAAAAGCTAATCTAGTCATTAAAAAAGTCATTAAAGAAAGCACTTGGACTTGTTTTATTTACATTTTAAGGCCAGGTTCAATACAATACATGACACACAGCCAGTGCAGGGTCACGTGAGAATTTATTTTAGAAGGTTTTCAATGAGGCCGTGCATTTTTTCCGACCAGCCGAAACAGAAAACAACTGAAAATAAGTTGCACCATTTCGTGGCCATATCGCTTACATGTGAGTCAGCCCATAAGATGAGGCAACCAAGTTCAACCACTCAAGTGAAACTCACATCATTTTTAAAGAATCTGTTGCCTTTATGTCCCAACAACAAGTGGACAAGCTTAACTAAACTGGATCCTCTGCAGCCTTTGAGTAGGGTAAAAAAAAAACATTGTTCATCAAACTGGTGACTGGTTTGCAGCCATCTAGAAGGGTGTAGAGAAATAGTACATGAACAATTAACTCAGTAGGAATATTCCTGACCTCAGTGCCAAACTGACTGAGATAGATACTGCATGTACAACAGCAGATTGCTGGTCAGATGTAAACAAGGCGTTTTTAGGCATTGCAATTAATAGTTCAATGATTTAGGGGGTGGTGATGCTTGGGGAAAGGGAGATACTGTAGAAATAGAACAGCAACTTATTTTTTAACAGAAATGGAACAAATTAATCTGAACTAGTTCGTTTTTGGAATGGTGAACTTTTTTTTTAGTTTAAAAAAAAAACATTATTGTTCATTAGTAAAGTTTTTAGATGTATGAATGAAATGTTGAATTACTGTAGTTTGTATAAAGTGTGAACTGACAACACTGTATACCCGTCATCCATCAGGATTATGGGGAAGCTGGAGCCAATCCCAGCTGACTTTGTTGGAGAGGTGGGGTGCACCCTAAAAAGGTTGTCAAACCAACACAAGACTAACACAGATACAAACAACTATTCACACCTATGAGCAATTTAGAGTAGCCAGTTAATCTAATGTACATGTCTTTAGACTTCCATGGAAGCAAACCCATGTAGGCACAAGGAGAAGATAGATAGATAGACAATAGATAGATAGACAGACAGACAGACAGACAGACAGACAGACAGATAGATAGATAGATAGATAGATAGATAGATAGATAGATAGATAGATAGATAGATAGATAGATAGATAGATAGATAAGGTTGATCAATGTGTTAATACAAGGCTTAAGATAAATATATTCAGCATACTGGTATAATCTATTACACATTTTTATGGTTTCTAATGCAACTGGTGTTGCATTTAAGTGATGCATTATTTGATATTTGTCAGTATTTCTGATGTTCTTGGTGCAGTACACCAACCACAAAACTCAACTGCTGTAGTTGCCAGTGTTGATTACGGACCATAAAAAACAACTGGAACCACTGGTTCTGGATTTGTTGCCACTTCTTAACACATAATTTTACTTCACTGGTTTTTAGTACTTCCTTTCATGATAAAAGCCCTTAGTGATGCTTTGTATTAAAATGGCAGAGGATTGTTACTTGTGTAATTACAGAGCACAGGGGAGATGATTTTTGAAAGGGGCAATGTAATTTAATCGCTCATTAATTCTTCCTTTCATTTTAAGTCTCAGTTCTAATTAGTTATTATTCTGCTCTACGTGCCAGTCTTACTTTCTGCTCCCACTTAGAGCTATGATTAGCACCTGTAGTAAAAGTAGCTAACCAACTCAAGCAACCTAGAAAACGATGCCAGTTAATTTAGGAAGCTAATATGAGCAGGAGAGGCAACATAGCAAAGGTCAATTGAGATGTCAGTCAAGGAAGACAGATCAAATGGAAACAAATCCCCAACTGGGACAGGAAAATAGGACACGTCAAATAGCTTATAAAGCCACATAATAATGCTCCAAATTAGTGTTACTGCATTTGTATATCACTTGTGTGCAGCATTTTCCCAATAGCAGCCTCTTTTATTTTTATCTTTTCTAATTTAATTTATTGACATTTTGATAACATTTTATTGACTTTTAGTCTGTAGGAAAAATGTCCATACTGTATGTGTGCAAACAAACTACAAATCTACCATGCTCTGAATGCTGACTGTGAATGCTGAAAAAGAACAAGAGACAGTGGCACAGGGGCGGATGCAAATCACTGCTCTTATTTAATACAAACTATATAGCATTTGTTGAGCATTACTGTACCAAAATGCTTCCTGAAAATAGCTCTAATTGTTTGAATCCCAGATGTGGGTGGGAGTCTCGCTTCTTTTTGCTTTTTTTTTTTTTTTTTTTTTTTAATATTACTGAAAAGATGTCATCAGAAGCCGAGTATGTGTGTAGGAGAGGGCTCACAGCTCCTGTCTTTTCTCCCTCGGGAATGAAACAAAAGGATTGTACTGATTGTTAGTCGACCTCTTTTTGATTGGCCCCTCTCCTCCTCTGGGAATACATGAACAATTCTGGCACGTTTTATGTCTAAGCGCTTTCAATTGCCTCATTTTGATCTTCGGTGGTTTGAATTATAATACACATTACACAGAAACCTAAAAGATGAGATGGGAAATGAAGAGAACGGGTAGAGTAATCGGTTTTCATAATCAACATGGTTAATTAAGAAAAATGAGTGGTTGCTTATGGTATGTCTTTTCCTCTAAATCTTTTGAGGAGTTTGTCCTCTTTTTAGAGGAGAGCGAAGTAGTTAAGGGTTTAATGGAGTTTTTGTGAAAATGAGCCGCAAGCTTGTGGTTATTCAGAGCACTACTGCCATATATATATATATATATATATATATATATA
>JAQMYF010000002.1:16896002-16913241 GCA_030014195.1 Neosilurus mollespiculum | reverse complement strand
AGGACAGGCAATTGTCCATGGTTACTCCAAGGCTTTGTGCAGTGACTGAAGGAGAGATCACAGAGCTGTCCAAGGAGGTTGCAAGATCTTGATGTGGGGATGAACAGCAATTCAGTCTTGCTGGGATTAAGCTTCAGCCGGTGAATTGCTCCATAGTCCAATTTTGATGCTCACCTGCCCATTGAAGGCACTTTCAGTGGTAGACAGAGATCAAGCATGTGCACTTTGACAGGTTTGCAGCTGCACAGTCATGCGCAGCCATCTGCAAAGCACAGTGTGTTCGTATGCTTTTGTATTATAGGCTGCATTAACTTTTTCGGCTATTTGCTTTATTTTGAGAGATCAGACTACACAGGCTAGCCTTCACTCCCCATGTGTGCCAGTGAGCCCGAGGTGATCTCATTTGCATTTCTCATAGGTCACTCATTTGCAGAACCACTTTATCCTACTATTAGGGTCACAGTCATATCTCAGCCAACACTGGAGAAGGCAAGGCACACCCTGAAGAGCATGCATGCCAGACCATTGCAGGGCAACACACACAAACACACACACACACACACACACACACACACACACACACACAACCATTCACACTCACATCCACACCTAGGGACAATTTGGAGACAATTAGCCTAATGTGTTAAAAAAAAAATCCAAGCCTCATGGAAATCTCTTCACTTGAATAATCCCTGTTCATGCTAATGTTTGTACTGGTAAATTTATATGCATTAAGGTATTTAAGCATGTTCTCTTACTCACTGTCCAGAATGTCCAACCTATTTTATCTGTTTGATGATCATGTGACTGTAGAGCTACTAAACTAGGCTTAAGTCAACTTTGCTAGGGCATGGAGCACACCAATTTTACCAAATCTGACATCTACTGTGATCAGAATTTAGACTTAGCAAGGTACTGGACAACTTTAGGCAGACTGATGGTTTGGTAAATTGGCTCCTAACCTAATGCTATGACCTGTACAGAAGTAAAGTCAAGTCAAGTTTAAGAGTAAAGTTAATAAAATAAAATAAAATAAACTTCTTTCATATTGCTTTATGCAACGTTCCCACTATCATGATTCGTGCTACAATTGAAATCATGGTCAAATCCAAAATCTCAGAAAATTAGAATATTGTGAAAAGGTTCAATATTGTAGGCTCAAAGTGTCAAACTCTAATCAGCTCATTAATCCAAAACACCTGGAAAGGGTTCCTGAGTCTTTAAATGGTCTCTCAGTCTGGTTCAGTAGACTCACAATCATGGGGAAAACTGATGACCGGACAGTGTGCAGAAAACCATCATTGACCCCCTCCACAAGGAAGGAAATCCTGAAAAAAGTAATTGCAAAAGAAGTTGGATGTTCTCAAAGTGCAGTTTCAAAGCACATTCATAGAAAGTTACGTGGAAGGGAAAAGTTTGGAAGAAAAAGGTGGATTAAGACTGAAGTTAGTGCATCAAGAGCCTCCACACACAGATGGATCCTGGACATGGTCTACAAATGTCTCATTCCTCTTCCTGATCAAGCCACTCCTGAACATCAAACAATGAGTGAAGCGTCTTACATGGGGCTAAAGAAAAAAGAACTGGTCTGTTGCTCAGTGGTCCAATGTCTTCTTTTCTGATGAGAAATCTTATTTGGAAACCAAGGTCCCAGAGTCTGGAGAAAGAATGAAGAGGCACACAATCCAAGATACCATAGGCATATGATAAGCTATGTGCTTCTTAAAAAACAGTAGCAGTTTCATTTGGCCAACTTCCTTAAATTCAGGGGTCATTAACCATATCAGGTTAAAAATCAAAGGGATATAATCCTTCTTTTAGCTTAGGTTTTATTACTTTTTATTTTGTTTATTTTTTTTTTACAGGAAGGGCAGGCATTTATATATACACCAGTATATACTATATATACATATATATGGGTATTCCCATTAAAAATTTTTCCACAGCTGTATACATCCATCAGGGTCCAGACGTAGCTTACATCGTGATCACTCTTTAACCTGATTGTGAAAGACATCGCAACCACAATCATATCCTATCGTAACAGAGCGCATCAGTTCCTGATGATCATATCACTGAATGTATCTGCACATACTGGATCATCCCAAATCGGCGTAATGACCATGTCCAATCGTGGATTCAATAGGGACAATCCTATCAGAACGTATCTGATTGTATCTAAACGGGAGACCAGATCGTGCCACCTGAAATTGACCAATCGGACCATATCGCATCCAAGTGCACCAAACTGTACCAGAACATATCGACTCGCATCACCTTGTATCCAACAGTGACATTTAAGAAAAATTTCACAATCAGCCACAAATGGCCAATTGTGGCGTTCGTAACAGATTGCACGACAGCATTACAGAAATATATTAATGGGTTGTTTTGTTTTATTGAAGTTCACCATTTTGGCAGGTTCCTAGGATTCAGCCACAGGTTTTCCCTGACAGTTCCCTGTGTCATATACTGTACTATATGTATTATAATTCATATTTGCTTTACTGGTTCTTATTCAAAAATGTATTTAAAAAAAGTGTTTTCTTGCTGATAGGAAACATCTGGCTGGCTTCAACATAAAATAGGTCAGAACCATAATGATTAAAGCCATAATGATTGGCTTAAAAGGTTAAGTACAAATAGTTTCAGGAAACTCATACTATGTAACTAATTTTAATGTATAATTTAGACAGACAGTGATGTACTTCATATTACACATTTTAAAGTAAATGTCCATTCATCGAAAGATTTTAGTCTAAGGTTGGTGTAGTATAGTCTAAGATTATTTAAATGAACAGTTTGTGGCAATGGTGAAGTATATTATGTACTGTATAAGCTTTAGTATCAGGAATATAATTTATAAAGCTCTTTTAACACTGGACACTGTTGCAAATTAGGTTATGGATAGCTGGATATAGATTTACATATCTGGAAAAGTAATATAACTTATGATAGATCAAAAACAAAACAAAAACCACAACACAAAAAAAAAAAAAACATGACCAAAAAAACAAACAAAGAAAATGCAGCATTTCATTACACTTTCATCTATGAAAGTCATATTTAAGGATATTTTTTAAGGGCAGAGGACATTTAAGGATAGAGGTGTTGATTGTATGCATGAGGATACGTGTGCGTTTTTAAAAAATGCTAATATTCAGCAGTATAATGAAAATGACTGAGTGCTGAAGCCTAAATGGCCCCAAGTGTATTTCCACAGATGGTATAAGGAGGCTCTTTACAATTGACTCTCATTTGCATTTAGTTTTAATTTATTTATTTATTTATTTTCTGTGGGAGCTCAGAGGAAAGCAGAAAACACATCCAGTTGTAAGAGTGAATAAAACCTCCTGAGCTCCATCTGCACAGCAAGTGACCTTTCACACTGTGAAACACACCCACACATATACACCATTTACACACTGTCACACACATGCATATTTACTCATGCTTGAATTGCCAATTGATAATGCATAAACAGTGAATATTCTTAGTAAGAGCTCAAAAAGAACAAAGCTGGCAATATCCCTGGATTTCATGGCCAGTCTTTTGAAACTGAGTTTGTCTTACTGCCTGCCTGCCTGCCTATCTTCTAGTTTAGGGTCATGTTTGTTTACTGGGATTAGATCACACATCTTGTATAAAATATTGCCTCTGTCTTACTTTTTTCTCACTTTCTGTCTTAGATGTGCAGCATGTGAAACGGAGGGACATTGTTCTAAAGCGGGAGCTGGGAGAAGGAGCTTTTGGCAAAGTCTTCCTGGCCGAGTGCTACAATCTCAGCCCTACCAAGGAGAAGATGCTGGTAGCTGTCAAGGTGCATAGCGTTTTATTCCGACAACCCTGTTCTGTTCAGCTCAGGTTATAATGAGCCATTTTAAATTTTTAACATGCCTGTATGAGTGTCTGCTGTGTCTTCCATTTTCATTATACTTCTCAAAAAACATGAGGGTAGATTGATTGGCAACTGTAAATTTGCTCTATTAAGTCCACCCTTTTCTGGGAAGTGTTTTTTAAGAACAAATATTGTCATAAAGCAGTTTTTTTGTCTTTTCATTAGACCCAGTGTACTCCAGATCTAGCATAACCCAATGCAAGATAAGCACTCAAAATGAAGTAATTAATATTGCAATACCATTTCAGAAACAGCAAAACTCATTTCTTTGTCAGCCAGAATAACAAAAACGAAACATTTTACAAATTCAAAGAAGAAAAGAATAATTAAAAATTATTTGAGGAAAAAATGCTTGAATGTAGGTGAAGATCTTCTGCAGTTTAACTGAATATTATAATTTTAATTATTAAATTAAATAAAAAATAAATAATTATATTATTACTACATTGTTCTCAGGTCTACGGTGCCATCAGCAATGTTCGCAAATGTTATATAAAACTTTCTTAGAACACCCAGAAAGTTAAGCATGTGTAACAGTACACCAGTAAGGTATCTCTTAGCTCATGCATTCAAATTAGTGCTTTCTGCCTATCACGTCGCTTTGTGGAAGAGAAGAAGGAGAATTCAATATAGAGTTCAACAGTTCTTTAATGAAGGAGATGCAGCATAGTATAAAAACACAGGTTTGCAATACTGTAAACCTTAAATGAGCACAATTCAGGGAATCAGACATACAGACTATCCATTGCATGGCTGAGATGAGTAACGTGAAACAGGCGAGGGTCATACACAGAAATTCAATATCAGAGACTAGGCAGAGAATCATAAACAGACAGGCAGGAAGAGATCATGTATGGAAAGGAAGAAATGACTTGGTGTGCACTGGCAAATGACAGAGAGGCAACACTTTGCAATGGGTTTGTGTTCTGAGAGTTCTTATATACCGTGTGATGATCCGGTGAGATTGCTTACCAAAATCAGGTAATTCTGAGCAGAGAGGTGAATGCTATTATGTGCAGTGAGGTGAAGTGCTAGAGTTCGTCAAGGCTGTAACTCTCTCTTTCAAGAGCCACTCTATGACATTGAATGAGATACTAGGTCTATGTAAAATAGAAATGCATCAGCTGGCTTCAGTTTTCTTGGTTAAGGATGTTAGCCTCCGTCCTTCCATTCCAGACTTGTGGGTAGCCAATAACTGATAATAAAGTAAGTTTTTATAAAAGAATTGAAAAGTGTCTGTTGTTTTCAGTTGTGTCATTTCAGACCCCTTGTGCACTTTACTTATATACTTCTTTTTGTTGCACTGTGTTCAGGAGATGGTCACGGTTTTGCCCTCGATTTTTTGACTGATAAAGCTTGTGAGATTTCATTTTATTTTCCTCCATGGAGTAGCTGAGTGCATGCAACACTGGACCATTTCTGTCTGGCTTCACCCCAATTTATAGTTCAGGCACTTTGATGGATGTTTGGTCATTAGCCTTTTTTTTTTATAAATACGAGGCACAGCGGTCTGTTGGTTATATTGATTTTTGCATGTTTAAGGTGACATATATCTTTGTCAAAGTCTACAGTATCTACAGTAAGCATCACTACTTTGTCTTGTCGAGCATATAGTGAATTTAGTTACATGTTAAAATAAAACCTCCAGGGCCGATTCTCTTCATTACCTAAGTGATATCATCAGACGTCTTGTTTTCTTGTGGTTATATTTTGCTGTGCAAGCAATATTATTGCTTCCGGCTGCTTTTTATGATCTGTAATGATGTTGAACATGTGCTCTTAGCATCTGAACTCTTTTGATTCAATTGAGTGAATTAAAACCATTACAGCATGAAGATAAGCTCACAGACGAGTGCACTTCTGCCTCCGAGGTACCTTGCTGTAGTAGAGTGAAGGTGAGACAGACTCACAGATAGACAGCACACACCGCAGTGGCACCATTGATGGGGTGTCTGTTATGCAGGGCAGGAACACTGTTAAGGACATGGCACTGAGCTACAGGAAGCTAACAGATTCGCTGACAGGGGGGATGGTGAGCCATCTGTACTGTTAGCACTGCTCTCCATCTGAACATCCACGTGGCGTATTTCAGAGTTTCTCGTCAAGCAGTCAGATCAGCCCATGTGCTGTTTGAATTCCAGCTATTTTTTAAGGATGGTGTAATTGATTGGATTATATCACAGAAAGAAATATCCAATACCCAGAGTAATGGAGCGTGGGAGGAAGCTGCAGGCTATACTGAGGAAACTCTCTCAGGATCTGCAGAGGATAGGCTGAACATTTGTGGCAGCATGAGGACTTCTTTGGGCAATCGTATCACCTTACGCAGTGGCTGCTACATGTTGCAAGGTCATTAAAGAGAATTCGGAAGGCACATTCAGATTTCAATCATATCTGCACTGGCACATGAATGCACACTGCAGAGGGGAGAAATTCAGATTCCCAGCCAATCAGAGGACTCATGCTGAGCACAATGATCATTAAAATAGCATATCCATGTCTGATCCTATTTTTCAGATCTGTGATTGCACCGTGCATGGGTGTGGCGTATTGAGGTGGTGAAGATTAAACAGATTTTTTTGCAGATTAGATTCTTATTAAATTGTTGGTTTCATCTGTGAGTGAATATAAATATGATACCTACAGTGGTGGTTGGTCGTGATATCAGATCAATATCTCAGTATGAAATATTTCAGTAGAGCAGTGCATTTATTTCAATAGCATAAAAATAATAATGATGGTGCCCTGCGATGGCCTGCTGAGCTGTCCAGGGTGTACTCTGCCCTTGCACAGAGTTGGCTGGGATGGGCGGCAGCCTCCCTGCGACCCTACATAGGATTAAGTGGTTCAGAAAATGAATGAATGAATGAATAATGATGATGATTTTGGTCAAAATATTACAGTCACACTTAAGGTAGACAGACTTGAACAGTCATGGTTTTGAACTCTTCTAATGCATAATGTTCTGCTGTCGAATGCAGTAAAAACAGTAAATAGAAAAGGAACCCTTTTGCTCAAACCATAAAATCTTTGTTCGCATTCATTACACCCATGACTGTATTTCAGGTACATCTACTCAGTCACTGCTGATGACATGTTATAGATGTGTCAGCAAAAAGGGATGAAAAATATCACCCCAAATGGATAGTACATTGTTTGACTCTGTGCAATTACCGGACACAGCTGTCAATGATATGTTGCATGAATCTACAGTCTGGCCTCAAAAGAAATCAACCCCAGTCTTGCCTCTTCATGGTGTTGCTGTTGTACTTAGTTCCACAAAAATCCAAAATAATCCATTTTAAAACATTTGATAGGAGCAAATAATCTCATGTGGATGTGAAGAATAAATGTGATATTTATGCCTTATTTAGTTTAAAAGTGCACAGGTGGACTGTCTACTTATACCATAACCATTATAACACACACACACACACACACACACACACACACACACACACACACACACATACTGTGTATGTACACCAATCAGCCTTAACTTTAAAACCACTGAGAGGTAAAGTGAATAATGGTGATTATCTTATTACATTGGCATCTGTCATGGGATGGTTAGATTAGGCAGCAAGTGAACAGTCAGTTCTCAAAGTTGATGAATTATGAGCAAAAAAATGTGTGCCTTTGACAAGGGCCAGATTATGTCTCAATTGCTGGATCAGAGCATCTTGTGGTGTTTTCCAGGAAAATGCAGTGGTTAGTATTTACCAGAAGTGGTAGACTAAACGGTAACCTGGAAAAAGATTCACAAGCACATAGGGCTCGCTGATGCACACAAAATAAGCACGTGAGCGTCAAAACTGGACCATGAAGGTAGACTGGTCTGATGAATTGCATTTTATATTGCATCATATGAACAGCTGAGGTGCAGCACGGTGGTGTAGGGGTTATCACGTCCGCCTCACCGCAAGACGATACTGGGTTTGAGACCCATGCACGATGAGGGTGTTTCTGTGTGGAGTTTGCATGTTCTTCATGTGCTTGCATGGGTTTCCTCCTGGTACTCAGGTTTCCTCCCACAGTAGAAAAACAGGCACATTAGGCTAATTGGCTGTTCCAAATTATACCAATTTGGGTACCATGTGCATGGGTAAGAAATGGTGCAATGAAAGCAAGCCACAAGAATCAGTGTGATGCTCTGGACAATGTTCTGCTTGGAAATGTTGGGTCCTAAAATGTATGTGGATGTTACTTTGACATGCACTAGCTAAACATAGCATAACACCTAAACAGTGTTTCAGACAAAGTACACCCCTTTATGATAATGGTGTTCCCTCACAGCAGTAGATTCTTTCAGCAGGATAATGCGCCCTGCCATACTGCAAAAACTGCAAATGGTCATACTGCAAATGGTTTGAGGAAAATTGGCCTTCAAATTCCCCCTCTGAGGGATGTGCTGGACAAACAAATCCAGACCATGGAGCCCCTACCTTGCAACTTACAGGAATTAAAGGGTGTGTGTGTGTGTGTGTGTGTGTGTGTGTGTGTGTGTGTGAAATCAAAGGCCGGCTATGTCTCTCACTGTCTATGGTAGGAGGCATGTAAAAGAACCATTGCTGATTTTCATCACGAGTAGGCTGCATAGCCGTCAGCGTGCTTCTGCCCTGCGATGGCCTGGCGAGATGTCCAGGGTGCACTCTGCCATCGCCCAGAGTTTTCTGAGATGGGTGCCAGCCTCCCCGCGACCCTAATTAGGATTAAGTGGTTCAGAAAATGAATGAATGAATGAATAATCTTTCATATTGTAGGCACATATATTTTCCCTATATGGGTGCATATTATGCTAAATAATAATATTACGATAAAGCCTCTTTAAAAAACAATGAAATACTACACCACTGACTTCAGATGTATTGTTGGTTCAGTGTGCCAATGGGTACTCAGATGGATGCAAATGCATTTACCATTGTGGGTGCTGGAAAGTATAATGACAAATGCGCTGGTCTCAAACCTATAAAAAAGTGCTGTGCTTGGCCCCAGTTCTTGCAGCATGTAAGATAGAACCCTTCATCTTATTAATCTTTTTTTTTTTTTTTCCGTCCTCTAGTAAAGCCTTCAAGGTTCATCAATCGTCACCTTAATATTCCACTGTTCAGAGTCTGGTGTACCAACAGATAGCTGAATAACTGGTAGCTAATAAAATATGGCAAAACATTGCATAAATGCATTCATCTGATGTTTGGGAAGGTCAAACATGGACACTCAGTGATGTCATATGTTGTACATGTGTTGTGTTAACCATCTAAGAATGAGCATTTAGAATAGTAAAATATTTTAAATCCAAAATACCTGGAATGCACTCCCCAGTTATGCCATTGTTCTTTCTTTCATTCTTTCTTTCTTTTCAGTTTAGAAATTGGAAAAAAAAAAAGAAAAAAAAAAAAAAAAAAAAAAAAAAAAAAAATTTTAGTCACACGTCTGAACAAATTTGGCATTTTTTAGTGCATCTGCACCCACACACAGCCCAAATTAAATTGACACAATTGTCCCTTTATTACAATTTTTTAACTGATTAGCCAACATGACTGATCAAGAACATTTGGCCTAAGGAGAATTTTTTACTCTAATTCTTCTGCAGAGATATTATATTAGATTAATCACACTAGATATTCATTCAGCTAAACATCATTATTTATCCTGCTTAATTTCTTTTCATGTGGCCTCCCATCAGTGTGAAAATGTGAGTTATTATGTTTATAGAGAATGCAGAGAACAATCTCTGCTGTCATTTCAGGATTTACAGCCTCTTCTGCTGTGTTTCCTCAGGATAGGCATCAGAGTGTAGTGTGGTTTCCATTTCTTTCTAAATTTAATTCAGATGTTTTTTTTTTTTACAGACCTTAAAAGATCCGACTCTTGCCGCCAGAAAAGACTTCCAGAGAGAAGCCGAGCTACTCACCAACCTACAGCACGAGCACATTGTAAAGTTTTATGGCGTGTGTGTGGACGGTGACCCGCTAATCATGGTGTTCGAGTATATGAAGCATGGGGACCTTAATAAGTTTCTGAGGTGAGATGCCTTCCTTTAGAAAACGAGCATCAGGAACAGGCAGTGCTAAAGCAGCAATGAAACTTCCCATCACTGAGATGCTCAATATTGCTGAAGTAAACTGCTATTTATCACTCCAGCTGGATGCTGCCACTTGTGCCAGAAGTGCATTTTGATGATTGCATCTGTCCTGAGTAATTTACCGCGACAAGTCAGCTAGCCAGGTTACGATGCAAATGTAAGGAAGATTGCACATGGCGTACACATAGAGTAATTGCTACTCACATCTCACATCCTGTGTAGTACGGCTGGAGAAATCCTTTCAAAAAAGGCCTTATTACTTTGCTCTAGGATGACAGACTGTGATATATTTGGCAGCTCACTCTTCTCTCTGTCTAAATATTCTTGTCATAAATATTCACTTCACATGTAGCATACAGGCTAATTCCTTTGTGTTTCTAATTTCTAAGGAGTGAAAATATCTGTGCTACAATTATCAGCTGATCGGGTCCAGAGAAAGAGCTTCTTGGAGTTAAAAGGACACTGTTTGAACTAGATAACCCAATTGAATTGAATGAAGTACTTTTCGCGGATGCATCAGCTTCCTATCGACTCCTGTTTTAAGATGCCAACTGATAAACTTTTATTTATTTATTTATTTATTTTTAATGCAGTAGGCACGTGGAACCAGTCCGTTTTCATGGGCATAAAAGAATAGCACAATGCTGACTCCAATTAAGCCTTACCCAGACGCTGCGTGTGTAGAATAAAGCTAGCCTGAAGAGAATACACTTTCCAGCTCACAAGACAAGCAGGAGTGTGTTTTACATGCAAAATAGCTTCTCTAACTAGAAGACTGCTTGATTGTTAGATCTCTAGAACATTGGCAAGGAGGCGTTTCCCCCACTAGGGCTATCAGAATTTCAGAAATTACGCTGGAGCACATTTAAGCAGGCACCTTATGCAAATCCACATGCAATCATCAAAGCTATTCAGCATGAATGAAAAAGGGCCCAGCAAATCAACAAAGTCCTGGACCGTAAACAACACATGGGTCCTGTTTAGCAGGAAAGAGAGAATTTAAATGTGAGATTTGCTTCACATTGAGCTATTTCAAAATTATAGCATGTTTATAGATTCAAGAGGTTGCAGCAAGTGTAGGGCGATTTTTTTTTTTTTTTTTTTGCATAGTGTGACCTTTCTCAGCAATCCAGGACAAGCTTTTTACACATTTATCCTTTCCCTCTGCTTCTTTTTATAGAAAAGCTGCAAAACACCAGCATGGATAAACCTGTACCAAGTCAAATGGGAATCTTTTTATTCCTGTTTTGTTCTGTGTTTCTCCAGGGCTCATGGTCCAGATGCCACTATCTTGGTGGATGGCCATCCAATGCAGAGCAATGGCGAACTTGGTCTCTCTCAGATGCTGCACATTGCCACACAGATTGCAGCCGGCATGGTGTATCTGTCCTCACAGCACTTTGTGCACCGTGATCTGGCCACACGGAACTGCCTGGTGGGAAATGGCCTCCTGGTGAAAATCGGAGACTTCGGCATGTCCAGGGACATCTACAGCATGGACTACTACCGGGTATTTACAGTTGCATTTAATTGTCTTCATAAGTAAAGATACTGAGATTTTGAACATCACTACAAGAATTCAGACCAATGCACCATTTGCAGAGTTATCTTTTTTGTGGCTGCAAAAAGTTAAGATATAAATTTAGTCATTGCCTAAATGTTCTTCACTCTGCCCTGCATTTCCTGTTCTGAAGTGAAAGAAGGAAAGGGTAGCAATACGTTTTCTTTTCACCGGCTTTCACTAGTTGGTTTGTATCACCTGTCTTGTTAGTTTAATTATCTGTTTAATGAGTTCATGTTCCATGTTGCCACAAAGAGGGAGAGACTGAGAGAGAGAGAGAGAGAGAGAGAGAGAGAGAGAGAGAGAGTTGTGGGTGGGGGTGATGACAAGCACAAAGGACTGATTACATCATTAAACAGAGAACCACTAAGAACATCATTGGTTTGCAACTGTCGATACTCCAAGCATGCACCACCTCATCTGAGACACCCCCCCCCCCCCCCCCCCAAAAAAAAAAAAAAAAAAAAAAAAAACTAAAAATGTAAGTGTTGAATGGTTAATGTAGAAAAATATGACATTTCTGCACTACCTGAGGTATGAATTTGTGCAGTTAGCTCAGTTCTTTGAGTCATTTAAAGGAAGTTTGAATTTTTTTTTTTGTAGTAACCATGGTCGTAAAACATTTTGACCAATCTACCAATATATTCTGGCAATCAGTATAAGATTATATAAAATTAATTCTGAGTTACTTTAAAGTAACTGTACTAGGACATGGTCAGTTAATTCTTAATACTGTGGCTGTGTTTTACAGGATTTTTTTATCAGAATTACCAAAAAAATGTGATAACAACATTAGTCAATTAAAATGATTAAATAAATGTAATAGTGAAATAACGCATGCTAATATCACTAACATCTGAATTACCTCTCTCAGGTTGAGGTGTGATTCCCAGCAACTTCCTTCATTAGTTAGCATTCAAAGGATTTGCATTAAATGAATGAAAAAATCAATTTACCCAACTAAGTCTGAATATGAGTAATTTTCCCTGATTGGAATGTATATTTCCAAATAAATAAATGTATTAATATGCATTTTGGACATAAATTCCTGACACTGAACATAACTTAGCCTCAGTGAGGTTGCAGCTTTTACATATACATAGTGTCAGACAATCTGTTCATATCTTAAGGGATAGCTCAGTCAACTTGTGTGTACATCTAAATAAGAATACAGTAAATTCATTGAAATGAATGCACTTAATGTGAGGATCACTGCTTAATAAATCTGAATACTGGCGTACACGCTGCACAAACAAGGCAGGTGATAAAGCTGTGAAATCAATATCTAGTTACACATTTTAAATCACTTAAAATTAATTGGAAATTTGGAGGGCAATCAAATGACCTTTCAATTAATGCAAATTCTTGGTATTACCTTTTATTCAGCAAGGACATTTGCAGAGCATTTTGCTGAGACTGGCACATTTACCTATTATGATGATGATGATAATGATGATTAGTATTATTATCATAAGGTTCTGAATACTTTATGAAGACATAATATTAAGGTCATGACTTGTTAAAACTCAAACAAAGTATGTAGAATATCTAGTTAACATTCTGAACTATCATTAGCTTCCTGTTGACAGGATTGTAAGATTCTCATTGCCATGGCAACATTGGCACACAATGCCACTCTTCACATGTGCATAAATTTAACTTCTAAATGAAATGTAAATGAAAGTGGAGACGTTGATAAATTAGCCAAGTTTGGGGTTAATATCTAAACAGTTTTGAACTCAGTGTTTAGAAAGATTTTGTTCAGGTTTATATGCCAACACAGCTGGTGAATTACATGAGACTATAAAACCAGGAAGGAATCACATGGGGAAGAAATATTTGGCATGTAATTAAATTGTAAATTAATATATTAGACATAGTAATATAGAATTAATTTGGGTTATTACATCAAATTATTTTGTGTTCAATTATTATAGTTATATTTATATAATAAATATAAAGTATTAATATACTTTGGATTAAACTTTGTGTTGTATTATATCTTATTAATTTGAATTTACTTGCACAAATATTACATTTGTAAAATATTTTGTTTTTGTTAACTGAGTCCTGTATGTTTGCCAAGCAGGAACTGGAAAGCTTATTTTGCACCAGCCAGTAATATCTTTTCAGCACAGACATGCATGTTATATTAACACAGCTGAAAGTTTAAAATATCATATCCACACTGGACATTTTCAATGCATCATGTGATCGCAAACAGAGGTTCTGCCAAGGATACAATCCACACACTACCAGTCATACTGATGCTGGCGTTTCTGCAGGACTTGAACACCTGGCCAGCAGTAAGTAGTGAAAAGGAAAAGGAGGAAAAAGATAGCAGCCTTTTCATCACCAGCCAATCCAAATGCTCTTGTGCTGGTATTGAAAATGCTGCATTGATTCCCCGGCGCTTAATGGTGTGTCAAGTAGCCAAGGTCAGAGGTCTTTTGATCAATGGAGTGAACCAATCTGAGGAAAGAAAAGAAAAACACTAAAATACTAGATCCAAAAGTATTAGTGCACAGGGTATATAAGTCAGGATAAATATGCATGATCAAAATTAAGGGCTGTACTCAGAGTCAGAGACATACAGTAAGTCCAAAAGATAGGTTGATATTTACGTGGGGAAAGTTAGGCTTATTCAGAGATAGGTTATGCAGCCATGTTCAGATTATTCTGGCTTTTCTCGAGTTGAATCATCCTAGAGAGGATTTTTAATAAACCTTTCCCCACAGTCAATCACACACATAATTTTAACCAATCAAAATTACTTATTTCCTAAGGCACCTGACTCCTGCAGTAGTCCCGCCTCATAAACACAAATACAAGCAGGCTGATATAGATCCATCATAGGAAGCTGATCACTCTTATGTTTTACCAATCTGTCCTGCTGCATTTCAATCACTTTGTGAGTCCTTTTTTTTCTCCCACTGAACATGTGCACTTAGCAGTAACTCTTACGATGTCCCCTGCTCCATCCATAATCTTGACTTTGTGGATATACCCTTGAGCAAAATAATTAAGTTCTTTCTGTAAAATTCTCTTGAATAAAGTAGACGCATTACTCAGGAAGAATATGCCGATGTTGTCAGGAATATGCATGAGAGAGAGTCGCTGTGTAACAGCCACTATTGTGGGACATTGGCAAAAGTAACCAGAGGAAGCCAAGTTTAGCACTGTAATGGGAAATGTCCATAGAAGCTGAACCAACACCTTTAAATGCAAAGACTTGCCTTTAAATCAGGGGACAATAATCAAGCAGAAAAAATGCAGGAACTAAAGAAGAATTAAAGAAGAAACTAGCTTTTTGTCTTTGCTGTCAAATGAAATATGATGTATAAAGCAAGAAAGGATTTGATGAAAACCAGAAGAGATTAGTACCATAATGTAGGGATAAGAAACTTGCAAGCATTCAAATAGACATCTAACAGGAGTCTAGTATACTGCCAAAGTATTGCTGCATGAATGGTTACAATTATCATATTAATCAACTCAAATTTATTATTACATAACAAAATGACTTCTGTTGTCATCATACATCAGCATATAAAATGCCATGTCCAATTATTTATTAAAATTTTTTTACATCATGCTCTGACAGCTGATTGCGCACAACTAAATGAGGTCTAAATAGAAGTTATGAATTCACAGGGCATGTGCCAGATTTTGGCTAATTTACTATGAGAATGCCCATGTGTTGATTCACAATTTTGCCTTTGTTGTGTAGATACATATTAGAAGTATAGCAATGTGTGCAATTTTGGTATTCTGAATACGGAACATCTCACTACACACTGTTGCATCATATCAAGAAGGTTCTGGCTTCAAACATGGCTGCCAACTTGGGACTTTCTGTGTAGAGCTTAGATGTCCCCCTCATACCTGCAGACATACAGACTGCAGAGTCTCAGTGGTAGCCCTGCAATAGACTGGTGACCCGCCCATGGTATACCCTGCCTCTTGCCCAAAGTCACCTGGGATTGATTCAGTGTCACCCACCTGCAACCCTCAGAGATTCATGGAATAGATAATGAATGATGTTCATTGGTGATGCTGGTGGAATTAATTTGATTTTGAGGCACATATTGGAAAGCTCAGGGGGAAGTACTCAGTAATTGACAGGCAGTGAAACAGAATGTATAAAAAACCTCACTCCTCATGTAAGTCTGCATCATGCTCCATATGTACAATATTATGGTACAAGTTCAGTTGGGCTAATGCTGGCTGGATTATTGTTGCTCAGGCTTCAACCTGCCTGTGACAGCTGCTGATAAAAAGTGAAAACTCACAGCTCTGCCATGTCAGTCATTTTGCAAAGAAAAATCTATGAATATGTTGCAAACTGGACCCAATATTCTACCTGTCCTGTAGTATATATAGAACAAGCATTGTACAATTTATAAACTTGTTTAAAGAGAAAAAAAAACACCTACTGCCAGAGTCCAATCTGCTTCATCTTCACTTAAAAGTCTAAATGCTGGGTGAGTGTAACCCTTGAGAAACTGTAATCCATCCTCTCCCATGCTGCACCACTTTCCACACCACTAATCCAATCTCACCTTCCACCATGCAGCCACGACTAGCCTGTAATCCAGTTTACACGCCAGTGAAAGGAAAAGTACTCCAGAATGTCATTGAAAGCAAAAGTGAGAGTAATTGCAAGTGAGATGATTATTTTTTTCATCAGCACGTATTATTTGTATCAATTTTGGGAGGGTGGTATTAATTATTAATTTCCAACCCTGCTGGGCTAATTGCTTTGGCCTTAACCACAAAGCCCAAGGTGATAGCGCTATCATTTGCATGCCTGTTTAACCGTTTTTAATTCGCCTTCCTTAAAGAGGGATTCAGATTCATTTGCACATGTAGTGAGACCAGTGTGTGTGCCATCAAAAGGTCATTTAAAATCACCACCCTAACTTAATTAGTTTGCTTAATCCGGCAAGAAGTAATCCGCAGAAGTCTTACTGAAAGAAAGCTCACACTTTTACAAAGGTGAGGAGATGTACTATAGTGAGCCCTGCATGATGGCATGTAAAAGAACATGTTTAAACCATATAGTTCCAGAATTAAGATGAAAATACTTCATTTAATATGGCAGGAAGGTGTTTACAAAACATGTTTACATTTGTCTGCACAACATTAAGTTCAAGAAGCCTGAAGTAACATTAGACAGCAGGGCGGATGTAAATTACAGCAGAAATATCTTATCGGGGTCCATTAATAGTGGTTTGAGATCTGAGGATATTCCCATTTAAGAAGGCAGAGTAGATGCAGGCTGGTGCACTGGTTATAACTCTCACCTCAAAGAAATAGGATTCTGTGTTCAAGCCGTGATCGACTGGGGCCATTATGTGTTGAATTTGCATTTAAGGGCATGCAGATTAGATCAACTGGCTACTCTTAATTGCCGATAGGTGTGGATGTAAGTGTGAATGGTTGTTAGTCTCTGTATTGGCCCTGGGATAGATTACCTTTATGTTCGAGGTGCACCCCACTTCTCACCTGAGGCCAGTTAGAAAGTCACCCCACTACCATGATGAATATAGATATAGATGACGGATGGATGGCTGGATGGATGAAAGCATTGGCTTGACTTGACATAAGGTTTTTTTAAGCCTTGGCCCAAATTTTCTCATTACAAATTTTACCAGTGACAAAATGAATTAATATCAGACCAGTGTGTATATAT
>JAQMYF010000002.1:16863628-16876185 GCA_030014195.1 Neosilurus mollespiculum | reverse complement strand
TATATATATATATATATATATATATATATATATATCTGTGTGTGTGTGTGTGTGTGTGTGTGTGTGTGTGTGTGTGTATTAAAATGTTTGTGCATGGGAAATTATCTCCTAGAATCTAGCTAGAATCTCCTAAAAAGGAAAATGATTTTAGCAAATACTCTTGAGGTATCGTAAATATTTTGAATGTTTGGTGAGCAACCTTGATTGCATACTTGGAAACCAAGCTGAATCTATGCTAAAATGCAATAAGCATCATTTTCTTTTCCAAATTCGACAGTAATGTCACCTAGACAGTGCCAGGGAGTGTGTAAACAAAAAGGTTAAAAAACTGTAAACCATTAATGGAGCCTTGTTTTATGAGTCATCAATGATGGAGAAAAAAGAACTTGCATTCTTATAAGTCAGAAGTGTGTTCTAAGTCTAAAATAAGCAATAACATACTACCCTCCACTCTCTGCTGATAGCCAGACATCAACGTACCACAAACAGATTGTGTTTTCACACCACACTGAATCCTCAAAATAAGTCTCTGAGTGTCTCATTAGTGAGGTGTCACACCTGCAGACACTGCCGCAGGGGTGAACAACGAGCACTAGCACAGATGAAACTTCTTTAGAAGGCAAATAGGGCACTTTCAACCCTGACTGTGGTTAGTCGAAATAAATTGGAGCTCATTGGGTTTATTAGATTGTGTGAGCAGCAGTTTAGGACCAAAGGTCTGAGTAGCTGTGAAAAAGCTTTGACAAAATATCTGATGGTCTTGGCTCATAGGTGGACATGTTCAAAATAGTAAATGAAATCATTTTCATTTTATGTTCAAATTAGCATTCAAGCTGACACATAGAGTATCAGTACCATAAATTGTGCAAGTAAGATAAAATGATGGGGTGTTGTGTAAATGTGTAAATTTATTATTTTTTATACCAGATCCTGACCCTACATTTTTATTAAATAGCAACAAAATGCACTTTTTATCCATGGTTGGTTACTTTTACTTTTGTGAAGTATCCACAAGACAGTTTAGTTTTTAGACGGGAGAGAGAAAAATTTAAAGCACACACACACACACACACACACACACACACACACACACACACACACACACACACACACACAACACTACAAATACAAAACCCTGTTTTTTAAATTAACTATTGTCCAAACCATTAGTAAAAACAGCCTTCTGACCAGTCAGAATCAAGACCTCAACAGCAAAACATCAACAGCTCCGAATATGGAACACTGAAAAAAGTTTGTTTAACCAGTATTCAATACCACGCGTACACGCAGGTCCCCACAAGACACTTCTCCTGCCAGTCTTAAAGGTGTTTTTGTATTTGAAGTGTTTCTATAACTGTAATAATTGCAAAATTCCAACCGTGATTTGCTCTATTGGCATCCTTAATGTTGACTAAGGAGAGAAGTATACAAAGCTGATCTGGTTTGGGCAGATATTATATGTGCAAATACATTTCTTTGACATTATCTGGAAATCATATTGTTCCAGGTCTTATAGCAAAGATTCACATGAGCAGAACCTACAAACAAAGTGACATACTTTAAAATTTGGGAACTGATCTTATAGGATTAAGCTTAACTTTACTAAGAAAACAAGTAAATTTGGCTTTAATAAATAAATAAATAAATAAATAAATCTTATACAGTGCTGTTCATTTTTGAACGATTCGAAAGCATTCCTAGCCAGCATTGAGCACAGTGAGAGATTGATGAATTTTTTTATACACTTTGTAGTTGGCCCTGTGGCGCTCTTCTGACAATTTTTTAGCTGTCCTTTCGACTGTCAGCATTGTTGATAGAGTTTTTGGACTGCCTTAGGCATTGGAGATAACGAAGCTCTTTTTGTGACCACAGGCAGGAGTGAAGAACAAATGTTCAGGGTGTGTGCACAAGGTCTGCACTGCCCACAGTGGAATATTAAATATGCATATATATATATATATATATATATATATATATAGTTGATTGATCATAATAAAAACCTTTTGTAACTATGTCAGCACAGCTGAAAACTGTTGTGCTGATTGAAGAAGCAAAAAATTTGGCCTTCTTTGTGTGTTTAATTATATTCACAAAGGTATAGCAGACACGGCTAGGGCTAGTCTTTCTAGTCTTTATTAATTGGCCCTAGAATTTATAAATTAGTTGTATAACAAATGCACAAAATGAAAAGAAGTTTGTGTTGTGTAGCCTACACAATTGATGAAAAAATATGAGTAGTGATCGACACCTGCGCTGGTGTTGGGACTTTCTTAATCATAAGTGTCAAATTTTATAAATGAATACAATTTATTCGGAATAACTTCCACTCTCAGTGTATGTGATTAATAATATTGTCTCATAGCTAGGAACATGCCCCCATTTAATTCTGGGTCCTGATTGGTACATGAGTGGTCATATCTCTAAAGACGTGTGATCCTGAAATGAAAAGCTATTCAGAGATATTTTTCTCTGATGAAAATTCCTATTATAAAATTTTCAGTGATATACCTAAAAATGGCCAAGAAAAAGATTTGTTTTTTTAATTCATCTCGATTTATGTATTTTCTATATTTATACAGCTATATTATATCTACATTTGTTCTGAGAAATGAAGGCTATTTCATAACAAAAAACGCCAAGAAACTGAAGATCACATACAACGGTGTGTACTACTCTGGTCACAGAACAGTGCAAACCAGAATAGAAAGAGAGGTCGGAGGCCCTGGTGCACAACTGGGCAAGAAGACAATTACATCAAAGTCTTTTGTTTGAAATACAGATGCTTAACAGGTCCTCACTTAGCAACTTCATTAAGTAGTACATAGCAAATAGTAAAACTCCAGTCTCATCTTCAACAGTTCAGAGGCAACTCCTGGAGCTCCAAAGAAAATATCTGAGACTGGTCAATAAAGGAAAACATTAAGATGTTTGAGGAGTTTGGATCAAAAAGAAAAACATTTCTAAGGCAGAGAATAAAAAAAACTAGAAAAACTCCTGAAGAAATTTTGAGATGTGGCTGCAGCTGCTGCCAGAAAATTCGTGAAAACTGGCATGCTGAACTGTAGAACACAGAAAAATTCCTCAGAGTTTACACAGGTTTCTAAGTAGCTGTGGCAAAACAGGTGATGATAAATCAAAGAAAAAAAGCATATATGCTCTAACTGTAACCATTATTGTGGCTTAAAGCCAACCTCAATACCAGAGCTATTCAATTAATTTGGAATGAGGGCTGGGTCATGAAAACAAACCCAAATGAGGGAAGGAGAGCGGACACCTCAAAAGGTGATTGGTCCACTATAGCAGGTTGTGACACAGTGAAGCGACACAGTGAAGGTTGTGACACAGTGAAGCTTTTTTTTAGTTGAGAGTGTTAAAACCAATTTGAATAAAGTATTACTACAAAAAACAAAGGTGTTGTCAAGATACTGGGTAGAAAAATCGTATTTCTCTTGAAACAGTAAAAATAAATTTTTGCCATTTTGGAAAAGAGCTCTTCAAATATTGTATTTTGTAAATGCATTATAACATTAGTACATTGTATTATATCAAGACATATAGGCCCAAAGCATTTCTACATTCAAATGATAAATAAAATACACCACGCTGAGTAATCAATCCAGGTGAGCTGTATCACAGACATTTAGAATTTATAACTAACAGACAACATCCACTTCACACAACTGTACCAACAAAACAACAGGAGTGTTCTATGGTATTAAATACAACTATAACAATATATGAGGGAAGAGTAATATTATTATTCAGAATAGTAACAATATTAAGAAGATGAGAATTAAGTGAATATCAAGAAAGAAAAGCAAGGCTTTGAAAAGCAAGGCTTCTTGGCGAGGCGTCAAAATGAGGTGAGTTTCATGACTGTTTGTCGACCTCTTCCCATTCATTTCAATGGGATTTTTTGGTGTGGTTTTTGGATAACTGTGTCACCAAGGTAATGCAAAACGGCAATAAAATTAATAACACACTTCATGGCGCCGAGGCACGCATTTTGATATATACATTGCATGGGTGCCCTTTGCTAAGGCTATCACTTCATTTGAAACACCATGCCATACAATGTGGACAGTGCTTGTTTGAAGTCACTTTCCTCCTATGACAGGACAATGACCCAAACTATGCAAGACCTATTTAGAGAAGAAGCATTCAGCTGGTATTCTTTCAATAATGGAGTGGGCAGTGCAATCAACATATCTCAACCTGACTGAGCTGTTGTGGGAACAGCTTGACTGTATGGTACGTAAGAAGTGCCCATCAAGCCAATCCAACTTGTGGGAGGTGCTTCCGGCAGCATGGGGTAAAATTTCCTTATCTTACCTTGACAAACTGACAGCTAAAATGACAAGGGGCTGCAAGGCCGTAATAGCTGCATTTTTATTTTTATTAATTTTTTAATTACAGTGGCATCTGTCATGTGATGCAAAATATTGGACATTGACAAAACTTATGTGGCAGTTATGTAAAGTGAATAATATTGATTGTCTTTTTACAGTGGCACCTGCTGAGGAGTGAGATGTATTAGACAAATAACAGTCAGTTCTCAAAGTTGATTTGTTGGAAGCAGGGAAAATGTGTAAGGATTTTTTGTGACTTTGACCAGGGCCAAATTGTAGTACTAAATGACTGGGTCTATTCAAGTCCAAAGCAGCAGGTCTTGTGTGGCGTTAAAGGTACGCATTGGTAAGCGCCAATGGGAGGAAACCAGAGTACCCAGAGGAAACCCCCACAAGCACGGGGAGAACATGCAAACTCCACACAGAAACACCTGAGGTGGGAATTGAACCCAGGACCTTCTTGCTGTGAGGCAGACGTGCTAACTACTACGCCACCGTGCCGCCAAAGATAACCATGATATGTATATTTTTATCAGTTGTGATTAAACAAGAACTGTAGGTTACACCTCAAAACAATAGAGTCTTAACAGAACCGAAAGCATAATTCCTAGATAATTATGTTATACATATTACCAATGACAAAATGCAGTGTTAGGGATATGATTATAATGGAATTAGAGTTTGTGCTGGTATTCAGAGGGATTTTATTCCTAGTAATGAAAATAGTTCTTTCCTCATCTCTTGGTCCTCACAAGAGCAGACGCTTCCTTTATCTAATTAGCATTGTGCTATGGGCTGTTTGTGTCATCTTAAAGAATGATAATTATGTGTCACCTTTGGCGGGCGCGTTCAGTGGAACTGATTAAGTCTGACACTTTGCACACTGCTTAACCTTCAGGAATGTTTGTAAAGGAACAGTGCTTTTAAGCTTTAGCACTATAGCAGAATAGATGTAATGTGAATCTAGCTTCAAGCAGTGAATATTCAGAGGCAACATTAACATTCAAGCACATATTGTATGTATCCATGATTTTTATTTGGAAATATTGCTGAAACACAAAATCGCATAATGCAAAAAAAAAAAAAAAAAAGGCATAATCAGTAAGCTGTATTAGGCTATGTTATAATGAGTACAGGTACAGAATAAGACATACAGACCAAAAGAAAAAAGGCCTGTGCAATAACTTTTAAACACTTTCGTAGGTTTATATACTAATTATTTACAAGGAGTACTAGTTTAGGGTGCCAATATTTCATACCCATCATAAAAGTAAGGTTTTTATAAAACATGAATCCTAAAGTTTCATGAAATATATGATTTTCTGTTCGAAATGTCAGTTTTTCAACAATTGCGCTATTCAGACTGCCATCTCTTTGACGAGATCCATCATAATAAAGCCTTGGCTACACTTCTGACATCTAGAAATGAAGGCAATGTTCTGTCTGTACCTCCCTTGGAAACGCGGCCAGACATTATAGGTGATTTGTCATCGCTGACAGGTGTTTTAGGCAGCGCTCAGTGGAGCCTTACTACCCTCTGTTCTCTGACACACACTGGGCTGCACTTCCAGGCTCAAATCATTTCCTTGCTTTCAGGCTGCAGTTGAGCTTTTTCAGCTCTGTTTGGACAGTATCTCTAGGACAGAGAAGCTCTGAGAACAGGACATAATGCTTGGCTAAAATGTAGCAAGATCAGTTTATTGCAATTTAGCTGAATTCAATAGTGAACTACAGTACATTTATGACAATACAAGTTCACACAAACATAATCAGTCACTTTTGACTGAAGCTGTAGCCCCTACATAGTGAAGTTTTATAATCAGCTTGTAATAAGGATTTGAGTAAACTACATACTGTCATCCGGCATATTGTCTAGCAGGACATATTGCAAGGTTTTAGGCATAATATTATTCAACCAGGACAGTACAGCAGGTGTATTCCTTTCTGTATTATCATAGTGTGAAAGGCTCAAACATAAAAGCTTATATAATTAACCAGGTTTGTCAAGATTCATCAAAATGTCCAACCTCATTCAAAAGCAACCTAAATAAATAAATAAAAAGTAAGAAAAAAATCTGATAGCCAAACTTAGAAAAAAAAATTGATTTTGTATTTCCAAGTAGTCCATCTAAGTATACATCTAATGTAATCTGAGGTATGAATACTGAAGGGCCATATATTCAATGTTCATGGATAATTCATCTCTGAATATCGAACCTTGAGCCTATTAAAAACTCAAAAATGATTACCAAAATTTTTTTAAAAGGTTTTCTTTTTTTCTTTCCATTGTGTAAAACTAGATGAAATCTCAACAGAAACAAAACAGTAATTCTAACATTTGGTACACTGACTTAATGGGCTTAGGTATTTTCAGGATGCAAATTTGACAAGCTCTGACAAGCAAGACAAGACAACAGCATGAGGCGATATCTTAGCAATAATTATTTAAACTATAAGAATGAACTGGGTGACAGTGTTTAGCTCTAGATGTATGTATATGTGTGTGTGTGTGCATATGTATATATATATGTATATTACATGGTTCATTATTTTTTCTTATATTAAGCCGAGAGGAAAAGATCTATCCATCTATATATATATATATATATATATATATATATGGATAGATCTTTTCCTCACGGATTAATATAAGAAAAAATAATGAACCATGTAATTCAATTCAGTTTTATTTATATTGTGCTTTTTTACAATTGATGTTTTTGCAAAGCAGCTTTACATAGTAAAACAGATTTGTAAAAAAAAAAATAATAATAATAACAATAATACAAAAAAATTTAACTTATGATTGTAGACATAAGGAAGAAACCTTGAAAGGAACCAGACTCAAAAGGGAAACCCATACTTATTTGGGTGAAACCAGCTAAAAATACAAACTATATAACAGAAACTTCACTATAGTTGATTATATTATAACTGTAATGGTAAGTGTAGTCCTAAATCATTTTAGTAAAAGAGTTTATATCACCAGCAGTGATAAGTCATTTTCACAGTTTCTGAGTGTATATTTAGGTCCATATGTATCATCAGCAGCAGGAGTGAGGGGCTTCTTAGATGAAAACAGGATTCAGTGAGCAGAAGGAACAGGATCACTGGTATCTAAGAAGTAGCATGTCTTAAAAAAAAAACCCACACACAGTAAGAGAGAGAGGTTGTTAGTTAGGTATGTTCATAATAGGGTAATAGTTAAAGAAGAGAGTTTATTAGTGCTGGATGCAAGCAGCATGACTGACAATGACAGCATAAATAAAAAGAAAGAATCAGAAGGAACACAGACATGAGTGCACCCTGTGACACAAAGCAATCAGCCACTCCACTGTCAATAGACCAGGATGATCAAGTAAGATGCATGCAGTGTTGAGGGGAAAATTATCTCCTGGTTTTATGGATATCCAGTTTCACTCTGTTGATTTCTTACATTTATGACACAAATATTGTTTCTGTTTATTTGTTTAATTGTACGTTTTCTATTTTTAAAACTATTGCTCTGTATACCTCATGTTATCCTTATATGTCTTTTCAGTTTTGTTCTCACTTACAGCAAATTTCAGACACAACTAGCTAATAACTACCAGCATCTTTTACCATGATCTGTGTTGGATTTCTTTCTTAAAGGAGTTCTTGCTCTTTTCTATGGCCATGTTTCCTTACAATAAGCCAAGTCTAACAGCTTGTTAAACTCTGTAAGCACTCTTATTTTAGCTGCAGGCTATAGCATAATCAGACTTGTGCTGGTATTTGTTTCAGAAAATTACAAGGTGATTCCATTTTTTTCCCCCTCTAATAATGTGTAACAAAATATACTTAAATTAAAATTAAGATATTATTTAATCGTTCGACGTATCTTCCTTGAAGGGGCAGTGGTGGCCCCGTGGTATGCACTGATCCGAAGGTCGGGGGTTCAAGCCCCACTATCACTGGGTTGTCACTGCTGTCCCCCCAGTGCAGCTGACTGGGTTATCAAAGGCCAGCCATGTCTTTCACTGTCTGCAGTGAGAGGCATGTAAAAGAACCATTGCTGACTTTCAAAAAGAGTAGGCTGCACTGTCGTCAGCATGTTTCTGCCCTGCGATGGCCTGGCAAGTTGTCCAGGGTGTACTCTGCCCTCGCCCAGAGTCGGCTAAGATGGGCAACCCTAATTAGGATTAAGCGGTTCAGAAAAATATTTTAATGTATGAAGCCATAATGTTTAGCCATTAAACAATTTTGTTTGCATTTGCTTTCCCTGCTTAGACTGCTGCCTCCGCGACCCGGAAGATGATGCTATGCTATGCTTTCCTGTTGAGAAAATCACCAAGCACATCATGATGTAATGCAGCTAAGGAAAGACAAAATTTATCATGCTGGACACAGAATAACTATAAAAAAATCCCTTCAAAATAAATAAATCATATGAAAAATCAGTGTCAGTGCTTGCCAGTTTTCACATTTTGAGTCCATCATTCATAAAACAAGATAGACTGCAGTCATCATTGTTTTGACTGCAGTAAATGATTTGTGAATTAAACTAAAAGCATGACCACATACAATCTCACAGAGGCAAGTCTCAGCATCAGCGTGATCACTGTACCTGGATAAATTCTAATGAAAGCACTCATCAGAGACTTAAGCAGGAATGAGGACAATCAAACATTTAGTATTCAAATCCACAACCACTGACTCCTGGTAATAATCTCATCCACAGTCTCAGCTGTCTCTGTCACAGCTTGTCCTGTGGAATTTGTAATGATTTTAATGACACACATATCCTTTCATTAACAAGAAAGGATGCTTTGGAATGCATAAATACAAGTATACTTTGACCCCAGTGCCATATGTGTCCAATTATTAACTGTCTTTCAGCTTGCTGTTGAATAGAAACTTTTCAGAACAAAAGTAGGAAAAGGTCCACAATTGAATAATAAGCAGAAGCAAAAAGCACAGAATAAATCAAACCAAGCATAATATTATTATAAATAATCTGATACGAGCAGTCAAATTGCCTGCATTAGTCTAAGAGGGATCTTGCACAAAGTCTTAATAGCATTAAAGTATGAATGTTCTTTATGATTGTATTACTGCACAAACTAATACATGTAACAGACTCTTATAAAATACTGTCAGGAAGGCAAAAATAAATAAATCTTCATATTCTAGCTTCACTTAAGATGATTAATTTAATAGTATATTTTATTCTGTGATTCTGTAAAGTTCCCAAACATAATAATAATAATAATAGTAATAATAATAATAATAAGAAGAAGAAGAAGAAGAAGAAGAATCATTATTATTATTATTATTATTATTATTATTATTATTATTGTTATTATTGTTATGATTGTTGTTGTTGTTGTTGTTAGTCCACTTCTAAATTCTAATTTTATGAGGCAGGGCAGGAACAAGATAGCATTAACACCCAGTTACCCTGCAAAGTCTTGTTTATTTTCAGTTTCTTTTTTTTACAACAATTTTCACTGTCCTAATCAAAAAGTCTGTGTAACATTGCAAACTGTATGTTTTTCAGACAGAAGGTGACAGTAAGCCATTTAAATGGTAAGCCATTTATTCATTCCTTAATATGATGGAAAATTAGTGAATGATACCGAATTTATCCTTACTGTTTGCATCAATACCCAGCTAAATAATTGTTATTCTACAAAATTCATATCTAATTAGCGACTGATAAGACATGCTTTTTTTTCTTTTTTAAAAGGAGTTGTATCATGTGAAAATAAAACATCCCAGTAACCTACTCACCCTTGTCAAATAACATTGAATACTCTCAGTCACACTGATGAGGATGCGTAAGATTTTTACTGTCGTAATGCATCTACCGGGAGTCATAGTGGCGCAGTAGTTAGCAAAAAGGCTAGGATTCGAATCCTGTGCTTGCGCGGGTTTCCTTCGGGTACTCCGATTTCCTCCCACAGCCCAATAACATGCACAGTAGGCTAATAGGCCCTAGGTGTGTGAGTGTGAATGGTGGTGTGTGTTCGCCTGGCGAGCTGTCCAGGCGTACTCTGCCCTTACTAGCCTCCCAGCGACCCTAATTAGGAATAAGTGGCTTAGAAAATGAATCAATAAATAATGCATCTACATTTGTCAATGTGTAAATGTTAATAAAAATGTTTATTTTATCAAATAATTCCTTTATATCATAATGCTATGAACTGGCTAATTTCTTGACTATATTCTTAATCCCCTAAATACACGAAAACAGGAACTATACATTCCAAACCTTCATTATAGCTTCATTCATTCATTCATTCATTTTCTGAACCACTTAATCCTAATTAGGGTTGTGGGGAGGCTGGCGCCCATCTCAGCTGACTTGGGGTGAGGGCAGAGTACACGCTGGACAGCTCGCCAGGCCTTCGCAGTCATTATAGCTTATGTGAAATATTGTTTAGGTGTAATAAAATTTAGATGTAGTATGGTAGGATAAAGCAGTTTGAAAAATTAAATGAAAAATTAATATGTAATATTGGTACTGTTATAATTTCTACCTTTTATCAATAATAACAACCATATATATTGGCTAGATTTTCACCATTGAGCTTTTTGCTGTGACAAAGCTTTAGGTTTAAGTTTTAGATATTAATGGGTAATCCATAGAGTATATTGTAAATCATATGCACATAACCTGATTTGCATGGGTGCCAGATACTCAGAGACAGAAAAGCCATACTGTGTCCTTAATGTTTTTATAATGAGACCATCTGGAGTGGATTGCATACCTCCTTTCTGGTTGATATACAATCCGTGTTATTCCATGAAATGTTTAGCTTACTGTTTTTGGAGATATGAATGCGGTTCTGCTGCAGGGCTACTTATGCCATGATATAATTGTTTTACTGTATTTTCGCAGACAGAAGGTGGATCTCATTTGGCTGGAGCTTTGCATTAGGGAAAACTGACATTCCAAGAAGAATCATGAATCCTCAGTATGAAGTCTGGTAAAGTTACACCTAGTGAACACAATTGCTAATAAAGAAGCAATGCAAAGCAGTCTTTCTAGTCTTAGCCTGCAGCTTGGTTCTCATCACTGCTCCTTTGCCACTTTTAGTTAAAAATACTGGGACATTGTGCTGCTTTGCCACAGGATAATGCAGTTTGAAAATGATCTCATTGTCTCATCTAATGACACAGTATGACACTAGGTGATGTAGATACACTGATACAGCAATTATGTCCTTTCAAATAGGGATTCCAGCATGTTTCAGGCAGATGAACTCAACCCAGCTTCTCTAAAGCACCTAACAGTTGTACTATCACCTGTAGGCCACTTCATGTGAGATTTGGGACTGTTTATTGCTCATTTTGTGTATGCGTGTCAGCAGTTATGGCTGGCTTAGGCCCTGTCGCCTGAGGCATGTAAAACCTCTCTGTTTGTCTTGTTCTTTGTTCACAGTCAACTGTTTCATGTCCTGAAATGCTTAGTCTGTTTCTCCAGGAAAAGAAACCTGCCTGTCAGGCTTAAAAAGACATTAGTTCCTATTTATACTGCTGAACACATGCCGGTAGAATATGACCTCATAGACCTTTTACTTCACATTTCAGAGCCAATTTTTGTGTTGTTTTTTCAGAAAGATTACCCATTGTGTAGCACTGCATGATCCCAACAAAATCATTGCTTTATAGAAAATGTTAGAGTTGTAGTTCTTTCATTAGTTTTATCATTTCTACAAGACGGACAGTATTGTTTATTTGAATTTGAAACTACCTAACTTCCTGAGCAAGATAATATAATAAAAATTAGGTTAATTGGCTGTTCCAAATTACTCCTAGGTGTGGATGTGAGTGTGAATAGAATGTGTGTATGTTGGCCCTGCGATGATCTGGTGAGCTGTTTACGGTTACCCCATCCTTAAGGGTGTATACAATTTCTTTTCAAATTTAAACAGATACCAAATTAAAATTTAATTTTCAGCATTGGACTAGTTGTTGTTAATAAATGTCTTTCTTATTTCAGATTTTCTGAAACTTATAATAACAGCATTACCAATAGTCATAAGACAATTATACAGAATGGTATAAAGAAGCAAGTCTTGGGCTGGTTTATTTTTAGCACAGACTATAGATTTATGCAGCATGTATGGTGATCACAGGAGAGAGAGGAGAGAGAGAGAGAGAGAGAGAGAGAGAGAGAGAGAGAGAGAGAGAGAGAGAGAGAGAGAGAGCATAGATGTCAGTCTCGCCATCCGAGATTCT
>JAQMYF010000002.1:16819980-16834416 GCA_030014195.1 Neosilurus mollespiculum | reverse complement strand
ACTAAGCATTTCACTGCATATTGTACTGTGTATAATTTGTATGTGACAAATAAATTTGAATTTGAATTTGAATTGAACCTATTCCACCATGTCACCATGTCACATGAAACCTTATAAAATGAGCTTTATGAAAACATGGCATGCCAAGGATGGTGTGAAAGAATTCAAGCTGCCTGCTCAGAGCTGCGGTGTCAAACCTACTGAACTCATTTGGGATGAATTGACGAACTGGATTTGTGCCAGGTATTGTTGCCCAACATCAGTGCCTGGCCTCATTAATGCTCTTGTGGCTGAATGACTAAAACCCCACACCCACTTTCCAAAATTAATGGAAAGCCTTTCCAGCCGAGTGGAGGCTGTTCTAGCAGGAAAGTATAGCTTAATTTGATATGGGATATTCAACAAGCACTTGCACCAATCAGCCAAAACTTTATGACCACTGATAGGTGAAACGAATAACATTGATTAGAATATACTACACTGGAATGGTGCAATCTAATTGGTCAGCTATCTCAGGAGCATAAATCTTGTAAATAATGCTTCGCTGGAAATGAAACACACTCGAGGTTTGTCATCAATGATGATGAAATTACATCCCAGAAAATACAAAGCAAGCTACACAATTCACATTTTTAATGTTAAGCACTTTATTTAAACTGTACATCAGTTTCAAAAGATAGCAGGATCAACAAACTGCTAATCCATCTCAAATCAAATTCAATTTTTATTTGTCACGTACAAAATCATGAACAATACAACATGTAGTGAAATGCTTATTACGACTGTCCTACATTTGTAGAACGAAACTATCATAGAAGAAATTAAAGACATGATAAATTATGAAAAAAAAATACCAATAGTTAAAAGTCAAATACAAATGTAGTGACAATAAATAATACAGTATGTAAAGTGTCAGTGCAGTATGAACACCAGATGTCCAGTGAGTGTAGTTATTGCGTGTGCAGAGTAGTGCATGGTATACAAGTAGTGCAATTTGTGTGTGCAATAAACAGCTGAGGTAGAATGTAATGTTCATGTGTAGGGTAGGTCTAGAAAGTCCAGATACTAGGAGTTCTGGCTGAGGGTCCGAATGGCCTGCGGGAAGAAACTCCTCCTCATTCACTCTGTGTTTGTCTTCAAGGATCGGAAACGTTGCTACTAGTGATAAGTACATTTTTGTCCATATAACCTTAGGGGTGGATCTAGGATTTGGGGAAGGGGAGGGGTTCACCAGGTGATGAGTAGCTTTACCTAGCTGATTTCAATTTTGAGTAGCTAGCTGATTTCAATTTTTAATAGATTACTGTCATCGAAAGTATAGTATTGTAATTGCATGAACTAATATATTAAAGCATCAATGGTTTTCAGACCTGTACCCAGGATTAGTTATTATTATATTATTATTATTATTATTATATTTTCAGGGTGCCCACAGACATCCCATGGCAAAATTCTATGACTTCTTCATGAGTTCTCCATGACCAATCATAAAAAGTTAATGACCTTGTGCAATCATGAATTTTACAATAATTAACATTTTTTTTAGAGGCAACTTATCTTTATCTATGCATTCCCTCAAATTTTTAATCAAAAATGTATTTTAGTTTGATATTTTACATTAAAAAACATTGCCAAAAATCTTGTATAAACTCATATATTGCCAGTCTCAGACAGAAGTATAATTTATCACAATTTCTCAAAACCTCAATTTCAATGACTTTTCAAGATCTAGGCCATTTTCCATGACTTTTCCTGGCCTGGAAAACTTTTTAATTTTCATTTTTTGACTTTTCATGGCTTTTCATAACCGTGGGTTATTTTGAGTACAGAAATTATTCAAAAGAAATAGCAATAATGGATAAACTTGATGAAATGATTTAAATGATTTAGTACAGTGTGATAAAAAAACAAATTACAGTTTTAGCTTTGGGGCCCGAGGCTATACCGACTGGAGTCTGTGGTTCATAAAATCCTCTGAGTTGTGAAGCCATGGAAATCTTGTCTGAAGTGAGCTGTGGTGAGCTGGTTGCGGTCAAATCTTAAGATCCTTACGAACTATTACTTACCTTATTCATGGAGAGGAGGCACTGTGAAAACCAATGGAAAATT
Organism: Neosilurus mollespiculum; assembly: GCA_030014195.1. Classification (NCBI taxonomy): domain Eukaryota; kingdom Metazoa; phylum Chordata; class Actinopteri; order Siluriformes; family Plotosidae; genus Neosilurus; species Neosilurus mollespiculum. The sequence goes on along the minus strand of JAQMYF010000002.1, from coordinate 16,832,307 downwards.
CACTATGGATCATTTTAAACCAAGTAAAATCCCTGTGACTTGTGAAGAGAATTTTGAACGTGACAGGGGAAAACTTGGAGCTGTTCTGGCAACATAAAATAGAAACTACATAGGGCTGGATGGAGAAGATGATTCCTCAAATGATTCTTTTCAGTAGCAGGTGATTCCTCAGATGATTCATCTCAGGAGTAGGTGATTCCTCATACCCTGGAAAGCAGTGTAAAGGTTACTTCAGTGCTCTTCAGTTCTGAAATCATATTCAGGTTTTGAATCAACCATTTAGTTAACTTGTATGTTTAAGTCATGTTAAAGTGATTTGTTAGCTATTAAGTTATCTGTTAGCTCTAGCTAGTAAGTTACTGTCCTCGGCTCTCAACCTTTTAGTTTGCAGTTTAAGCTGATAAAACATGCATACAAACGGACCTCCTCTGTAATGCTTAAAAATGGAAAATAAAAAAATAATAATAACAATCATAAATTCATAAAGGTTTTTTTTTTGTTTGTTGTTGTTGTTTTTTTAGTGCCTGTGTAGAATATTCTAAAACAATTGGGCTTGGGGGATCTTGCAAAAATGAATAATACCCTTAGCAACATCCCCCTTGCCTTTAGTGCATAATTGCTAATTATCTCATTACAGTGGCTCCTGCCAAGTTGTGGGATATTTTAAGCAGAAAGTGAACAGTCAGTTCTCGAAGTTGATGTGTTGGAAGCAGACAAAATGAGACTTTTACAAGGGCCACACTGTGATGGCTAAACTGCTGGGTCTGCTCAACTCCTAAACAGCGGCATATGGTGGTATGTACCTACCGGAGGTGGTCAAAGAAAGGACAACTAGTGAAATGGCAAGAATGTCATTGGTGCCTAAGGTTCATGGATTCTTGTGGCAAGAAAAGGCTACTTGTTCCATCTGAAAAACTACCAAGAACCTGAAGATCTTATACAATGTATATACTCCTCCCTTCACAGATCAGGGTAAACTGACTCTAACCAGGGTAAAAAGAGTAGTCTGAGGCCTTTGTGCACAATTGAGCAAGAAGACAAGTACATCAGGTCTGAAAAACAGATGCCTGAAAGGTCCTAAATTAGCAGCTTCAATAAATACCCGCAAAACACCAGTTTCAACAGTGAAGAGGTGATTCCTTAAACCATATCTGAGACTGGTCAGTAAAAAAATTAAGACGACAAACAGAACACAGTCATTGGACATAAGATAATTGTCGGGGTGCTCTAGATAGATGAATGTAAGTTTAATAACATTTGTGGGTGCAAAATAAAGGAAAAGATGCTGAAGGAGTGTTTGACACCAATTGTCAATCATGGTGGGTGAAATACGATGGTCTGGCGTAGCTTTGGTGGTGGGAGAGTTGTACAGGGTAAAAAGTATCTTGCACAAGAAAGGCTATCACTTCAATTTGCAATGCCATGCCGTACCCTGTGGATGACGCTTGATTGGAGACACTTTCTTCCTACAACAGAAGCCAGATCAAAACCAAAGTTAACAAAACCAGTCAGCTGGTATTTAGACTGGCCAGGGCAGTCACCGAATCTCAACCTGACTGAGCTGCTGTGGGAGCAGCTTGATCGTATGGTACAGAAGAAGTGCACATCAAGTCAGTCCAACTTGTGGGATGTGCTTTAGCAAACATGGGGTGAAATTTCTTTATTTTACCCGGACAAATTGTCAGCTAGAATGAAACGTCTTAAAGGAGGAGACAGCACTTGTTAAAGTTAATCTCATTTGAATATCAAGATTAATTTCTTTCCTTGTACAAAATCCAAGGCAGATAGCTTCTCTTTTAATGATTTTATGGGCAGTTATTTGAAAACTGAGTCTCAGAATGATGATGTCATCAAGGCCCAAGTTAACATGTACAAGTATAGGATTTTTGATACATGCATGACATTTATTGACAGATTTGAGTTGGGGGTGTGAAAAGGTTTAGATTAAAATCATTACCTGTGCAGTGAGAAACTATATATACCAGGATTAATATATTTAAGCACAAACTCCTGAAATACTGCAAGCAATGATGTTTGAATCCATACTCGTCCATGCTAATTTGGGCTTTGATGATGTCATCATTCTGAGATTCAGTTTTTAAATATCCACCCATAAAGTCTTTAAAATCGGTTTAAGATTTTTCATACAGACAGATTTTAGGATAGACATTTTAGATTAACTTTCAAAAAGTGCTGTCTTCTTTTATAACTATCACTACACTCACACTGCAAGCCAAATGGCCTGAATCCGATTTTTTTCCAGATCCGATTTTTTTCGAGTGACTGTTCACATTATTTTAGAGATGTGATTTATAACAGACTGCAGTGTAAACAGTTTAAGGCCCCAATGTGGCCCACGCGCTCAATAGAAACACATTAATCTGACATAGCACGGTGTTTACAGAAGTGAAAATACACAGAAGTCGATGGCAAATGTGGAGTTGAGAGATGTCAGTGTTGACATTTTTATTTTAAAATTATTATGCAGTGGAGGTAGAAAAATGTGACGGCAGATGACAAGGAGGAGAAGAGTGAAGAGAGCCAAAACTCCGGCTGTGGCTTTTTTTGGAGCAATAGCTGCTACCTCTGTAGAGAAGTCTATATGTATGTATTGTTTTGTCTTTGGGGGCTTCCGCCTTCACATAATTATGGCAAATGCCAACCAAGAGTGATTTCAAGGTCACATTGAATTCTGAAACAGGTGGCATTATTGTTCAGACTGAGGTTGCATTTCAAAAAATCTGCTCTGTATCTGATTTAGTACCACATATGAAAGTGGCCCAGATGCAAATTAAAAAGATCGTATTTGATGGGGGGTTTTTTTGGTGTTCACACTGGGGAAAAAATCAGATTCAGGCTATGTGGGCTTGCAGTGTGAATGTAGCCTATATTTTATAATCATTTTGCAACTTATTTGATGGATTTAAGTAAGTGTTTTCATGGAAAATGTGAAATTTTTTGGGTGAACCGAAACTTTTGAATGGCGGTGTGTTTTTAGTTTATGCATCAATATATGAATTCCCACAATAACATTTAAGCTAAAAATAGTTAAAAACAGCCCCATTCTTGTTTCAAACTTGGTTCAAGCTTATTTCTACATTTGCACCACTTCATATTGCACAACAATGTACAATGCAGCAAATGCCCTATTTTTCTGTGTTATGAAAATAGCAGTTCATCAATAGAGTATACATCATCCATCTAGCAATGCTCTTTTATTTCTGTAGGCTGTAAATTCAATGCTGCCAGCAGAAGTAATGGTCAGTTTGCTTATTGAAGATGGATTTGATGAGGGCAAACAGGACGTAGGACATGCTTAAATTTAGACTCAGACAGAAAAGCAAACTCCCAATGCAGGCAAGAATATGCCAAACGTCAATTCAGCTTTTGACAGGCCTGGCTTATGGATTGAAATTTCAGACAGAGAAGTCCCTTGTTGTTCAATGCATGTAGTATTCACATCTTCGAGTGAAAAAAAAAGAAAAATCCACTGTTCTTAGTGTTTCATCTCCAGTATTCTATCTGGATTACTGTTTGTACATGGGTGATGGTGTCCTGGTTCTTAAAGGAATATTTTGGTCATAAAAAAAATAATGTACACAGTGTTCTCCTAGCCCTAAATATAATGCAGTCAATGTTTGATTTCTAAAGTTTGCTTCTTTTGCACTGGTGCTTGAAGGCAAATATTTTTAACAAGAAGGGAAATCTATAATCTTGTACAAACTGCATGTTTAAATCATCAAACACCCATTTCAACGCATAATGTGGGTCCTTAAGGCGTCTTATATAGAAACCTCTATCTAATGTCTAATGACTACTTTGTCTACCGATTCTATGCTTATAAGAGTTTATAATTTGTACATGAAATCTCCTTGTTTCCAATGTTCTTCATTTGCTTAAACTTTGATAGAGTTCATTTAAAGCTAATGGATGCAAAATCTTAGATTCGGGGCAGTGGTACTACAAAACCATAACTGAGACAGACTGCGGTAGCTCGCTAACTTTAAAACTAATGTTTTAGTGGCTTTCCACAAAATTAGCAGTAAATAAATGGCTTTACCTCTGAAGTCTTAAAAATATTAAAACTTTTGGCTAAAACTTTTTAGTATTTAATCTCCTGTTTGATGTTTTCAGACTTGCACACTTTCACACTCTCTGACTGTCTGCTTGTTCTCCCCTGTCACTGTGGAGTTTTATTCCATTCATGCCTAAAGGTAACCCCTCTACTTCTTAGTCTGACCTGAACAAACTTTAACCAAGCAAAGTTGGCTGCTTTATTGCAAATAAACAGTATTATTCAAAACATTTAGTAGACCTGCATTTTTCCAGTAAAAGCATAGAAAAAATACAGTTGGATGTGAAAAAGAAGTTAATATATAGTTATTATTTTATTATGTTATTATTATATAGTTATTAAGTTAATATATTAAAATTATTCTCACACACTCACTCATTTGCCAAGCCGCTTAATCCTACTAAGGTTGTGGGAAAGCTGGAGCCGACATTGGGCAAAGGCATGGTACACCCTGAGCACTTTGTCAGACCATTGCAGAGCTAACACTCACACAACCATTCACACTTTCATCTTGGGGCAATTTGCCTATTAGCCTAATGTGCATGTTTTTGGACAGTGGAAGAAAATTGGAGTACCTGGAGGAAACCCACACACGCAAGGGGAGAACATGCAAACTCCACACTGAAATGCCCGAGCCCAGGACTTGAACCCAGGACCTTCTTGCTGTGAAGCATGCTACCCACTACACCACCATACTGCCCTGGAATTGTTCTTTTTAAATGAATGTAATCTAAAAATGCAAGTGAATAAAGGAAAAGAAGACAGATACCTAAACTAATCATTTTGCCGTGCAGAATTTACCATTTTTAGAATGCCCTTTTAGAATAGATGTTCAGTGATTATTCGGCCCTTGATCACCTTTAAATTTAGTGATGTGGCCCTCAGTGATAATGAGTTTGACACCACTGTTCTACAGTAAGCAACTCAATGATCCTATACTTAACATCTACAGTTATGTTTTGCAACACTATAGCATGAATTAATGAATTAATTCTAACTGGTACATCAGAAGGTGTGTTATTCAGAATTCATTCAAAATGCACAGGGCTGCCATTTATGATGGATAGCAGGACAAATGTGACTTTCTGCAAATGGAAAAAAAAGCGCTGCAATTCTGACAGATGTCACAGAAATCACCAGGGCAACGGCTCCCCCTCTTTCTTCCATTGTGTAATAGATTTGCTGCAGTCACTATGCACACATTACTGATGAGTCAAATAAATGAGTCTTGTAAAATTATTAATGCTGACAAATCTATTGATTGTTGAGAAGAATAGGAGTGTGAAAGTGGATCAGAGCATGAAACGAGCCACTGCACGAACATGTCTGACTTCCCAATATAATGTATGATAGAAAAAATGTGCAAGAACAGAGCCAACGGCTTGTGTCATTCCAAAGGACAGAGGACACACAGGGGAGTAGTAACATTCCTGGATCAGACATTTTTCTCAGAGGATCCGTAATTAAGTTGAAATTCTATTTTGGTATTGCAGCTAAAAAAGATTTTGAATTTTGTCTTAAATATTAACATTCAACATTCATATACCTGAGGCATGAACACTAATCAAATAAAAATGCATCTCAAATTAACTGTAAATTGCAGCATACATACTTCACTCACATGCTTGTTATAAAGGCTAAGAATTTAGTTTTTTAAATGCAGTGCATTTTAGGCTATAGCATATGAAAATGTGACTGAGCAATGATCCATAACAACAACCTGTAAGACAAACAGTTTACATTTGTTTGACATCTATCTTACAACAGTAATGAATAAACATAATTTATCAAATAACCCCCTTGCCAGCATGAAAGACCAGCTAGCTACTTGCTTGAAGGCTAAATCTTTTGGTAAACCAACACCAACACAAGTGTACAAGCTGTGTCATCAGTAACAAACAACACTGTGTCATCAGTAGCATACATTATATCAAAATATATGAAAAATATATTCTGTTTATATGTTAGCAATTGTTCAAGACATGTTGACAATGTGGACCAGGTTCTGGCCCCGGGACCTAATGGCCCATAGCAACGGGTCCGGTACACCATATTTCTGGAGCACACCCCACAAGATAGCCCGAGGGACACTGTTGAAAGCCTTCTCTAAATCCACAAAGCACATGTGGACAGATTGGTCAAACTCCCATGCCCCTTCCAGGAATATAAACCTGTTGTTTGTTACTGGAACTCTGTTAGAACTGCAAGATTTTGATTTTAAAAAAACAACACCTTCGGCTCAAATGAATTTAAAAATTCAACATGTAGTACCACATTATGAGACAGGCCTGAATCCATGAATAAAATCATATGGTGACCAATTCACAGTGAGAACTGTGAATCACAGGAAAAGAACCATTAATCGTTTTTTTTTTAACTGATCCGATGCATTCCTCAGAGCGTTCCATTAAATGTTTCATGCCAATTGTGTATCAAAAACTAACATCCTATTTACCCATTACCCTCTCGAGTTGTAAATTGCACACAAGTGACTTTTCAGAGATGAGGCTCGGCGCAGACATGGTACCCCATTTCCACACGAGCAGCTATTCATCGTCTACGATTAGATTTTCCAATAGCAACAAACTCAATCCTAAGGCATAATTGGAAGGAAAGTGAAAGGCTTTTTGTTGCCTGTGGGACGTGCATGAATCTGGTTTGCTGGTAATGAGAGAGTTACTAAATGAGTCATCTCGCTCTGTGCAAAGGAAATGATTTCAGACGGACCAAAAGTGGATTGCTTGAAATAGTGTCGGTGCCTCCTCACTACAGTCTGGAGTGGGAGCTTTTAACCACATGCATACCAGGGAATACACTACACCCTAACTGAACTCATAATAATACGCTTATTTTGATTTTCACAAAATTAAGGATGGCATTGTGGTGTAGCGCATCATGTTGCTGCCTCGCAGCTTAAGGGTTTCATTCCTGAACTTGGTGTAAGGTCTTTGTGGACTTTATCTTCACCCCATATACACATGAGATTCGTTCTGGTTTCACTGCAATGTCCAAAAACATGCTACAATGAATTCTCCCATCTTGGACCGGTGTTTAATAGACAGACCTCATAATTACTGCAGTTCTGGGCTGAAAGAATTACTCTGGATAAATAGATACCAATCCTGCATCTGGAGAGCTACCTCCCTGAAAACTTTGGCTCCAGCCCTCATCATATCCACCAGATCATCCAATCATTGGTATATGCAGTTTTTGATCAGGTAAAAACCATGTTAGATTTTGGTTACGGGCTTTATGGTGGGTGCGGTCCTGACTTTGACTTGATTTGAATCTGCACAAGAGGCTTGAAGTATTATGAAATGTGAATACAGGAAAATATGGACAATTTTGTTTCCAAAAAGTGTGATGTCAAGCGAGGATATGTATTCATTGTTTTATTTTTTTTTATTCATTTTTTAATGTGTGTGTGTGTGTGTGTGTGTGTGTGTGAGAGAGAAAGAGAGAGAGAGAGAGAGAGAGAGAGAGTGTGTGTGTGTGTGTGTGTGTGTGTGTGTGTGTGTGTGTGGATTGGGATTCTATCCAGGGTGTATTCCTGCCTCAAAACCAGTACTCTAGTGCCTCCTCTAATCCACCATACGGTACATGCGAAAATGCCCACACTGCACTTGCTTATCGTAACCGACTGCTGAATGATGAAATAATTTGCGATGCCTGGAAAATCCAGTCTCAATAGAAAATGATTATCATCACAGCTTAAATATTGAGGACAAAACCCCCATTATATGTGTAAGAGTTAAATATGTGACGAGAAGGAAAAACTTGTTCAGCTAATAATGAGCAATTTATTGTAAAGTAAGTCGAAGCCAAATAAAGTGCTATAATGGTCCTTGAAACATCTATGAATCCTAAGCCATGACTTCACATCTTCACACAATCTTTCTGGCTTTACACGGTGTCTGTAAAATTTACTGGAAGTTTGGGAACACAAAGTAAATGATGGAATAATGCAGACAGGTTCAAATCTTATTCAACTAATGACATGTTGCAGAAATGAATACAACATTACCAGGTCCTAGGAGATGTTGATTGCAAAACAAGCATAGCAGGTTTAGATATATTTAAAGTGTTTTCACACCTGCACATTTTAGCCCATTTAAATCGAGCCCTGGTTCATTTTCCAATTTGATGCGGTTCATTTCTGCAAGTTTGAGTGCAGTAATCACACTCGGGTGTGGACTAAATGAACAGCACTGAGAAGTTGGTCTCTATCTGATTCCAAACTAGTTTGTTTGCGGTGGGAACGTGATCCGACCTCAATCCAACCCAACCACTAGGTGTATGCTGAAGGTTTGAGATAAATGACTCTTGCAAACAAGTGTGCTTTGTGACCTGGGAAGCAGAAAACATACATTGTAGCAGTGTCAGCACACCATGTTTACAGAACACGCTTTTGGGTTAATATGTTGACAGGTCGCACGGTGTTGTACATGTTTGACACTAGCTACCTTGTTTTGTTCAGTCACCTGAAGGCAGCATGTCACTGTGTGTGAAGCAGTATAGGCAAAAGTGGACAGTGATGAAGTACATTTATTTGAGTATTGTACTTTTTTACATTTTTCGTGGATATGTACTTTATTCATATTTCTGACAACTTTTTACATTTATTCCATACATTTTAACACAAGTATCTGTACTTTCTACTAGTTATGTTTTAAAAACCATAGGCATTACTTATTTGTAATACCTTTGAGTGAGTAGAAATGCATACCAAATTTGGGGGAAAACCCAGGTAGAGGAAATGATACAGGAATGCCAAGAGATGCCCCCCCCGGCACCCCACCTTTTTTACTAGCTGATTTCTGCGTTTGTTTGCATTACCTGTCTTATTATTATCCGTTTAACAAATTCATGTTTCTTGTTTTGCTCAGTGAAAGTTTGACTGCCTACCTGAGCTGGATAGTGTTTTTTATTCTGTGCAAGTCTGTGAATATTTTTTGGATTTCAGTTTCATTATGAATTTCATTATAAATATTTTTACTTGCTGCTCATTATGATGCAATGCAGCAATGCATAATAGCCAATCAGCATCAACTCAGTGATGTGGTAGACTTATTGGGTTTCCTATAGCACTGAAATGGGACAATGAATGAAGTCATGTACTGTGCCTATGGGGCTTCATCAAGAGCTCAAGTATAATATTTTTAAGACATTTTCTCGAAGAGCATTCTGCTGGTATAATTTTGCCTGGTATGTTGCCCAGATAATTGCCATAGTTATGAAAAAATGACAATTCTGTCATTACTTGATGTTAAATTGCTTAGCAATGTTTTTCTCACAGAAATGTGTACAACCCCAAAATACTTTGTTTTTTCTGCCCCTGGCATGTCTGTCCAACAAGTAGAGTGAACATTCTCACATGGTTAAAAGTTTTTTTTTTCCCTATCAAGCAGCAGAAAATTTAGATTGATCAATTCATGTTCAGAGGATCCACTCAGAGGTCAAGGTTGATCAGTTCTAACTCTTTTTTTGTTTTTGCTTTTTCGATAAGAAGTTAAAAATTATCTTAGGCAAAATTGTAGATTTGCTAGAACAAGATTTAGAGTCTAGTATAGACTAGTCTAGTCCAGTCCAGACAAGAGTCTAATCAGCCTGCAGATGAGGTTAAGTTACTAGGTGTGCCATGATATGAACCTGGTACAGCTTTGTTTTGGTTGGGATGTTGACATCACATGGGTGCCATTTCCAATGCTGGAAAATGTAACAACCCCAGTGATCTACTAGGCAAGGACTCCTGGCTGTTATTCCATTTGCTGGACATTGATTCATGTATTTACCAATGGAATGTAAAAATCATTTATATAGCACAAGGTTACTTCGTTTCTATGCGCTGTGAGTGAGTGACACAAATTCACTCATTCAGCGCACTGAGTTAGGAACACTTCTACCTCATGATACATGAATGAAACTAATTGATGAATGATGAATGAAATGCCCTGGCGGGTTAAGTGAGAGGCACATGCTCGCACGCAAGCCAGTACTACTCACTCGCCTCTTCTTTAAAAGCAAGGGCAATGTTAGTACCCATGTTTGACTATCTGAGTTCACAAGGTGCACAAGGTGCACCACAAATTAAGATGAAAAATTCCCGGATTTGAACCCACAACCTACAGAACCACAGGTGGATGACCTAACCACCAATAAGCCATTTTGCTGGACTACAGTGTCTCATTTTTCAATGGAAAGGATTGAATTGGAGCTTTGAATTGTGTGAATGACTGTGCAGAGAGAAGTGTGAAGTTGAGTGCAGAAGAGAACTATCAAAACATGTTGCAAGTGGTTGAAAAGGACAGAAGATTGAGGCCTAATTTAGGAAAAAGAGAACAGGGATTAACAAATCTCCTTTGTTTTTTAAACAAAATAAAATTATAGCAATTTTTTGATGCCAAATAAAATTACAAATATTTATATATATATATATATATATATATATATGTATATATAATTTTTTCCACATATAATATTTAGAATTATTCACTTATTTTCACGTGTTTTTATTTTTCTTATGTTTTTTTGATCTTCATTTATTTTTACACTTAATTTTCACAAACAATTTATTTTTCATATATGATAAATTTATTTTCACATTTTTAAAAACTTTATCTAATAAATTAATAATATTTTCATGTGGGGTTTTTTATATTTGAATTTATTTTCACGTTTTACATAAAAAATCAAAACACAATAACCTTTTTTAACTGTTTTATGCATCATATGTTATTCTGATGTCATGCGTGTTTACTCGAGTTGATGTGCATGTTTTATACAGTGTTGTTCATAATTGCATGTAAAGCACATCAGTTTTCAGTGTACAGGTGAAACTCGAAAAATAAGAATATCGTCTAAAAGTTTATTTATTTCAGTAATTCAACTTAAAAGGTGAAACTAATATATTACATAGATTCATTACATGCAAAGTGAAATATTTCGAGCCTTAATTTGTTATAATTTTGATGATTATGGCTTACAGCTTATGAAAACCCCAAATCCAAAATCTCAGAAAATTAGAATATTGTGAAAAGGTTCAATACTGTAGGCTCAAAGTGTCAAACTCTAATCAGCTAATTAATCCAAAACACCTGCAAAGGGTTCCTGAGCCTTTAAATGGTCTCTCAGTCTGGTTCAGTAGAATCACAATCATGGGGAAAACTGCTAACCTGACATTTGTGCAGAAAACCATCATTGACCCCCTCCACAAGGAAGGAAAGCCTCAAAAAAGTAATTGCAAAAGAAGTTGGATGTTCTCAAAGTGCTGTATCTAAGCACATTAATAGAAAGTTAAGTGGAAGTGAAAAGGTGCACAAGCAGCAGGGATGACCGCAGCCCGGAGGGGATTGTCAGGAAAAGGCCATTCAAAAGTGCGGGGGAGCTTCACAAGGAGTGGACTGAGGCTGGAGTTAGTGCATCAAGAGCCACCACACACAGACGGATCCTGGACATGGGCTTCAAATGTCGTATTCCTCTTGTGAAGCTGCTCCTGAACATCAAACAACGTCAGAAGCATCTTACGGGCTAAAGAAAAAAGAATTGGTCTGTTGCTTAGTGGTCCAACGTCCTCTTTTCTGATGAGAGCAAATTTTGCATCTCATTTGGAAACCAAGGTCCCAAAAGCTGGAGGACGCATGGAGAGGCACACAATCCAAGATGCTTGAAGTTCAGTGTGAAGATTCCACCGTGTTAATTTGAGGAGCCATGTCATCTGCTGGTGTTGGTCCACTGTGCTTTATTAAGTTCAGAGTTAACGCAGCCGTCTACCAGGACATTTTAGAGCACTTCATGCATCCTTCAGCAATCAAGCTTTATGAAGATGCTGACTTCATTTTCCAGCAGGACTTGGCACCTGCCCACAATGCCAAAAGTACCAAAACCTGGTTCAGTGACCGTGGGATTACTGTGCTGGATTGGCCAGCAAACTCACGTGACCTGAATCCCATAAAGAATCTATAGGGCATTGCCAAGAGAAAGATGAGAGCCATGAGACCGAGCAATGCAAAGGAGCTGAAGGCCGCTATTGAAGCATCCTAGTCTTTTATAACACCTCAGCAGTGCGACAGGATAGCATCCATGCCATGCGGCATTGAGGCAGTAATTCATGCCAAAGGGACCCAAACCAAGTACTGAGTACATATCCATGATCATACTTTTCAGAGGGCTGACATTTGTGATCCAGTCTGGCAAAATGAGTCACAGTGACCAAAAATTCAAAATTGAGTTAGCCATACCATTTTAAAGCTTAG
>JAQMYF010000002.1:16789217-16813184 GCA_030014195.1 Neosilurus mollespiculum | reverse complement strand
TGCTGGTGCCCCTAAAGGACTAGCTAATTTCACGTGTCTTAAAATGGAGCTTCCTATAACCAGAGCTCTTTCAGGTTGCCTCTCACCACAGACATTGAGAGGCATGGCAGCATTTGATAACCCAGTTAGCTGCACTGGGGGGACAGCAGTGATAACCCGTTGATACACTTTGGGATAGGTAAGCCAGCACCCTACCACCAGGCTACCTCTGCCCCTGTAATTATTATTATTATTATTATTATTATTATTATTATTATTATTATTATTATTATTAACCAATTAAATAATTAGGTAATTAAGTATCAAATTAATAAATACTTTTTTATACACAAAATTTGGCACACGTCACATTTAAACACATTGTTATATTATTTCTTAACATTTCATTGAATTCATGTCAGATTTGCTGTTCTTGATTATTACTGTCATAATGACATCTAAATGTACAGAGTTACTCTCCTGTATAGCATACACTGAGTGAGTGATACTGCTGAAGCTTCACAGGGTTTTGGGTATGATAGTACTCAGGATAGCCATATGCCCATATTAATCCTATGGTATAGTGCCACCTTCTGGAAGTAAACATAATTTATTTATTTATTTCCCCCTTATCTCTAAGAAACTATCTACGTACACTAAATTGACCTTAGATGCTTCATTATAAGGTTATGGTCCGTCTAAAAGTGAAAATTTTAAATTCCCAAATATTATTTTCCATATTTGAATGAAATAAAATTGCTTGCTGTGTAGAAACGTAAAATATAACTTGATTCTTTTTCTATAGGTTCTACGCTGTGGATTATAGCATTTATCAGCACAGGGAATGTGTGCACTGTGTGGAAATGAGTTAAGAAATGTCAACTCTATTTGAACTGCTATTTTATCAGATTTTTTGAAAATATGTGAGAAATTGCTAAATTTGCATATAATATTAGACCTTTTTCCATTTTCTTTCAGGACAGTCTTAAACCGTTTCTTCTGGCCTCCTCTTTGTATGCTTGCCCTCTTTGAGCTGGGAATAGAAGATCTTGGGAAGGCGATCATCAGACATTTGGACTACGTGAGCGCTCCATCTTAGTTGGTTCTTGATGATGCAGGCTTCCCAGCTGATGTTGAGGATCTTCCATAAACATACTTTCTAAGCATTTTCAAGTAGTATCGGTAAGGAGCCCAGGTCTCAGATGCATAAAGAAGTGTTGGGATAACAATGGCTGTATGTGATGAGTTTTGTTCCCTTCCAGGTGTCTTTGAAGACTCTTATGCGGAGCTTGCTGAAAGTTGTTCCAGCACTTTTTAGACGGATTTGAATTTCGTTGCTGAGATCAACATTTGCTGACAGGTGGCTCCGAAGATAGCAAAAGTGATTCACATTCTGGTTGATTTAAATCAATGGTGGATTCTCACCATGGATGTTTGGAGGTTGATAGATTACCTGGGTCTTCTTGATGTTGATGCTCAGCCCAAGTTTTGTGTATCACTGATGGAAGGCATTGAGGATTTGTTGAAGGTGTTCCTCTTTGAGAGCTGCCGCACTGTTGTCTTCAGCATGTTGAAACTTATTTTCTTCTTGTTTCTCAGGCACACGGGGCTGAAAAGTTTGCCATCCATTTGGTACAAGATCTCGATGCCAGGTGGATAGTCATCTTATATGATTTGCAGTATTGTTGCAATGAAAATGGTGAAGAGAGTTAGCACTTGCCTTGTTTTACTTCAAAGGTGATTTTAGAGGTGACCTTTTCAGGACATCCATACTTGGCAAGAATATCCCAGAGAAGCTCTCTTGAGATGCGATCAAAAGCTTTGGAGAGATCAATGAAGGCAAAGGAGAGTGGTTGGCTCACAGCATTTCTCTTGAAGATAACACATTGTGAAAATAATGTCAGTTGGTCATCTTGATGGTCTGTAGCAATAACACCATCTAGAATCACAGAAAAACAGATAGCCATTAACAAAATCTCAACTGCGTGTGAAATTTGGGGGGTTTTGGTACATCATGTCAAGACACACCAAAAAGCCTCTTGCACACATGTCAAAGAGTAAACAGGAAATCAGCCTTTTTGGGTCAAGGGTCATTTGGGCCATTTTGGGTTTTGTCTATTTGAATAAACTCCTTCTAGAGGTTTTCTCCCATCAACTTGAAATTTGGCCAGCTCATACTATACAAGATAAAGACCAAAATCTCCAAATCTTGACAATGCTGCAAATTTCCTCCATTTCAAAGTTTTGCCATGAAAGAGAAAGTAGATGTAAAATAGCATACATTATGAAAGTACCATACATTACAGCATCAACCCCAAACTTCACATGATTAATAACATTTAGAGCCTGAACATATATGTATTACAATGTCTGGAAAAAAATCATACTGCCCCTTTTGGCCAAAGAAAATAACAACAACAACAACAACAACAACAACAACAAAAAATCACTTGTAGTAAATTTTCCTGTCCAATTCTAGGAGGTAGACACTTTATTTTAAAGCAGGTACAAATGCATTTTTACACTTCCATAACAAACCAAAACATTGCAGTTGCACTATACAAAACTAAACAATGCACAGTTTGTTACCTCTGTCATTTCTCATGTTCATTTATTATGCTGCATTTGTTGTGTGTGTGGTTTTTTTATGTGTGCAGAATTTTCTTTGATTCAGCAGTCATATTTCTAAACTATAGCTGGTCAGTGGTTTGTGATGACTTCGTCTTGCAGAGCATGCTGTGTCTGAAGGTTTAATGTCTGTTTGGCCCAGATGTAGGGATGGAGTCCAGTCAGGGTCAGTCTCCATCATCTCGTATGCAGGTTGGCCTACAATGGCATGAAAAGTAGACAGAGTATGCATCATATGTTTGTTAGCTACACTACATGTATCACCTTTAATACAAACTTTAATACAAAAATAAAATAATTTGAGGTTCAAAACCCTGGGCCATTTGAATGCAATTTCCTTGAAAGTTATTGGCTGCTGACGCTGAATTTTTGATATAGAGCAATGATACTTAAACCGCTGAAATCTACAGTGTCTCAGCTTTCATATGATATGTGGCATGCAGTATCAGATTTACTGGCAGCATTTTCTCCAGTTTCTGCAGCACTCCTCGGCAAGTGTTGTTCACTAGTTTAACGTTAGCTAAGCATGAACATCAAGGACATAACATTAACTTCAGTAACTTTACAATACAGCTATGCAGCACATAGTATTGGTATTTTTATAACAACATCTAACCTTTGTGAAAATGACAGGAGCAAACACCCATATACAGAGATATTTTGGTGAAAGTGATGTCCTTCTGTCTCACTGCAGCAACCCATGTACCCCAACGTCTCTTTGGTACTTTCTCTACCTGCTGCCCGTAGCTTCATTTCCAGTCGGGAAACGTGAAAAATCTAACACCACGCTCGACTGTTCTACTGTTCAAATTACATCTTTTCATGCAAACACCAATGTCTCATTTCTCACACAAAAAGCAATCCTAGGCTCTGTTCCACACTGTATTGTTTACCAGCCAAAATGGCGCTAATGACCCAACATGTGGTTTTGCGAGAGTGATGTCATGTGTCACAGACTGAACCCACAATGCTTCTTTGGTGGGAAATCTGACTACTCAAACAAACAGATCAGCCATTTTGAAGCAGCAACAGCAGCACCAATAGCAGCAACCAGCACAAGCAATTACTCTGTATATATGTACATCTTGCAGCATCTTCGTGGTTGACAAGTTTGCGACGGAAAGTGTTGATTGTGTCTGTCTACTTTGAAAGCTTGTGTATAAGCTTTTTTTTTGCCCATGCATGTGTTTGTACTGAAGTTATGCTCTGCTGTATACTATTTTCACTGCAGATAATGTATAGGCCAGAAAGGACATTCCACGAATACAAAGATACAGATTTAAGGTTTCTGTATTTGAGAATTGATGCAAAGAGCTGTGTGTGCATGTATTTGTTTAAAATATTTAGATTTTCATTAAGCTGCCCACAAACAAGGAAAATGGATTTAAGCAAAATAAGTTCCAACCAGCAGGCAGATTTAAACTAATTACACTATTCACAACACCATTATTTTAAGACCTTCTAGGCAATATATATATATATATATATATATATATATATATATATATATATATATATATATATATATATATATATATATACAGTATATAAGAAAGTATAAGCTACAGTTGTATATAAATTGAAATATGTGACTTCAATTCAATTAATTTCGATTTTATTTGTGTAGTGCTTTTTACAATTGACATTTTTACAAAGCAGCTCTACATAGTAAAAATAATTTAGGGAGGAATTTAAACATTTTTCTACAACCCCCTACACATATGAGCAAGCCCGTGGTGACAGTGGCAAGGAAAAACTCCCTCAGTTAACATGAGGAAGAAACAATGAGAGGAATCAGGCTCAAAAGGGAAATCCATCCTCACTAGGGTAAAACCGTAAAAATACAAACTATATAAGAAAATTGCATTACAGTCCAACATGTAGTCCGGTTGGTAATACCACAACTGTAAGTCCAACATCACAGTTTACCCGAACTCTCTATGCCTGAGAACCCCCAGATCTGCTACTTTACCTAATAAAAGCCTATTAACAAAATGCAAAGTTTTCAGCCTAGTCTTAAAAACAGAGGCTGTGTCTGAGTCCCGAACATTAACTGGAAGTTTATTCCATAATTGTGGTGCAAGCTCTGCCCCCTGCAGTAGTCCTCAGTATTCAAGGTATTACTAAGCAGCCTGCACCTTTTGATCGAAGGGGGCGTGCTGGATCATAAACAACAAGAAGTTCGCTAAGATAATGTGGTGCAAGACCATTAATTGTTTTATAGGTTAAAAGTAGCAATTTATATTTGATTTGAAATTTAATTGGGAGCCAGTGCAGTGTAAATAAGATGGAAGTGATATGCTTGTTTCTTTTGCTTCTAGTAAGAACTCTGGCTGCTGCATTCAGGAATAACTGGAGCTTCTTTATGCACCTATTAGAAAATCTTGTTTATGCACCTATTCCAGAGAGTAACACATTACAATAATCTAATCTCGAGGTACTAAAAGCATGAACAAGTTTTTCCACATCATGCAGTGACATCGTATTTCTTATTTTAGTAGTATTAGAGAATAGAGATGAAAGAAGGCTATCCGAGTAATATTATCTACATGAGCTTCAAATGAAAGACCAGGGTTAATAATCACTCCAAGGTCCTTAACTGCTACACACGACGAAACTGCAACACCATCCAAACTTACTACATAAACAGAAACCTTATTTCTAGCTGCCTGTGATCCGAGTACAAGTAGTTCTGTCTTATCAGAGTTTAGTAAGAGGAAGTTAGCAAGCATCCAGTGTCTAATGTCCTTCACCCAATTCTCAACTTTATTAAGGTGGTGTCTCATCTGGCTTTGCTGAAATATATAACTGTGCATCATCAGCATAACAATCAAAGCCAATACCATGTACTCGAATAATATTACTCAAAGGGAGCATGTACAGAGAAAAAAGCAGCGGGCCTAAGACAGAACCTTGTGGAACTCCAAACTTAACATTCGAACATTTAGAGAAATCACCATTTACATCTACAAACTGATAATGGTTAAATAAGATTTAATACTTACTTGAGTTGTATTTTAACTTTGGACATTATGTTATCAGGTGATCAGGTGACTGATCAAGGCTGGTGTATCCCCTGCACCGAAACAGGCCACAAGACTTCAAAACCCACTTTTAGTATTGTTCGGAGAAAACATAACAGTGATAGCGGACAAGCAAAGCTGCAATGTCTTTATAGGTGAGTCCAAGGTTAAAATACATCTCAAATAAGTCATGTATTTCCATTTATATACATACTGTAGCTTATACTTTCTTGTGAGCATGTGATACTTAATTGTGCGCACGAACAAGGTTGTTTTTTTTTCTTCTGTGTCCCCTCTGGTAAGATTGGATTAAAAAGAAACTAAATTATGCATGGACACGCATTATTATATTGTGGCTATGCATTAAGTATCTCATGACCACGTGTTATTATCCCGTGGCAACGGGAGTAATGCGTGGTCGCGCATTTTTATTAATTCAGTGTCACCAGAAGGGCTCCATATATTTTTTCCAAGATGCACAAAATTTGCTAGGCATGTGGGACTCACCACAACAAACCATTCTTTAATATACATTTTATTAGCCATACCAAAAAGGAAGTGAGGAATTTTGTATTTTGTGCATTTTGACATGTGATACATTTTAAGATATTTGTCCTAGACTGTTCATTGGATTCATATGTGATTTGGTATACATGATGTCATCATATCACTAATGTTAAATTGTGTATTTATTTATTTATTTATTTTTGGATATTTTGCAGAATGGTAACACAATTCATTTTTGAATCTCACTACAAAAAGAGGCCTCTATATCTCATTTGTCACTGAGGATTGTAGAGGTATATAGTTTTACCAACATGCTTGAAATCTTGTAGGCATGTGGGGCTCACCACGACAAATAATTTTATAATATACATTTCATTAGCTATGCCAAACAGTAAGTAAGGTATTTTGCAGGAGTGCTTTTTGACATGATACATTTTAATGTACTTGTCCTAGAGGGTTAATTGGATTAATGTTAGATTTGGTAAACATGATGTCAATATGTTGCTGTTCTTAAATTATGAAGGGATTTTTGATTTCTTCCTGGATGGTGACACAATTAATTTATGTCTCACCATGCAAACAGGAAGTGCCTTATAACTTCTTAGTGCATGAGTTCATATGACTTAAAGATAAAGATAAAAAGATCTTTATTGTCAACTGTTGCATGAACAAGGAAAATCAGTTTAGCAGCTCTCTGTTTAGCAGTAATTATGAAAAAGTGTACAAAGAAAACTAAGGTAACTACACTAAGCTATATATGTGCCTACATACACACATATATACACATACCTCTATGTACACATATAGATACATATACATACATATATCCTGTATATGCAAACACATATACTGTACATCTATCCACATATTTACACATGTACAGACTTATACATTTATCCACATATTCACACATTTAGAGACATACACAGAAGGGTGCATGATATGTCAAAGGTGCATGATATACACAGGGTGAGAGATAGAGCTTTATAATCATAAGGTGCATGAGGCTAAAATGTTATATGATGTTCGAGACCTGCACTTAATATGAGTGTTGCAATTTAACATGAGTATTGCACTTAAAGAGTAATATTGCACTGTGCTGGTACACTGTACAGCAGTAGGTCAGGAGGCTCTTGATGGCAGCGCAGTGTTTGTCAGTAGGCGTTGGGTTAGGCGGGCTTGTCAGAGCTTTCTGAGGAAGTACATTCTTTGTTGTGCCTACCCCACATAGTGAGAGATGTTTGTGGTCCAGGTGAAGTCAGCAAAGATGCGGAATCCAAGAAACTTGAAGCACTCCACCCTCTCAATATAGAGGATAGAGTGCTCAGTTTGTTTAGATCTTCTGAATTTCATTGTCATCTTCTTTGTCTTGGATGTGTTAACGTCCAGGTTATTGTTGTCGCACAATATGATGCAGAACCTCCTTCCTGTTGGCTGACTTGTCGTTACCTGTTATCAGACCTATGACAGTGGTGTCGTCAACAAATTTGACAACGGTGTTGCTGGTGTAAATCGGGGAACAGTTATGTGTGAAGACCGGGGCTGAGAACACACCCCTGTGGTGTTCCAGTGTTCAGGATGAGCGTGGAGGGGATGTGGTCTCCTATCCTGATGTTCTGAGGTCTGTTGCTAAGACAGTCTAGTATCCAGGTGCACAGTGAGCTCCCTAGGCCCAGGTTGCCCAGCGTCTGAACCAGTTTATGTGGTAGAACTGTATTAAAAGCAGAGCTGAAGTCTACGAAATCCTCACATAGGAGTTACTGCTGTCCAAGTGTGTGAGGGCTGTGTATAGGGCTGTATTGAGGGCATCCTCTGTTGACCTGTTTGCTCTGTATGCAAATTGAAGTGAATCAAGATCAGCAGGAATGGCAGCCTTAATGTGAGACAAGATAAGTCCATTCAATTCAGTTTATTTGTATAGCCCTTTTTACAATTGACATTTTCGCAAAGCAGCTTTACATAGTAAAAGTAATTTGGAATGAAATTTAAACAATTTTATACAACCTCTACGTATCCTTAAAAAAACTCCCTCAGTTGACACAAAACCCATCCTCGTTTGGGTAAAACCATAAAAATACAAACCATATAAGAGAAACTCCATTACAATCCAATGTGTAGTCCAGCTGGTTATACAACTGTAATTCCCAAATAACTGTAGCAAAAGATTTACAGCAGAGGCTGCACAAGTTGAGCAGTGATATAAATTCAAGTCTCTTGAAACATTTGTTGATGATGGGGGTTAGGGCAACTGGGTATTAGGGCAGGCGTCAGGGCATTCAACATCACAGGTTATAAGATATGATGGGTATGATAATATTCACATCCCCAGAGTGACTCCCTGGTATAGCTTCACCATCTGGCAATGGAAAGGATGTTTTTTTCAGACATTTTTGCTATACATTTTTGAAAACTTTGGGTTATCTGTCAATATTATTATAAAACAAATTGTAGTAAAAAAAGAAGATTTTAGCAATGTGTGGTGGTTCCAGCAGGTTCACTGGAGAGAAGGTAAGTCCCATCCATCTTATTCTTTTGGAAGTTGTAATACTGCAAATTTAACCTTAAAATTTCTGTCATTCCAAATAAAGTCTGACATTATGTTCTTAATAATTTTAATATCACTCGTTTTTTAGATTAGCCCAGTGGTGGCCTGGTGGTAGAGTGCTGGATTACTGATCCCAAAGTCATGGGTTCAAGCCCCACTATCAAAGGGTTCTCACTGCTGTCCTCCAAGTGCAGCTAACTGGGTTATCAAATGCCAGCCATGTCTCTCACTGTCTGTGGTGAGAGGCATGTAAAAAAACATTTGCTGATTTTCGTCAAGAGTAGGCTGCATAGCCGTCAGTGTGTTTCTGCCCTGCGATGGCCTGGTGAGCTGTCCAGGGTGTACTCTGCCCTCGCCCAGAGTCGGCTGAGATGGGTGGCAGCCTCCCCATGACCCTAATTATAATTAAGCAATTCAGAAAATGAATAAATTAATGTTTTCAGATTTATGGACAGCATAGATGTGTATAATATTTTGGGAAGGATTTACATCTTGATGGGGATGATGCTACCAAGAAATGACAAGGTGCTTCCATCATATTAACATTTCTTGAAGACTTTAGGACATTCGTTTATTCATTCATTCATTTTCTGAACCACTTAATCATAATTAGGGTCGCGTGGAGGTGGGGCGAGGGCAGGGGCAGAGTACACCCTGGACAGCTCACCAGGATATCACAGGACAGAAACATGCTGCAATACAGCCTACTCTTAACTTATATGCAAATGATTAATATTTTCTGCATGTAAATTATTTATTCTGAATAATAATTTTAATTCCTAAATACTTAAGCACAGATGAAGCCCAATGAAAAGGTTGAAGGCAGGCTTAACATTTATATCATTGTCCACGGACAATATTTCTGATTTGTCATCATTTATTTCATACACCCCCCCCCCTTGAATCATCACATTATTGTGGTGGAGGGGACCCCTATGAGTGAAATAAGGGCATGGAATGCAAGTTTCCCTTGCCCAGATGTGGGTTACCGGGATCCACCCCTGGATCCAGGTCTGGCCTAGCTTGAAGAGAAGACAAAGGTCTGCCCTCCCATGGACCCACTACCTGTGGGAGAAGCTATAGGGGTGGAGAGCAGTGTGAGCTGGGTGGAGGCCGAAGGCGTGGGTTTTGTCGGACCGATTCTCGGCTACTGACTCTGGCTTTTGGGACATGGAATGTCACCTCTCTGGAGGGGAAGGAGCCTGAGCTGGTGTGTGAGGTTGAGAGATACTAATTAGATATAGTCGGGTTCACCTCGACACATAGATTGGGCTCTAGAACCACCCATCTTTAGAGGGGCTGGACATTATTCTATTCTGGAGTTGAATCATTGGGGAAGGCGGCAAGTTGGTGTGGGCATCCTTGTTGCCCCTGTCTTGGTGCCCACATGTTGGGGTTCTCCCCGATTGATGAAGGGGAAGCCTCCTTTTGCCTCCGGGTGGGGGGACAGGTCCTGATTGTTGTTTGTGCTTATGCACCATAGGACAGTAGAGTACCAACTCTTTTAGGTACTCACCTTAGGGAGTGTCCAGTGGGGACTCCCTCATCATCCTGAGACTTCAACACCCATGTAAGCAATGACAGTGTGACCTGGAAGGGTGTGAATGGTAGGTATGGCCTCTCCAATCTGAACCCAAATAGTGTTTCGTTGTTGGACTTTGTGGTGCTGCCTTTTGTAAATGTTTGTCTATGTCTTTTGTTTAATGTATATCAGATCTATTTGTGCTGTTAACTCAGTCATATCAATTGTTATATTCCTTAAGTCCCATAGTCGTTAAGTTGTGCACAAGTTAAATCGAAAGCTACAGTGGGTGTTTGCAAAATGCTAGATAACTGTCTATGAATGAGTTTGGCCACTCATGAAATAACGGAACGAGTTATTGTCTGTGTTTAAATGTTCTTTTACTTAAGTTATTATTTGTTAAATAAGTTGTTTTACCGGCATTCATTGTCTGTACTTTTGTGTATCCCTCAGAGATAGGGTCAGAAGCTTGGTCATCCAGGATGAGCTCAGAGTAGAACCGCTGCTCCTCCGTGTTGAGAGGAGCCAGTTGAGGTGGCTCAGGCATCTGATTAGAATGCCACCCGAACGCAATGCCTCGGTGTCCCTGCGATCCGGAGCCCTGGAAGATCTGGAGAAATTTGCTGGGGAGAGGGACGTCTGGACTTTACTTCTTAGGCTGCTGTCCCCGTGACCTGACTCCAGATCAAACAAAAGAAGATGACTGACTGACTATTTCATACGCAGATAATAAGCTGGAATCTGTAATATATTTATTTACAGCTGCTAATTATTTAGAATGGTTTGTTAATGTCAGAAGAATAGCATTGGATTACAGTAAGGATCTGAATTTTGCCTGATCATCAATGCTAATGTCTATATAGCTAAGGGGATATATATAGGGATGCGCGTCCCATTTTCTTTGAACAAATAGATTTCCGGTTCCTGGGAACACTTTCACTTTCTTAGTAAATGTGTGTTTGTTTGTTAGGCTGTGGATTTCTCAACCTGCATCTGTATGTTGGTAAACATGCACTATTTGAGTGAATTCTTTGCTTGTATTCTGTTTACAAATCATAGCTGTGTTGTTTGTAATTGTTGGTCATGTGTTGCCCCCATCTGTTTCATGCATTTGGTTTAACCCAATTAAGGTGGCACGTGTTGAACCCTTTTAAGGTGTGTTTGTCACATGTTCCATGTCTCTATTATTGAGGCAGCAGCTTGGAGCTGTGGCTGGAAGGTCATTGGTGCCTGTCATGGCCTGGAAAGAGACTATCAATTGGCCCTGAAAAGGTTTTGGACCACCATCCAACACTTCAGGAGGGGGAAAAAAGTACTCAAAAAAAAAACTTTTAACAGTGAAAATGGGGACCTGCTCACCTTGACTGGGGATATTATCAGGAGGTGGAAGGAATACTTCAAGGACCTCCTTAATCCCACCAACACGCCCTCTATGGAAGAGGTAGAGCATGGAAGTTCTGGAGAGGGTTTGCCCATCACTGGGCATTGGTCGCCAAGGTAGTTAAAAAGCTCCTCAGTGGCCGGGCTCCGGGTGTGGACGAGATCAGCCATGAATACCTCAGGACTCTGGATGTTGTAGGACTGTCTTAGTTGCAACATTGTGTGGTCATTGGCGGCTGTACCTCTGAATTGGTAAACCAGGCTGGTAGATCCCCTTTTTAAAAAGGGGGACCGGAATGTGTGTGGAATTACACTCCTCAGCCTACCCAGTAAACTCTATTTAGGAGTACTGGAGAGGAGGATTCAACCAATGTTCAAACTTAGGAGGAACAATGTGGAAACAAGAGGAACAATGTGGAAACAAGAGGAACAATGTGGTTTTCATCATGGCCGCAGCACTCCTGACCAGCTTTACACAATCTACAGGATCATGGAGGGGGAATGGGAGTTTGCCCAATCTGTCCACATGTGCTTTGTGGACTTGGAGAAGGCTTTTGACCATGTCCCTTGGGCTATCTTGTGGGAGTTGTTGCTATGGGCCATTTGATCTCTGTATTGCCAGAGCCAGAGCTGGTCCACATTGGTAACAACAGGTCAAATTAATTTCCAGTGAGGGTTGGACTCCACCAAGGCTCTCTTTAGCCTGTTCATAATTTTTATGGATAGAATTTCTAGGTGCAGCTAAGGCATTGATGGGTTCTAGTTTGGTGGCCATAGGATCCTGTATCTTCTTTTTGCGGATGACGTTGTCCTTTTGGCTTCATTGAGCCAGAAACGTCAGCTCTCGCTGGAGCAATTTGCAGCTGATTGTGAAGCGGCCAGGATGAGAATCAGCACCTCCAAGTCCGAGGCCATGGATCTCATCTGGAAAAGTATGGAATGCACCCCTCGGGTCTGGACTGAGGTCCTGCCCCAAGTGGAGGAGTTCAAGTATCTGAAGGGTCTTATTCACAAGAGAGGGGAAGATGGAACAGGAGATCGACAGGTGGATCGTGCAGCCTCTGCTGTAAAGTTGAGCTTGTACTTGTCCATCATGGTGAAGGGGTAACTGAGCCAGAAGGCAAAGCTTTCAATTTACCAGTCAATTTACATTCCTACACTCACCTATGGTGATGAGCTTTGGGCAGTGACCAAAAGAACAAGATCACAGATACAAGCGGCTGAAACGAGCTTCCTACACAGGGCAGCAGGGCTCTCCCTCAGAGATAGGGTGAGAAGCTCGGTCATCCAGGAGGATCTTGAAGTAGAACCGCTGCTCCTCCGTGTTGAGAGAAGCCAGTTGAGGTGGCTCGGGCATCTGATTAGAATGCCTCCTGAACGCCTCCCTGGTGTGGTGTTTCAGGCATGTCCGACTGGGAAGAGACCCCGGGGCTGACCCAGAACACGCTGGAGGGACTACATCTCTCTGCTGGTCTGGGAACGCCTTGGCATCCCCTCGGAAGGGCTGGAGGAAGTGGCTGGGGAAATGATGTCTGGAAATCACTGCTTAGGCTGCTGCCCCCGTGACCCGACCCCGGAACAAGCGGAAGAAGATGAATAAATGTATTTATCAGATTATTTTGTGTGATTCTTGTTTACTTCAGTTCAGTAAGGTTTACATCTGATTTTAACGTATAATAGGCCTCCACTAATTGTTTTATTTCATTCTTTATTTTAACTTGGATGACAGCTTGCTCTTTTTGCTTCTGATTTGTATGATATAATCATGCCTCTGATCTAAGCCTTCTAAGTATGCCACAGAGTATTTGGATATGCTCCATTCTTATAATTAGTTTCTAAAAATAAATCTGTTTGATCTGTCAAGTATTTAATGAATTTATCATCCATAAGCAGATTTGTATTATGAGGATTATTTTGATGTCGTAACTTTGTCTATGTAGTCATTAATTTCCTTGATGGTAGAAAAACCGAGGAGCTGGTGCTGTTGGAGTGAAAAACATTCATGGCAGCACTGTACAGAAATGTGTACTTTATCACAGCTTCTCTCATTCATCTACAGGAGTTTTCAGACTCCTTCCTCTTCCTCCACACTTTACTGGGAAAATCCTGGTAGAATGATATGTTGCACCCCTCAGTGTTTTGTATGCCTCTGTTTCTGGCTGCTTGCACTATTTTCTGTTTGCCAGTATAGTTGTGCAGCCTCACCAGAATGACCATTGGCCCCTTTTTACCGTAGGATCTTGTCGCTGGGCCTGTACGGTGGGCTCTCTCAACTTAATGTGGTTGGTTTGCATATTCAAAACATTTGATATCCACTTTTCAAAAAAATCAACTGGTGTTTTGCTCTCTTAACGCTCTTTAAAACCAATAATTCTCACATTCTGGTGGCAATCTTAGTTTTCAAAGCTTTCCAGATGGTCTAATGCCTTCTGTAGTTGCAGTTGACTCATCCTCAAGGTATGAGACCCATTGCTCAATTATCTCCATCCGTATCAGGTTGTCGAATTTAATTATGTTCACTAATTTGCTGTACAGCATTTTTATATGTTTGTAGTAACATAGCCCACAGTAAATTTGTCTCTCTGTTCACTTCGCTCATCCTTGTCAATGGGGTCAGACTTTGTGTTATACTCCACTTCAAGCTTGTTGTTTTTGGCATGAATTAGCCTTTGTAACATTAGCTTTTTTATCTTCTTGTTACTCAGTCCCATGCGTGCAAAAATGTTTCAAGCATCATAATAGATCTGTCGTGTGCCCCATTGAGTTTTCTGCTGGTCGAAAATTTGTTAAAAATACGTTTATAGCAATCCAGCAAGGAGCTGGTCTTTTCAGGTCTGTTCAGGTTGATGCATCATATGATCCCCTTTCTAATATTTAATCATTTTAAAATGCTACATTCCTACAGGGTGGGATGGATAGAGTAGGGTGGCTGGAGTGATATATGATAGAAGGGTATCTGAAAGAGTGAAGGGAAAATGTGGGGCCAGCTATGCTGTATGGTTTAGAGACAGTAGCACTGACAGAAAAACAGTGGAGTTTGAAGTGTTAGAGATGAACATGCTGTGATTTTTTTCTAGGAGGGACAAGAATAGACAGAATTAGAAATGAATATGTTAGTGGGATAGAACAAGGAGGAGTGTAAGGGAATCAAGTGTGAGAGACAATATTGAGATGGTTTGGGCATATGTAGAAGAGGGATGAAAAATATATTTGTAGATGAATGTTGAGGATGGAACTGCCTGGTGGAAGGAGAATAGAAAGATTTTTGGATGTGGTAAGGAAGGGCTTGCAGGTGATGGGTGTGACAGAGAAGGATGCAGAAGACAGCTTGAGATGGAGAAGTATGATCTTTACTGGTGACCCCTAACAGGAGCAGCTAAAAAAATGGAATGAGGAAGAAGTACAAGAAAAAGAAGACAGTTGTGTTTATAATGTAATTTGAAGCATCTTGTTTATTTGCATTTTTATCTGTGTACTTTTATGTAATTTATGTACTAATTTACATGCTGGGAGTTAGTGGTGGCCTGGTGATAGGGTGCTGTATTACTGATCCCAAGGTCGGGGGTTCAAGTCCCACTGTCACTGCTGTCCCCCAGTGCAGCTAACTAAGGCCAGCCATGTCTCTCACTGTCTGTGATGAGAGGCATGTAAAATAGTGAGGCAGATTAAGTCAATATACATAAGAATCTTTCACTTTATCATACTAGCACCAAATTTGGCACAAATGATGTCTGGGACCTGCTTTTTAAGAAAGCATGTTAGCCACCTAAGGGCACACTGGTGACATCATTGCTGTGAGACTCAGCATGGGGTTCAGTGTTAGCTAGTGCCCTGTACATTTCAACTAGAAATTTAGTTAGTTGTAGTATTGTAGTTAGATAGCTGCACCTGAATTGAGAGGATGTGTCAGCAAGGGAGAGCCAAGCCAATGGTAATGGGGTTTTAATTACCCGGATGGTGTACAGATTGCATGGGACCTAAATGGCACTGGATGAATGATCGGGCTAGGTGTAGTGCACCAGATGCTTGAACCCAGTTGTATCTCATATTTCAATGTGCTTATGTATTTTGTATGGTTGGGTGGTAAAAGGATAGCCCCTCGGCCTTAAACCGTATAACCTAAGATGTTCGCCAATAATCCATTGAGCTGTGCTGCTGGATTTCCAATATTCAAAAATATATATTTCGATGTAAAGATCACTGAAATCAAATTATTCTTTCATAATCCAGCCCAAAATGGATTCCTGTCGGAACTTTCTGTCGGAACTCAAAGCCCTCTATGAGCGGACATACGCCGGGTGGAGGTTCTGGTCCCTCTCTACTTACTCAGTTGTCACTTAATTTACACTGTGTAGTACTATAATTACTCAAAAAACACTTAATCAAATTAAAATCTCAGCACAGCAAGATGAGGAAAAGCAAAATATCTTTATTCCAAGTTGCAGTCAATCACAAAACAATTCTGAGAGAGCAGCTGGTCTCTAAGGTCTGATCCCATCAGCATCAAAACCAGAATCAGCAAAATCCCCTAAGAAAACCCCTTCTTTTATACTCTTTGGCATCTTTAGACGCTGTCCTCTTCTAATTTACATATGACTAAGCAATTTCCCCTTAGATCCATATTCTTAGGCCATTTCGGCTCCACCCATCATATTTTACATATTTTCCTGTTTCCCATTATTTTCCTGTTCTACCCTTAATGTGATGTCATGTTGCTGTTGTGATGTGATTTTGTTCCTCCCTTAATGTGATCTCATACTTCCCGGTGTGACGTTGTCCTACTTAATTTCCCCTTATTTCCGGGCGTCTTTGGAAGTTTTTATAAAAAATTGGCGCTTGCTTATAAGCGCCAGCTTCCGTGGTATCTTGTCATTTCTAAATTTGCTCTTGTGTGAATCGGTCAAACGTAGTATACTGCACGCTACTTTTCTGATTCATTCAACATGTGTAAGTACCTTTTTACAAGCATGATATTTCATATTTTGCTATTTTAGCTATCAATGTACCAATGTTCACACTGTCAATCTGTTTAGATGCATGTCATGGGTTCCAAACCCTTATTACATATTTTTGGATTAAGTGGTCACATGACATGCATCCCTTTTTCTCCTTCCATTGTTCCCAGCTCAGCCAACCCGTCGTGTCATATTCAGGAGGGGAAGACCTGATCAACATCGCCATTTCCATTATCACTTGGCCTGTACTAATCCCAACCTTTTGGATTTTCTGGAGTTCCTTTCTGCCACCTGGTTCCAGTCTAGATCTCCTGGGTCTCAGTCCAGGTCCCGTTGTTATCCCTTCCAACCTCCAGTTACCACTTGGGATCAATCTACTCAAACTGTGCCTGAAACCAAAGATCAATCTACTCAGGTGCGCTATTGGTGTTTTTTCTCCACGGCCAGTCTCCTCCAGGCTCTCCCTTCATCCCCCTACAATCCCCGGGGTACTCTTCTCCAGAGCCTTCTCCCCCAAGTTCCCCTATGGAGTGTTATCCCGATTATCCCGAGTATAATTCACCCTCTGACTACACGCCCACTTCTCTGGCTAATGAGGACGCTCCTTCCTCTACTACTGATGAAGGTGTACCTATAATCCCTCTGGACAGGCTGGCTGATCTGTAACTCTTAAACTATTTTTTACCCTTTGCTCCAGTCTTCAGTGTGTTTATTTCATTAGTGCACTAAGGTCAATAGTTCTTCTTATAGTCATGTGCTCAGTTAGTCATGCTGTTTTCCTTCTTCCCACTTCTGCATTTTAACTCAGCTACATGTTTGTGATATCTAATATTGCTGTCTCACTGTTACTTGGCAATGGCTGAATATTGCTATATCATTATTATCTAAGCATTTAATGCTGTATGAAGCTAGATTAATTATTTTAATGCTAAATTAGGCACTATCTAAGGTTTTATAGCAGAATATAAGGTTTCTTTCCCAGTCTCCCTCAGCCTGGCCCTCCTTCTCCTCCGCCTCCTGTGTTTCCCTGACACTCTCCCCCTGCAGGCCTCCCTCAGCCTGGCTCTGTCCCTCCTCCTCTGTCAGCTCTCTTTCACAGCAAGCTTCTTCAACAAGTGCATCATGAGAAGATGCACTGGCTGCTGCAAACAAATCTGTAGAAGATTCTTTATTTTTTTTGTCTTTTAACTTCTCAGCTCCCCCCTTCTTACCTTTTTGTGGCATTGTTTTAAAATTAGCTGGCTATATCGCTTGCAATGTTGTGAGCACACCGGTCTGAGCCACTAAATGAGAATGGGCGGGACTCAGGCTGGCTGCATGCGCTTTTCCCGCAGGGACAAATGAACGGGCGGGGCGGGACCACGTGGACGCGCTAGGGCAAACTGTTAACATCCGCAGAGTGTTCAGAGTGGGCAGGCCTTTGCCGTGCTTCAAGGGGGCCGCGCTGCGTCTGACTGGACTTTTTTATAACACACATTTTCCCGGCTGGACTGGTCCCAAAGTACCTCAGCCCACCGTGAAAACTCCCAGTACTCCTGATTGCCAGTCCAGGCCTGGTTGTAGCTCTGCCAGAGGTGGGAGTTGAAGGCCCATCTGACAGGAGACTCTGCCAAACATTCCCAGGAGACCTTAACTCCACACTTGGGTCTCCCAGGTCTGGAGGGCATCCTCCCCTGCCATTGGAGCCAGCTCCCCACCAGGTGGTGATCGGTTGACAGCTCAGCTCCTCTCTTCACCCGAGTGTCCAGAACATGCAGCCACATGTCTGATGACACGACTACAAAGTCGATCATCGAACTGCAGCCTAGGGTGTCCTGGTGCCAAGTGCACTTATGGACACCCTTATGTTCGAACATGGTGTTCGTGATGGACAAACTGTGACAAGCACAGAAGTCCAATGATGAAACGCCATTTGGGTTCAGATTGGAGAGGCCGTACCTACCAATTACACCCTAACAGGTCACACTGTCATCGCCCACATGGGTGTTGAGATCTCCCAAGATGATGATAGGCCCCAGTGGGAGGTGCCCTCTAGCACACCCCCTAGGGACTCCAAAAAAGGTGGGTATTCTGAACTGTTATTTGGTGCATAAGCACAAACAACATTCAGGACCCACCCCCCCCCCACCTGGAGGCTGAGGGATGCTACCCTTTCATCAACCAGGGAGAACCCCAACATTTGGGCACCGAGACGGGGGGCAACAAGGATGACCACACCAGCTCGCGGCCTCTCCCCATGAGCAACACCAGAATGAAACAAGGTCCAGCCCCTCTCAAAATGGGTGGTTCCAGAGCCCAAGCTATGTGTCGAGGTAAGCCCGACTATATCTAGTCAGTATCTCTCAACCTCACACACCAGCTCAGGCTCCTTCCCCACCAGAGAGGTGACATTCTATGTCCCAAAAGCAAGAGTCAGTAGCCAAAGATTGGTCTGACAGAACCCATGCCTTCAGCTCCCACAATGCTCACACTGCACCTGACCCCTATTGCCCCCTCCCACAGGCGGTGGGTCCATGGGAGGGCGGACCCATGTCTCCTCTCCCCAGCCGAGCTCCATGGGCAAAAGCCTGACAACCAGGCGCTCGCCTTTGTGCCCTTCCCCCAGACCTGGATCCAGGGGGGGACCCTGGTATCCTGCATCCCCGGTATCCTGGCTAAGAAGGAGGCATCAGTTATTTATACTGATAATCTAGGCCTTATACAAAAAATTTTTTGTCTTTTTTTTTTTTTTTTTTTTAATATTGCTAAAATAAGAAATATGATGTCACTGCATGATGTGGAAAAACTTGCTCATGCTTTTATTTTATTACCTCAAGATTAGATTATTGTAATGCGTTACTGTCTGGATGTTCTAGTAGGTGCATAAACAAGCTTCACTTAGTCCAGAATGCAGCAGCAAGAGTTCTTACTAGAACAAAAAGACACAAGCATATCATCCCCATCTTATGTACACTGCACTGGATACCAATTAAATTTAGAATCGAATATAAACTGCTACTTTTAACCTATAAAGCAGTTAATGGTCTTGCACCACATTATCTTAGCAAACTTCTTGATGTTTATGATCCAGTTCGCCCACTTAGATCAAAAGGTGCAGGCTGCTTAGTGATACCTCAAATACTGAGAAATACTGCAGGAGGCAGAGCTTTCTCTTACAAAGCCCCACAGTTATGGAATAACCTTCCAGTTAATGTTCGGGACTTATTTATTCAAGCATTTTGTTAAAAGCATATTAGGTTAAGGAGCAGATCTGGGGGTTCTCAGGCATAGAGATTTCTGGTAAACTGTGTTGTTGGGATGCTGTTGCTCCCTCAATCTACATGCTCACCCATTTCTGCTGGCCGTGGAGTGGCTGATTGCCCAGTGTTAGAGGGTGACCTAAACCCCCAAGACACCCCTCACACAATTTATATTCATACACTGGTTCACTAGGACATAGACTCATATAAAACAGATCAGTCAAAACTCATATAAATATATATACCCTCATAAATGAAAACCATGATGCTCAATATCTTATGATACAGTCAGTCATGTCATGTCATACAACTCACCAAATTAAAGACAGGTGAGGTAAGCCTAGCACAGAGGAAAGATAATTTTATAGCACTCATTTATAAACACCAAAAATTACCATCCAGACTTTCTCGAGGACTCTGAAACAAAGACTGTATGCAAGAGCCTAAATGTTCTGCTTAAGTAGCCAGAGACTGAGCTGTAACTCATTGTGCCGGATTACTATGGAGCTGTCCTTTGTCTCCCTCTAGTGGAAGAAAATACAGGCTGTACTGGACAGTTACTTTCAGGGTGGGTTTAGGTATTATGGTAAACGTTGACGCAGGATTGTAATATTTATTTAGTTTATTTCAATATAGCAGAATAATATGGAGTGTTACTCCTCTTAAACACCATTCAAGACCTTCAAAAAATGTAACCTTTATAGAATTGCTGTAATAATATAGGTGTGGAGAGATGTACTGCTGGCCTGAATTTGGCTGAGAAAATGTGACACACATGTTCCAGTAAAAAAAAGGGGATGTTATTCCGGTTGTCGCTTAAAGTGAAAATAATCAGCTAAACTGACTGAAAACATTTGCTTCACAAACTTATTGGCCTACCTCAATAGAACAAATGAGTTGAGGAAGAAACTGGAAGTCACAGTGTCAGACCATGTCAGACTTGGTGAAGCTGGTCAGGCTTGCTTCATTTTATATGATGTACATTTGTCTTGTTGCGAAGAAATATAAACATACACCCTAACTCTGTATGCCATTCACATAGAAATTTTGACCATATTTTTAAATTTGGCCAGAATACATTAATGTTTTCTTGACGAAATAAGGCTGAGTCCTCTAAATTAGTAGAAATTAATGCTGGATTTCAGTCTATTCCTTTCATTAAGCCCCGATCACACATAAAGCGACGCTCGACATCACTGGAGGGAAGCGAATCACTTCACCTCTCAGCTCTTGTTGCCTAGCTAGCTCATATATCATTCATCAATAAAGTATTCTGATTCTGATTCATTCATTTTCTGAACCGTTTAATCCTAATTAGGGTCATGGGGAGGGTGGCACCCATCTCAGCAACCCAATGTCCTACTCTTTACAAATGACAGCAATGGTTCTTTTACATGCCTCTCACCACAGACAGTGAGAGACATGGCTGGCCTTTGATAACCCACTTAGCGGCACTGGGGGGGCCAGCAGTGTGAACCCAGTGATATTGGGGCTTGAATCCCCGACCTTCAGATCAGTAAGCCAGCACCCTTCCACCAGGCCATCACTGCCCCTGCATCATGTTTCTTGCTTAAAAAGCGTTCAGAGTGAAACTGTGAGCAGCATCAAGCTAATTCCCTACAGCAGGTCTGTGAGAACTTTTATCATCTTATATTGTTTGATTTATTTTACAAGTGGGAGTCAAAAAGTTTGTAGAACTGCGTACAATCAAGCAACATGCAACATCTCACTATTTCATAATATCGAGTTTACTTATGACATATATTTGTGATCCTCAGAGACATTCTAAGTTGATGACCATCAATCAATGACAGAAAAACTAAATTTGGAGTTGAGGGCAGTAATAAAGTTCCTTACAAAAGAGGGATCAAACAGTATATGGTATAGCGAGATAATACTACTTATTCAACAGTGCCAAAATTGTCAGATGAATTTTTAGGGAAAGTATGCTAAAAGTCCCATGGTGCAGCATTATACTCAGGGCTCACTGCAGTATTTATACATTTGCAGCAATTAGAGTGATCAATAACACCTTGAATAATTTGCAGGATCAGTTAATGGTCTCCCCACATACCCCAAAATACACCCTGAAAGGTGAAGTGTGTTAACATCCTTTTTCTTAGGAAAACAGTGAGTTTTTTACACCGTGTTCGTGTACTAGATGCTTTATTCCAACCGTGCCGTCCGCTTCTCCTCCTGCACTCCGGTAGTGTATATAAATATGATGGTGGGACATAGTGATTAAATATATAAAAATAATTTTGACTTAGTTTTTATGAAGATGTTTATGAAACAATTACTCAGACCTGGTACAAAATAACACTATTGAGTTATAATTAAATAAATAATAAATAATTAAGCTATAAATAATTATAATAGTTCTTCTCACTTGGATAACATTTCTCATAATTAGGAGTTAGTACTTTTTTCTGGGATAGCACAGGTGTTTTGCACACAAAACCATTTGACAGCATGTTGGGCAGACATTGTCTTAACATGTTCTTCTAGTTCATTACGCCTATATGATGCAACTGACATACCTGATCTGTTCTGATCCAGTGGCATGAGAAGTACAGTCAGCATTACAGTCTAAGGCTTTCCTCTAAAGATGCACATTGGAATACTTCCTTTGTTCTGTTGGTATCAAAATATTGGGCATCATAGGCATTCAGTGGAGATGCTGGAGCTTGAACCCAGTATCTTACACATGCAATGCATACACTCTACCACTGAGCTACATCCCCTCCTTTCAGACAATCAGGTGAACAAAGCTACCATCAGGAAGTTAATTTGCCTACATTACAGGTGTGTTGTTGCCCCATGCGGTGAATGAGAACAAACAGTTGACAGGCTAGAACTGGCATGAATGGGGACTGAACGTGGGAGCTACAGTTTAAAGACCATCGACTGTCCACTTGGATGCCATGCCTGAGCAATGGATCCACTGAATAACAATTAATACAATGAAACATTAAGAACTGTTAAAGAAACCATCAAGACACCAACGTAAGATTATATGGTCTTTTTTTTATTATTATACACTGTAGAGGGTGAAATATCCAAAGCCCTTCCTTTTTTTTCTTTGAGGAACATTAGGCCTCGTTCACCTTTAAGGGCCTTGCTCAAGGGCCAAACAGTGGTGATAGTGAGGATTGAACCGCTGACCTTCGTAACCCATCGCCTTAACCACTAAGCCAACACTGCTCACAAGCCACCACTGTGTCTTGTACAGGACCTGTATGGTGACCATCGTAAGAAATATGATGTAGAGTAGCTATGAGTCCTAATGGAGCTTTGAGGGAGTCATCAGGAGGTGAACTACAACTTTTGTGCAGCCAGTTGTTTTGTGGATAGTTTTCCTTGTGTGACCGAGCTTACCCATGTGTACCAAGGGAGTCTGAAACTTCTTACTACTGCTTGCAAATTATTTTCATTTGCTTTTAGGAGATCTTGAAGGTTTCTACAGTTTTTGCAAAAATATTTTATAAATTGCCTGATAGCTGCTTTAATACCTATATTTTATGTATAATTAGTTAATCAGCACTTTTCATTTTTTTTAAATAATTTTACTAATCATCACCATCTTCCGCTTGATACAGGGTCGGGTCGTGGGGGCAGCAGCCTAAGCAGTGAGGTCCAGACGTCCCTCTCCCTAGCCACTTCCTCTAGCTCTTCCGGGGGGACACCGAGGCGTTCCCAGGCCAGCCGAGAGACATAGTCTCTCCAGTATCTTCCCGGTTGGACATGCCCGAAACACCACACCAGGGTGGCGTTCGGGAGGTTTGTTTTTGGCTCAGCTCCCTCTTCACCACGACGGACCGGTACAAGCCACCGATCTGCCTGTCAATCTCCCGTTCCATCCTTCCCTCACTCGTGAACAAGATCCCAAGATACCTGAACTCCACTTCGGGCAGGGCCTCATTCCAGACCCAGAGGGTGCATTCCACCTTTTTCCGGCTGAGAACCATGGCCTCGGACTTGGAGGTGCTGATTCTCATCCCGGCCGCTTTGCACTCAGCTGCGTATCGCTCCAATGAGAGCTAAAGGTCCAGGCTCGATGGATCCAAAAGGACAACATCGTCTGCAAAAAGCAGGGATGAGATCCTATGGCTACCAAACCAGAACCCCTCAACACCTCGGCTGTGCCTAGAAATTCTGTCCATAAAAATTATGAACAGAACTGGTGACA
>JAQMYF010000002.1:16775258-16786984 GCA_030014195.1 Neosilurus mollespiculum | reverse complement strand
TGTGTGTGTGTGTGTGTGTGTGTGTGTGTGTGTGTGTGTGTGTGCGTGCGTGCGTGCGTGCGTGCGTGTGTGTGTGTAATATACAAATTTATTAGTCCACCTGTCATAAATGAAAGCAATACATTCATTAATTTATTCAGTCACTTAGGGTCTTGCGGAGGCTAAACCCTGTCTCAGCCAGCTCTGGGAGGAGGCAGTGTATACCCTTACCACATTGCCAATCCATTGCAGGGCCACTGCACGCACACACACACACACACACACACACACACACACACACACACACAAACACAAAACTGTTCACACTCTCCTCTAGGGGCAATTTGGGACAGCTAATTACATTACCGTGCATTTATTTGGACTGTGGGAGGACACTAGAGTACCCGGAGGAAACACATAGAAAGACCTTTAACAAGT
This sequence comes from Neosilurus mollespiculum, assembly GCA_030014195.1. Taxonomy (NCBI): domain Eukaryota; kingdom Metazoa; phylum Chordata; class Actinopteri; order Siluriformes; family Plotosidae; genus Neosilurus; species Neosilurus mollespiculum. The sequence goes on along the minus strand of JAQMYF010000002.1, from coordinate 16,786,567 downwards.
CCAGGACTCAAACTGCTGCTATGAGGGGTACGTGGTCACCACTACATCACCGTGCTGCCCTGTTTAACATATATAATCCAGCCAGATTTTTCTTTTACTGTTCATACAATTGATTCCATGATTCCATGAAAACCAACAACAATAAAAATGTTTTATGATAAAAATGTATTTCTTATTTTCAAGAATTAAAGAGGGTTTTGTCCAGCAAAAGCAATTTTTTCTGTTTTTTACGAGCAACAGGACTTTAGCTCTTGATAGGGCATAATGTCAATGTCCACAGGAGAGCAGATCTGAGCCAGCTCAACAAAATCAGAAGTACAGATATTTTTTTTTAAATTTGACTTGTTTTTTTAAGCAAGCATGAATTTATTGGGGCAGCATGGTGGCACAGTGGTTAGCACATTTGCCTCACAGCAAAAAGGTCCCGGTTTCGATTTCTGGGCTCGTGGCAGTTCTGTGTGTTTCTGTGGAGTTTGCATGTTCTCCGTGTGCTTGCATGGATTTCCTCTGGGTACTCCAGCTTCCAAAAACATGCACAGTAGGCTGACTGGCGGTTCCAAATTGCCCCTTGGTGTGAGTGTGAGTGGTTGTATGTATGTTGGCCCTGCAATGGCCTGGCGAGCTGTCCAGGATGTACCCTGCCTTTACCCAAAGTTGACTGAAATAGGTGCCAGCCTCTCCACAACCCTAATTAAGCGTCTTAGAAAATGAATGAATGAATTTATTGGACTGCGAAAGGAATAGGCCTTCAGCTAACCAGCTAGCTTCTTTTGATTTTTAAGAATCTGATTGCAGTGTGCCCTCACCCAGAGTCAGCTGAGAAGGGCACCAGCCTCCCCGCGACCCTAATTAGGATTAAGCGGTTAAAGAAAATGAATGAATGATTGCAGTGTGTGTGTGTGTGTGTGTGTGTGTGTGTGTGTGTGTGTGTGTGTGTGTGTGTGTGTGAGATGATATATATGTATGTATACAACATAATCCACATTGAGGCACAACTAAGATTTTAAAAGTAGCTCGGTGATTACATGCAATTATGCAGTCATGTCTTTGAAACTCACTTCTCATTTTACCATTTGAAATGTATTTTTTTGTTTTTTTCTTACTTTTAGTTAATATGCATATTTTAAAATGTAACAGTGCTTCAGTAGGATATAAAAGGTACCCCAGTCATGGAATTACTCATTTAAGAACCAGGTGCCAGGTGCACATGTTTGGCTCATTCATAACTAAATTATAGCAGACGTGTTGGCATTTTTTAAGATAGCTTTTTAATTCACTGCATATCAATAGTCTACTATTATATGCTCACTATTATAGCTTTGTAGTATCAGAAGCATTATTTAGAGCTGTGATTACCATCTTTAGCCAGATGTCCCAGTAGAAGACGGTAGTGTACACCTGCCATATGAATTTTCCAAGCTGATTTCTTTTCCAGCATTACTGTTTGCTCTGAGTAATCACAATAAATGTATAACAAACATTACAATCTTGGCAAATCAAGTAGGCACTTCCTAATATCCAGTCTGACAGCTGCGTCCTGAAAGTGTGTCAAAGATATATTAGTGTTGTAATGGGATTTATCAAGTATGTAAAAAGAGGTGTAAAGTCCTGAAATTTGCTGTAGTACTTGGTATTCATTGATCTGTTTACTCCATATTCAATAGTTGTCATTTGAGACATGAGAGATGCTGTGCAAACTCATTCTGAACATTCACACAGCAAAATTCCCAGTGTTGAATTAACACCCAGTGCCTTCAAGTTAACACCACACAGTGTTTATTTAGACTGAAATGCACACTCTGGGTGTTAATTAAACACTGGGATCTGACTGTGCATTTACCTGTAAAAGCCTGACAATCTTGTTTAAGGCCTGGAGCTGCCAAGGTGAAATATTTTTGGGTGGGCCCACAAATGATTGTATTAAAGTTGATAAAGACAACCCATAGTCAATGGAATTGAGACATGTGATATACCAGTAACCTGCATCACAAAAGTAAATTCTTATTGTGATAAGCCCATTAATAATTAAATAGAGGCCATAAATTTAGTACGATGTTCCAAAATAGCCACATCTTTTGTATACTGGGCCAAGACTTTGTGTCTTTAAATTATTAATATATTAAATGTATTATCTCAGGACCATTCCTCATTAACAATTATTCACAGAAAGGTGAGGTGGATACTGCTGAATTCGGCGACAACCACCAAACCAGAGGTGAAGTGCCATTGAACAAAGAACCCAACCCCAACTGCTTCCTGGGCCCTGCAATGTGGCTGCCCACTGCTCCGAGTGAGAGTTCTCACTGTTTACATGTGTGTGCTCAGTTTGGATGGGTTAAATGCAGAGACAAATTTCCCTTGTGGGATTAATATAGAATATCAAAAACAAAAAGAGCTCTGCACTTTCAGCTGAGGTAGTTTAGTAGGCTACATACTACATGGATACATGAGAAAACCAGTTCTATAAAGGTGTGCTAGTGCAAGTTTTTGCATAAAGTACAAGAAAACACAAGAAAAATAGACTAAAACAATATCTTTATAGTTAATATATTTTCATATTTTAACTGAGACAGAGACTGCAGAGCAGAGCTCTATATATACCGCGGAGCTAATTTATAGCATTCTCATTCACAGGTTAGCCTACATACTACACAAACACAAAAGAAATGGGTTCTGTAAAGATGTTTGCATACCTAAAAATTTTAGTACATACTACAAGGAAATACAAGGAAAACAACCACCACAGAGATTATTTTTCCATAGTAAAGTGTGATAATAATGAAGCTGCCTGCTTCAGTGCCCATTCACACTCACACCTAGGGGCAATTTGAAAGAGCCATTTAGCCTAATGTGCATATCTTTGAACTGTGGGAGAAAACCGGTGCACCTAGAGGAAACCCACCCAAGCATGTGGAGAACATGTAAATTCCACAGAGAAATGCCATCAGCGAGCACCGTACATCAACCCAGGACCTTCTGGCTGTTAGGCGGATGTGCTAATCACTACACCACCATGCCAACCCAATTTGTTTCGGCATATATATATATATATAAAAAAAATTTGGATAAATATATAAATAGTTTAGAGTAACCAGTTCGATTTGTTAGCCTGCCAGGCCTAGACAGCCTATAGAAGATTGTCAAATAGGGATCTGTAGATATTGTTTAGAAATATCTGAGTGCCAATAATCAGCAAACACATCATATGCTAAGTTTTTGCTTGTAGCAAGCCAAAGAAGCGTATCACAAAATGTAAACTTGAAATATCATAGCTAATATCACAGCTTATCTATCCGAGAAAGAAACTAATTTAATATGAACTCATCTGCAGATTCCACACTAACTAATGTCCGTCTCTTCTTTTGGCAGTGGTCGGTCATATCCTTGTGATCAAAACGATGTGAACACGCATACACCTTCCGGCTAGTGCAGCAAGCTATGCCAACCTCCCACACGAACTGCACTCAAACACGACACAACGATTCACCATTGTTATATAACTGGTCAATACTTGCACTGGATTTTAAATCTTTGACTTGAGTCAGAAATGTGACCTGAGATTGAATATATATCGGAAAAGTGGTGTAACAAAAAACTGCCTTAAATTGCAGACACATGTAGATCTGTGTAGATGCCACTAGCTGCAGCCTGCTTAACTTCCTAATTTGATGTCTGTTCACCTACTGCCAAAAAGTGACTGCAGCACAAGAACTTTCAAAGCTTAAAACGACCACAGGGGTCATCAGTGACAAAAGCAAGACAGGGTCTTTATTTAGAGGGAGAACACTGCTGTTTCAGGTTACAGTTACGGTTTTTGCCAAACTGTGAAATCATTTCGGTCATCATTAAGTAATTTGTTCACTTTTTTCTAACAAACACAAAAAAATGTGAATAGTCATAAACATTTCTACAATATATGGAATTCTTTCAGTTATGACATTTAAATTTATGTTTCTTATAATATAATGAGTACACGGATGAGTGAATAGAAAGTGAGAGATGGCAACAACATAAAGACGATATAAAGATCCATACAAAGTGTGATGTCTTTGAAGTTTCTAATGCAGTTCCTGTGAATTGAAACGCTAAACTAATGTTAAACTAATGTTACGCATCAAACATTACAACAGCAAACATATTAAGTCTCACAGACATCCTTCACCAAGGATTAATTTTTTTTTTAAATCTGCATTAACAGATTGGGCAGAGTAGCAACACAGTTAATTTAAACAAGTTTCTTTTAATTGTTTTCATAACAATATTACATTTTTACCCCCAATAAAAGGTCAATGATAAATAAAGGCTTATTACAAAATAGTGAAATCAGCTACAAATTACACAGACATATGGTCCATTCTTATACAGTTATTCTCATTCACAAAATATTTACAGTCTTAATTTTGTCCCTTTATATAATTCAGCAAGAAAACAATACTGTACCTTCAAGTACTGAATATTTCTTACTTTTTAGTCCGTTTAAACAAAAGGTTTGCACTCCTGAGAAAATGCTGCATTGGATTTTAGTGCATTTTATAATTTGTTTCAGCCACACAATCTGACCTTTATAAGCAATTATAAATACTTAGTCTGATTTATGTTTCCCTGTTTAGACCTGGACAAACTTACAAAAGTGCAGCTGAGACTGAAGCTGCAGATGACCTCAAATTTTAAGGCCATAGAGGAAAAAAGGACCATGTTCTCTGAAAGTGTAATTCCTAATGACCTCAGTTCTAGGTTCATATAAACCCAGATAGAGAGGACCAATGTTTATGACAAACAGCACAGTGCTCTTTGTCACCTCCTGCTGGGTCAATTCATTCAGTGCAAGTGAGTGCCAGCTGAAACAAACAAAAGAAACGGCTTGAGTGTGATCGAGACACATATCAAGTCAATGCATGACTTCTAAAGAAGGGATTTAGCCAAAGACTACAAAGGCTAATATTCACTTGAATGAAATCTAGCAATGAAAATTTTGGTGTATTAGACCCAACCCCCCCACCATCCCTCCAAAAAAAAAAAAAAAAAATACCCACAAACGTAAAGCGGTCGTTAGGCTCCGTGCCTCAGTGGTGTGAATGTGTAATTACTGCAGTTCATAGTGGGTGTTGCATTTTCTGTGTATACTCATTCCCTGTCCAGCAGGTCACGTTATGTCTATGCAATATGTCCAAATGTTTTCTACAATATTTACAGTTTTCTATTTTTAGCCTTATTTTGCTAGAAATATATTTAGAACACTAGCAGGACATCCACAGTATCTAGAATCACAAATTGTGATGTGTCATAATGTACATATAAAAGGTGATGATAGCCACAGTATAAGGGATCTCTGTAATAGACTGTCTTGAGTTTAGGATATCTACATTGATTGTCACTATGTTTATGGAGGTCTATAAAGTGCCTGATAAAAATCTCAGAGAGAAGTTCTCAAATTACTGTAGAACCTCATTTTGTCAACGTTCGTTGGTGTAATTATACACTAGATTTGACTGCTCTGGAAAATAAAATGTTTTTATTTAAATCCTTCCTTTAGTTTGCCTTCAATTATTAAAAAAAAAAAAAAAAAAAAAAAACGATCATCATTCATTTACCGAACTGCTTAATTCTACTAAGGTCACAGGGAGGCTGGAGTCTCTCTCAACCAATTTTGGGGTGAAGGCGGGCTACACCATGTACAGCTCGCCAGTCCAGTGCAGGGCAAACACACTAACACACACTTGGGGGCAATTTGAAACAGCCAGTTAGCCTAAAGTGCATGTCTTTGGACCGTGGAAGAAAACCGGAGTACCCGGATGAAACCCACACAAGCAATGGGGTGAACATGCAAACACTCACTCAGTCATTCGTTAAGTCTTTAATCCTATTAGGGTTGCAGGGAGGCTGGAGCCCATCTCAGCCAACATTGGGCGAAGGTGGGGTACACCCTGAACAGCATGCCAGACCATCGCAGGGCCAACACACCCACAACAATTCACATCCACACTCACACTAAGGGGCAACTTGGAACAGTTTTATTTAGTATACTTGTGTTTTCATTGTGAATTTAGAGGTGTGTGTGTGTGTGTGTGTGCACACCTGTTTTCTTTGACCCAGCAGCAATGTCTGAGTCACAGATGCCCTTGGTGGTGAAATACTGATGTTCTTTTCTTTTGTCACCTCAACACACGTCTTTTTTTCTATGTGTGTATGGGGGGTTTGTATGTGTGTGTTATTACACACACACACACACACACACACAACATACTGACATTATACACTTTATTCTCGGCTCCTGAATGAACAATATCCCAAAAGTATGATGACACAAAATGATTACAAACAAACAATGCTGTTATTCTTAAAAAAAAAAAAAAAAAAAAAAAAGCGAAGCCTATCACAGCCGAGTCTGGGTGAAGACGGGGTGCACCCTGAACAGCTCGCCAATCCATCACAGAGCCAACACACAACCATTCACACTCACACTCACACCTAGAGGTGAGTTAGAACAGCCAATCTGCCTACTGTGCATGTTTTTGGACTGCCAGAGAAAACCGGAGTGTCCTGAGGAAACCCACACAACCACACTGAGAACATGCACACTCCACACAGAAACACCCTCGCCAAACCCAGGACCTTCTTGCTGTTAGCACATTTGCCCCACAGTAAGAAGGCCTGGGTTCGATTCCTGGGCTCCGGGCATTTGTGTGGAGTTTGCACGTTCTCCCCGAGCGTGTGTGGGTTTCTTCCAAATACTCCGGGTTTCTCCAACAGTCCAAAAACACGCTTAGTAGGCAGATTGGCTGTTCCAAATCACCCCTAGGTGTGAGTGTGAATGGTTGTGTGTGTGTTGGCCCTGCGATGGCCTGGCGATCTGTCCCAGGGTGTACCCCGCCCTCGCCCAGAGTCAGCTGAGATGGGCGCCAACATGCCCGCAACCCTAATTAGAATTAAGTGGCTTAGAAAACGAATGAATAAAAGAATGAATATTCACCGCAAACCCATCAACACAGTGGAACATGGAGTTCCTTCTCGCCGCCACACAGACTCCTGACGCTTTGGCCCTTTCGGTTTCTGTTTGTGCTTTTGTGCCTTGTGGCCTGACGCTGATTGCGTTGATCAGCTTCTTAATATGAATGCGCTTCTCTCACTACATTCTACCATGACGTGGCACGTTTCTAAAATATTCTAATTACGGCTTGAGGGAGGAATTGATTGTTTCAATGTGTTCCTCATTAAGATGTTTTAAACAATTGCAGAATGATGAAACGACCAAAAAAAAAAAAAATATCAGATCACAACATTACATTGAACCCCACAGGTTGTTGCTTTCTGGCATAGATATGAGTCGTTAAGTGTGAGCCATGAATACGGAGCCCAATTAGGATAATGCATGCGGCTGTTTGTGCGCATAATTGATTAATTTCTGATGCAACTAATTCCGCACACACGCCGAATGACTAGGTTTTTTTTTTTTATTTCTTAGGCAGACACTTTGTTCAAGAAACTGAGAAGTAACATTTCAACAGCTGCTCTCTGATTACAACCTGATGAGGCGTGTGTCTGGTGCACACACACACTTAGCTGATGAGGCTGTAGATGTTTTTAGGCAGTTAAAGGGGAGGTGCCATGGTTGTTTCAAGAATGCAGCCTAGACAACACTAATAGTCTTTTGTTCTTTCATTCATTCATTTTCTAAGCCGCTTAATGCTAATAAGGGTCGCAGGGAGGCTGGCGCACATAGCCGACTCTGGGCGAAGGCGGGGTACACCCTGAACAGCTCGCCAGACCATCGCAGGGCCAACACACAAACAACAATTCACACACTCACATCTAGGGGCAGTTTGAAACCGCCAATTAGCCTACTGTGCATGTCTTTGGACTGTAGGAGAAAAACGGAGTACCCGGAGGAAACCCGTGCAAGCACAGGGAGAACCTGCAAACTCCACACAGAAACGCCCTCGCCGAGCCCGGGACTTGAACCCAGAACCTTCTTGCAATGAGGAAACGTGCTAACCACTGTGCCACAACCCACAATTGTGCAAGTGTGCCCTGTTTTGATTCACGCATTATTCACTTAAAATATTGTCTATGAATCCCTAGATATCACACCAATCAAATCACGCCGTTCCGGTGGAGTACACACTACTTTGAGAAAAAAAATCTCCATTCTTACTGTCACACACATGACCTTGGGTTTACAAACAAACACCCCAAGGACATACAGGATCCTATTGCCATGAAATATCATCATCATTCAACATATCTACACCTCTTTCTTAAACCTGTGTCACTACAGTACTGTAAATAATGACGGTTATCCTCACTCATATACAGGATCTACACTCCAGAAAGACACATGGGCTCGTTACGTTCTGCAAAAAAAAAAAAAAGAAGTAATAATTAAAATACCAGTTGAATGAATAGGTGGAATTACACGGTTGTCTTTTCTCCATTTTTCTTTGAAAGTTTTTTGAATTGAGTTGAATCATCCACTGTTGGCACCAAGGGACCACTTCACGAGGACAAGGTGACGACGTGGGAGGAGGAGTATCCAATGGCAACAGTGATTGGCGTTTGCTATAAATATGGAAGAGTCTGTGAACACAGACGAGACAGAGAAGCAGGAAAAGTTCAGACCTCGGTACAAGACGTGACAATGGCATCATGGGGGCGCGCTTTCCTCTGTACCTTCATGGTTCTCTCACTTTCCTCTGCATGCTACATCCAGAACTGCCCCAGAGGAGGGAAGCGCTCACTTCTGGATGCCGTCCCCAGGCAGGTAAAGTTACACGGCAGGGACGGGACAATAGATCGGTCGTTGATTGGTACTGTGATATTTGGCTGGTATAATGAGTCTTTGTGTACTGATTTATGAGCTGAGATTTTAATAGAATCAAATAATACAAGAACATCAAAAATATCTATAATATGTTGCTCTATAATTAGAATAAAGTGTGTTGTACAGAATCATCTGTTCTGATCTCTGTTTCCAGTGCGTGGCGTGCGGTCCTGGAGATAAGGGCAGGTGTTTTGGCCCCAGTATCTGCTGTGGAGAAGCACTGGGCTGTGTGATCGGATCTCCGGTGACGGCTCGCTGTTTGGAGGAAGAATATCTGCCCTCGCCGTGCGAAACTGGGGGCAGACCGTGTGGACCTGACGAGGGTCGCTGCGCTGCACCCGGGGTCTGCTGTGACTCAGGTGAGCTTATGTAACTATATTATATTTCAGTATTTAATTCAATACATTATACTTTTATAATTTCACACTATTTATTTCCTTTATCTGAATATTAGGTATATTTTAATATTTTAATAATATATAAAGCACGCATTTTTAAAGACTTTTATGCCGATTGTCTTTTTTATTTTATATTACTATACATCTCTAGTTTTTGTATTTTTATTATTATTATTTTTATTATATACGCTATAATATAAATATAACAGCCTGTACACTCTTTGTAGACTCTTTGCTACAGTACATTTGTTAATTATACTGTAATAAATATATTATAAATCATAAATACTAAATGATGTTATCATATAATTTGTATTATTATTGTTATAGTTTTTATACATATTCTTAAATATTTCTACATTCGTATGGCTTTAGCATTGCTACAATATTTGTGCGCTTTCCCTCACGTCACTTCATCTGAGATCTCACACAGTATGCGGTTTCGCTCCTGGTTCTTGTTCTTGCTGTGCAGATGAAGTCATTGTGGTGGTGTGTGTATGTGTGTGTGTGTGTGTGATGGTTACAGATGGCTGTACACTGGATTCAGACTGTTCAGAGGGAACTGAACACGAAGACATGGCTGAAAGGAAGAGCTTCCTGTCCGGGTCACGGGGAGAGCTGCTACTGCACATCCTCCATCCCGACAGGGCACGTAGTCCATACTAAACCCCTTTAACACACACACACACACACACACACACACACACACACACACACACAGTAATACTGGCTCACATGAACAGCGTACTGACATAAATGGATCAGTTTATCCATGTGATTTACTCTGAAACACTCACGAATAATGAGTTTATGGGTTCCAGTTGGGTCGACCTTCACCGTGTACAGCAGTGAAAAGCTTCTCTGGAAATATGCACTGTACATCTATCTACACAGAGTGTAAATACAGTATATAGCCAATAAAACTGCTCCTGAACTGATAGTGTTGGTCTCGTCAATTTACTATTCTCACCACGCACGCACATACACACAGAGCGAGAGAGACAGAGAGAATGAGCGAGAAAGAGCGAGAGAAAGAGAGAGACACACGGAACGAGCGAGAAAGAGGGAGACACACAAACAGAAAACGAGCGAGAGAGGGAGAGAGAGAGAGAGAGAGAGAGAGAGACACACACACAAACAGAATGAGCAAGAGTGAGCAAGAGAGAGCGAGAGAAGGAGAGAAAGAGACACATACAGAGAACGAGCGAGAGAGTGAGAGAGAGGGAGAGAGCGCAAAAGAAAGAGAGAGAGAGAGAAAAACCATGTTCAAAAATGTCAAAGTTGAAACATGAACTTGTTTATTGTGTTGCGACTATCGTCTTCAGATGGAAATGAAACCCATACACTGGTGATCATTACGTCTTGCTGATGTGTCATTTTAAAGTAAAACTGAACAGACTACGTCAACATGTGATCATAATTAATGATCAAAGGATCAACATCTCTCGGAAGATCAAGATGAAAATTTCAGAACAAATCAACACCCCCCCCACTCCCCCCCCCCTAAAAATTAAAAAAATTCATTTTCATTTCCTCAATCGGTATAAAAACCAGGAAGCTGATGAGGTTATAATCATTCTGAAATGAAAAAATCCTTCTGATAAACAATTTCTTTCAAGTTAAGCAGAATTCACATTCACATATATTTTAAAACAGCAGTAGCAGCAATGACAGCAACAACAACAACAACAACAACATGAACATAGTGTTATTCATCAATCAGTGCAAATCTGACAGCAAAAAAAAACAACAACAACAAAACAGCCAGGATACAGTGCATTAAGAAAAGTGAAAATGGAAAGTGCAAAAAAAAAAAAAACCAGAGAGAGAGAGAGAAATGAGAGAAAATGCCAACACTGATAATTATGGAATGGACGGAAAAAGGTTTGGGATTGGACTAAATGCAAAAAAAAGCAAGGAAAAAAAAATAATAATTATATTTGTGAAAAGACAGGAAGTGAGGTGACATTTTCAGGGCCTGGTGCTGCATCATTTTGCTTACTGATGAAGGTCAAAGGTCAGGGTAGTGTCGCTGACATCCTCCTTCACAGCTGGAAAATGAAAGTGGGGGGGGGGGGGGGTTTTTAAGGAAA
>JAQMYF010000002.1:16726090-16753328 GCA_030014195.1 Neosilurus mollespiculum | reverse complement strand
AAAAAAAAAAAAAATATACAAAAAAAAAAAATTTATCAAAAAAAAAAAAAAAAAAAAAAAAAAAAAAACAGGTGACATCCTACTCTTAGGACTACTGGTATATAGCTGAAATAACCACAACCCAACTTATCTTTCACTTCTCTACTAAATGATTTTTACACTATATCTTTCCTGGAGTACCTGATTATGAGTATTCAATCCAAGAACCAATTTATTCTTGATGATTTACCCTAATATCCTACACCATCTGTGCTAGTCGACTTTTTATATCACTTCTTCTCTTTCTTCCTTTATCCCCCTTTATCCTGTTGTGATCTTTCTAAAATAGCTTTAATTAAGCTGCTAAATTGTGTTGCAGCTGTTACTTCTTCATAAAAGAAAAGGTGACAGTGATCCTGCCCTCTTCTGCATCTCAAAGCCCGAATCGAGCCACCTCACTGTAATCACTGTGCGTAATATATGTTTTAATTCCATTCTTTAAGCACCTCTTGGGATAATGTCTTGTTACTTATATTTGTGCTAACATCCAAATTAGACAGCTTGACTTTCTTCTGAGATACAAATCCACAAACTGTCTCGGATTGAAAATATTAGTCTATGTTGATTCTATATAGGAATCTACTGCATGTATATGCAAGCAGACATTTTGCATAATAAGCCGTGATACTTATGAGACAAATTATTTAATTTCAGACAAATAATAAACAAATTAATTATGGAAAGAACATTATTTTGATATAGTCAGTTACTGTGCCCACTACAAATCTCAGTTAACCAGGCAGACTACTGGCTTGATCTCTAAACTGTGAGATCTGTAAAATAAAATAAACAAGAGTGAACTGTCACTGCGGTGGTGAAGTGGTTAGCACATCCACTTTACAGCAAAAATGTCCAGGGTGCGTTCGGTGAGGGTGTTTCTGTGTGGAGTTTAATCCTTTGCTTGCATGGGTTTGTTCCAGGTACTCTGGTTTCTTCCCACCATTCAAAGACATGCATATTAGGCTCTTCCAAATTGCCCCAAGGTGTGTGATTGTAAATTTTTGTGTGTGTTGGCCCTGTGATGGCCTTGCAAGCTGTTCATTGTGTACACCACCTTCGGCCAGTGTCAGCTGAAATGGGCTCAGCTTCCCTGTGACCCTAATTGGAGTAATCAGTTTGGCAAATAAGTGGGAGTGATGAGAGGTCTGTCCCATGACCATACAGGGAGGATGATAAGACCATCTTAAGACCAAGGATGCCCACACAGGGAAGCCCAAACCAGACTCTTTCTCCATCAGTTCCTGTTTCTGCCCTGCACTTTATATCCACCAGTCTAATATTTACAATTGTCCAATGATCTCAACCATAACGCTTTAGTTTCTCTTTCTCATTGATTTCTACTGGTCAGTCTCCAGAAATTTAATGATGTCACATTTGTATCTTACTCCAAATATATTGGTCCTTCTGGACATGCCAGAATTTTCAGATTAACTTTTTCTTAACTATTTTTGGTGTAATTACTGTGTTTTAGTGGATTTGGTGTAGCTGCTCTTCTACAGATGGCTATGATTGTGATTTGTTCTATGAAGTGCTGCACTGTCTGCAACGGTGAGATTTCATTGAGTGATGTAACCAACTGTCATGGTACTGAAACATGCTGAAAAATCTTATCATACACTGATTCATCTTGAGAAATCGACTTCTTTTTGTCAGGGTTGTGGTGGTACAAGGCTGGAATACACCCTAGATGGAACACTCGTCCATAACAGCTCAACTTGTACACATATTTCCCCATTTAAGGATGATTTACTCTAGCCAATTACTACAGCCATGGTTTTGGTTGGGTTAAAGGAAAGTCGAGAACCCAAGAGAACCATCCCACAATTAAGCTAAAAGTTGTATTTAAGGTAGTAAGGATTATAATACAGTGCTATCATTATTTAACTGTAAAATGTATCGGATCGGAAGGGTGTTAGAACTAAATATAGCTTAAGGTGTTTAAACTAAATATAGCTTAAATAAAAAATATATATTTATCTCAGAAATATATTCTGTAAGCTGAAGTTTCTTTAACAAAAGGTAGATAGACAGACAGATAGATAAAAAGAAAGAAACCAGCCCTTGGTAGTGGACATTATAAAAAAATAAACAGAGCACTAATCTCTCCTCACCTGGTTCACCAGTATATCCCCAATCCTGCTGACAATGAAGGCTCCATCTTTGCCCTCCTGCTTTGCCTCTCTCCTCCTCTCAAGTAAACTGCTGAAGAAGACTGTGTGTATCTCCAGTAGTTCATCTAGCACAGGGAACACTTTGTCCACCATCTGGGCTTCCAGCTGCACCTCTTTCAGTAGCCCTTTGCTGTAAACGTCCGCCATGATCCGCAACGTACGCACATGGTGCATCTCTGTCTGAATCAGCTCTAAAAACAAGAGAGACAAAGTTTCCATGTGACAACAACCTTTTGTTATCATAAAAGCTATTGCTGTTTCAGTTTTGGTTTGGTGTCCATAACAGTGGCTTTTACATGAGTGCCAGCTGTAACTGAAATCACAGATGTACAATATTATTACGTATGAATTAATGCATTATTGTTTTTATAGTAACAGCACATTCCCTTTTTGGTGCTTTGTGTAGCAGAGTCAAATATAATTTATATACAGCAAGCAGATTTAATATCTATACCAATGGAAAACATTGATAATTCTCTAATGAGGTTACTTTAGGGTTATTCCATGCGCAAGTCTTCAGGACTTCTGATTTCCTGGTGACTAGAATTCAAGCAAACAAACCGCAAAGATGGGTAGAAAAGAGAAATGTTAATTTATGACATGGAGGTTATTACAAACAGCTTGCAAGCTAATTATTGTAATTAGTGGTTTTTATGAGACAGCATACTTTAAAACACTCAGCTGAAGCTCGAACAACATATAGTAAAGACATAAAGATGACCTTTTGCTATATGCTGCATATAATCCAACTGATTAGGCATTTAATTAACACACACACACACACACACACACACACACATATACACACATGCTTGCTCACTATCACAAAATCCTATGTTTGGAACATTCTGCAATATGGGTGATCGTGTGTTTATCATTTAAATTACAGCTAGAAAATGACAGCAGCCCAGAGAACAAGGTATCAGAGGAAACACAGCAGAAATAGAGCTTTATCTCAGTGCTGTAGAACATAGATATTCAGATTAGGTTCGAGACCGGAGTAGAAAAAAACAGCAGTAAAACAGTGGTTTGGATGACATGCTGCATTTCCCAGATAATACGTGGGTCATAAAACCTTAATCACATAATCAGAACTTCTTCCTACGGCACTACATTCATTATAACGTGTCCAAAAATTCAAATGAGTCAGATGGTTACAGGTTTAGCCTGAACATAAGCCTTCCACAGGGGACCCTACCATAAATAACATCTTGCTGCTTGATAACGTCCTTTTTCAGCTGTTTCAGGTATTTCTTATCCGTCGTAAAGCTCCACGAGTCAGCCTCCAACTCTTTAGCATCCGCCTCAAATTCTCCCAGCAGCTGCCCATCAATCTCTGTTCCTGTAAACAACACAGAAATGAGTTTACTAAGCGTGTGCAATAAACCTCAGTATGATAAATCAGGAACATGCAGCAAATGTTACTAATAAATTGTAGCTTGCTTCTGGTCCATTGCTGGCTCAAATAGATTTTGAGGCACGAGCTCGTTTGAAGCCTGAACCTGCCTACCAGCTATTGGGAAGACAAAAAAAAGCGCCAGGAAACAAATATAGATGAAGGGTTTTCAGTAGGAAATGAGGCTGCTTACCTTCATCTATCAGAGACTCGGTGGACTCGTTGACCTTGTTGGCTTTGTGCAAATTGTCAGTGGACTGGGATAAATATCTCAGACTCTTTAATGGCATTTCATCAAATCTGAAGGAAGACAGTAAGGAAATGAGTTGGAGGCGCTTGTGGCTAGTAGCTATAAATTGATTAACGCCTTAATTGAATCTTCGAGGGTTAATAAATGTTTCTAGTTATGACTTTCACTTTCAGGAAACACTTCACAAGGCTTTAATCAATATTTATAACCAAAATGTCAAGTTCTGCAATAGATGTATTTTATAGTAAAACTTTTGTAGGTTAAACATTGCAATCAACAAATTGAGTTCTTATTAGATCTTTGGTTTTATAGTGCTGTCCCACTAATTATTACAAAGATCCTCACACTGCAATGTTGCTGATGGATATGCTTTTGGACAGATTGCTGCTGTTGAAAGGCATGATGCTTGTGTGTCTACGGGGAACAGTCACCAAAGAGAGGCGGTCGTCTGGAGACAAAATGGCTGACCAGGGCCTTTCCCGTGGGGCAGAGTCTAAATAAATATTAAATAAATTAACAAACATTCAAATATGACAAGATATTTACATATTACTGAACATTGTGCAATTTAATAGAAAGGAATTACAAATGATATACTTTTTGTTCTTAAAGTGACTCCAGTCATGGTGTTCGATTCAGATATTACAATCTGATGCTGTTTCGGAAGCTGAAAAAACAACACAAAAAAAGGCAAATTCAGTGTTAAAAGCATTTTGTCAGTATGTTAAAAAAAAAGTTCACTGAAATTGACTTTATAGGGATATCGCTTACCTTTCCTTTGGTACACACAGGAACGCTGTTACGGCAGCTTTTGTGGACACACACACTGCAGACTAAACGCGAACAAACACTCTATGTGAGTCACCATTCAAGAACATTTGTTTCATAATAGCTCTATGAAAATTCATCAGTAGATTAAAACAAGCACAGGGTGTACATCTCGTGTACAAATAAACTGAACTTTTCCATATGTCAAAAAAAATATTCCAAAAGCTCTTTCTGGATTAGTGAGCCCAAAATGACTATGTAAAATAAGATTCTCCCTCAGTCACAAAATCAATGGGTTAATAGGAGTGATTCACTTCAATCATAGTCTCGGTTTTGGGTTTTTTTCTTGAGTCAAAGTGCCAGCCAGGAAACTCCACCAAGTACACAAATAAGCTTGGGCTGAACCCCACACAATCCTGTAAGCCAGAGACTTTCCAAACAACAACCTCATCAAAAACAGCAATATTATCTACTACACTTAACAGACGATTATCTTTTACTGTGAAATTTATAAAAGTATTTATAATATACATGAAATGTAAACAAACTTTGTTTTGAGAATTGATTTTAAAATTTTGTTGCTGTCTCCCAAAGGACTTCACACTCACACTCCACCTAGAGGACAGCCAATCAAATGTTCCATAGTGTTGGAACAATTTGCCAGTCCACAGTAAAACGAACCCCATTACTGAATGTTTTTAATCATTGTTAAATCTCCTCTCTTTTCTTTGGCCCATTCTTCAAATTGAGTATGTTATTTTCATGACATGTAATTTTATTTATGGTTAATACATTTTATTTTACCTACATTCATTTTTGATGTATTACTTATTGCAATATTTTCAAACTTTATCCTATTCTAATGTTATATTCAAAGACTATTACTATTTCTGACTATACCTTTGTTGTTCTTCTCCTCTTTGCAAAGCCCTTTGGTCAACCTCTATTGTTTTAAATGTGCTATATACAATTACACTATAATACAATACTATACTGTAATACTATTTCAATTTAATTCAATTTAAGAAATATATTGAATTACGTCCGAGTTTGTTTTCATTGGTGTGGGTTTGTTTTTGTTTTTTTTTGTTTGTTTATCTGTTTTCTATTAGCGGTTCCCTGTCCACAGTGTTTGACAGATCAAGTAAAAGTTTTTTTGATGGGTGGGTAATCACCCAAGGATGTTCGCAATGAATTTTGATAAATATGCACTTGCATCACAAAAATTATAAAAATGTAAAAAAAATTCTCTATCGCTAATAATGGCATATTTTTTAATCATATTTCAGAAAAATTTAAAGGTGTCGCAAATTTAATTTTTTTTTTACTTTTGCATAACATGAATAAACTTCAAACCATATGGAATGGTTTAGCAAGTGAAGAAAAAAACAAAAACTTGTACAGCTTATAAAATGAAGATAAATCAGAAACCAAGTACTATTCAAATATTTATTTCAGGTAATATTGGATCATATTGATGAGAATAAGTAAACAAACAACATATAGTAATAACAAAAATAACAGTCTCTTTTTGAGAAAAACAGTCAATATGTAGTGTGGCCACCCTTTACTTTGATTACAGCATTTCACCTTTTGGGCATAGTGTTCACATATTTTTTAATTTCTTCACTCGCTAAACCATTCCATATGGTTTGAAGTTCATTCATGCTATGCAAAAGTAAAAAAAATAAAAAAATTTGCGACACCTTTTGTGTTTTTGTTTAGTAGCCATACTTTTACCTCAATATACTTATCGGAATTATTTTTTTGGTTCTCATTGCCTACAATAGCATTGTTCAATACATTTTCACCAAAAAAATTATAGAGAAGTAATTTTTTACTTCTTTTAGTTTTTCTTTTTTAGACAAAAGCAGTGGTGTATAATCTTCACTGCACACTACTGTATTTATTAATCATGAATTCAGCTGGCTGACCTTCAAGTGTGTGTGTGTGTGTGTGTGTGTGTGTGTGTGTGTGTGTGTGTGTGTGTGAGAGAGACAGAGAGAGAGAGAGGGAGAGAGAGAGAGAGAGAGAGAGAGAGAGAGAGTGACAGTGTGCACCACATCATTATTATGCCTTCTTTGGCACCTTATGATGTAATGTTTTGGTTAATCTTAATCATTTCATTGTCAAGTATTTTGATAGATATCTCAACTAATATGATGACCATTCATCAGTGCTTCAACAGCAAATTGACTGATCTGCTGAGATGAAAATCAAAATTCATCTCCATTTCTTTCTAATAAACTGTAATGTATGAAGATCAGAACAAATGTAGATTTGGAGAAAAAAAAAGGATAGATGGACACCTGGGGGGTATGGTGGCTCAGTGGTTAGCACCGTGACCACACAGAGAGAGGGTTCAGGGTTCAAATCTTTCCTCCCACGGACCAAAGACATGCACTTTAGGTCAACTGGTTACTCTAAATTGCCTGTAAGTGTGCATGGCTGTTTGTGTCTGTGTTAGCCCTGCAATAGACTGCTGACCTGTTCACCTCTCACACAAAGTCTGCTGGGATAGCTGCTAGCTGATAAAGTAGTTCAGATGTCTAGATGGAGGGATTCTAGAATCTTGCAGAACATTATATTAGCATCTAGTAGAGCATATTTGCAGTATACAGCACAGTGGAAATTAAAAGATTCATTATAAATGAGTATACATGGCTCTTCTTTCCTAGAACTAGGCTTAAGAAGAGCAAACGTAATGCAGTGTGGGTACATGGACTGAATTTATGGTTCATGGCAATGGCACTATTAAAAAGTATACTAAGTACTTTATAGGTAAAGGTCATAAAAACAAATCTAGAAACAAATCAAAAAAGAAAAAACGCTATCTGTCTTAGAATGAAGTGGATCTTACTTTAAGTAGTCCATGAGGAAGCAAAAAAGGAAGATTACCAGAAAAGGATGTGCTGTTGAGCAAAAAAAGTGCCTTGTGAAATTACAATGTGTCCGGAGATGTAGGTTGCGGAAGTTCGAGTAGTATTTTGTATTAGTTATGAAAAAAACTAATGGGAAATTAAATCCAAACTTATTAAAAGCTTGCATACATCCCTATTGTTATTTCAGACTACCGCATCAAGAAAATAAAAACAAGCATATAAGGTAAATACGGAAGTAATTTGCATAGGAATAATGGTGGGTTATGCCATTCATTCATGTAAATGAGCTGTTTGTCTGATGTATGTACATGTAAGCTTGTATTATGTGTAGATGTGCCTGGTTTTATTCCCTCAATTATATCTGATTTGTTAGTTTAATATCTGTATACTGTTATTTTTGCCATTATCTTGTCTTATATGAACTCAGGGATTTCTCACAATTTCATGCACTTGCAAGAGTAAAAGTCTTTTCAAACATGCTGCAAACTATCAGATGGATTTTAGCAGCTTGCAACTTTGAAGATGTAAGAAAAAAACACCTGATGTTAATGTGCAACAGGACAGTTTGGAAGGCTTTCCTTTCATTACACTTTAAGTTATATCCAGTCTCATAAATGATCGGCATGTAAAAGTGGTGATCATTCAACTGGCAGTTGCTTTAAAGGAATGACATAAAGGCTGAATTAAATTAAATGTACTAAAAGCAAGGCAGACAAACATATGGCTCACAAGGCAGGAACAGCCTGATAAAGTCTATCATTGGGTGACCAAATGAATTTCAAATCTGTGAAATTGTCTTATGGACTGCATTTAAAAAAAAAAACTAATAAAAATAAAAGAAAAGAAAAAGCTGGTCTCTGTTATAACCTCTTTGGAGTAGGGCTGTGGGGATATGTATTCATTCAGCCACAAAGATCATTAGTGAGGGCAAGCAGTGATGTTGGGTCAGGAGATCTAGGCTGTTCCAGTTCTTCCCAAAGGTGTTCAGGTGGGGTTGAGGTCAGAGCTTTGTGCAGGCCACTTGAGTTTTTGCATTCCGAACTTGTCAAACCATATTTTTATGGCACTTGCATAGTGTGTAGGTTTATTGTTATGCTGGAACATGCCTGGCCCTCTTGGTCCCACAGATGGAAAATCCTAACTTTTGACCATATAGTGAATAATCACAGTTAGTTCCATTTCCCAGTTAAGTCTGTTACTTACACATGTTACATATAATTTCAACTAAGTGAACGGACTGCAAAAATGAGTAGAAAAGAGAAAGGCTAATTTACGACATACAGGTTATTAAGAACAGCTTGCGAGCTAATTAATGTAATTAGTGTTTTTTATGAGACAGCACTCTTTATAACACTCAACTGAAACAGAATCAACATATAGCAGATGACCTTCTGCTATATGCTGCAGATAATCCAGCTGATTACGCATTTAATTATACTGCATTTAAACATTACATTAAATAATACAGCCAAGCAGCTATTTTATCATCCTAAAATGAGAAATGAGAAAGAGGGCATTAAGGGAACACACACACACACACACACACACACACACACACACACACACACACATACACACTTGCTCACTATCACAAATCCTATGTTTGAAACATTCTGCAATATGGGTGATCGTGTGTTTATCATTTAAATTACAGCTAGAAAATGACAGCAGCCCAGAGAACAAGGTATCAGAGGAAACACAGCAGAAATAGAGCTTTATCTCAGTGCTGTAGAACATAGATATTCAGATTAGGTTCGAGACCGGAGTAGAAAAAAACAGCAGTAAAACAGTGGTTTGGATGACATGCTGCATTTCCCAGATAATACGTGGGTCATAAAACCTTAATCACATAATCAGAACTTCTTCCTACGGCACTACATTCATTATAATGTGTCCAAAAATTCAAACGAGTCGGACGGTTACAGGTTTAGCCTGAACATAAGCCTCCCACAGGGGACCCTACCATATATGACATCTTGTTGCATGATGACATTTTTTACATGACAAAGTAAAAGAATTACAAAGAATTACATGATGTCATAAAAACATTGGATTTTCTTGTTTGCTGATAGTTGGGTCTGCATAGTTGCTTTCAAAACAAACCAATATGCGGAGTTCTCCTGATTCCAGGGCTCAAATAGCTCACACGGAGTTGCTTGTGGCTAAAGACTCTGAGGTATTTGCTGTAGCTGATGCTCTTAATAAAATGACTCACACCATATGTAATGTCAATCTGCTCAGTTTTCCCAAAGAGTTCAGCCTTCGTACTGGTGAGGTGGCAGACATGCTGTCTGAATCCTTTACACATGATTCCTAGCTCTGTTCTTAACATCGATTATGCAACAGTGCCTAAAGTCAACATTTTAAGAAATCAAAATATCGCCCAAGATTTCATGAGTGCATACGGATCTGGAACATTAAAAAATTTGCAGTGGAACTGAAAGCACAAGGTAAAAAGAAGAACGAAATTTACATTTACATTTCGAGCGTCAGTCTCTTACCTGTACAACTGACAGCGTCTTTAATGTTGAGGGTTTTGTTACATTGCTGGCAAAAGGCTGCGTGGCCCAAGCTTATAGAGCAGAACAAATGTCCATTTATTGCCTTCTTTTCCTTTTCTTTTTCTTTTTCCCGACTCTTCTCTTTGTCTTTTTCCTGTATTAAGGATACGTAGTTGAAAAGTAATACAGAAAGTGAGTTTCATTGACTTTTAACACACCAATAATAATATGGGTCATGTTGCAGCATTTAGTATTTCCTTCAGTTGCAGTGCATTCAAAGGGTTTGGGTTGTGGAAAAAAAATTAAATGCTTTCAGAAACATTTATATTGCGTGGTCAAACACATAAGTAGAAGTGAACATTTGTCACTTTGGTTAAGTTCCCCTATTGCCTACTTCCTGTTTGCAACAAAATGGACAAAAGAGCACAAGCAGGATGCCTGCAGTACAGATTGTTACGTCTGCATATCATTTCTGAAATGGTTAAAATGTTAAATGTAAACTCTACACTTTCAACAGGAAAGCCCTTGAAATTCATAACGTGTGAACACTGTAGCGATAACTAGCCCCATTACTGTAGTAAAACTACCCACCAAAAACTACTAGCTTCACTAACACTAAACACAAACTTCTTACTCTAAAACACAGACCTAACAGAATGCTCAGAGGTCAACCTACCTCCTCTTCCTTAAAGCCGAGTATCTTAACACAGCGCCCATGTTCAAAAAGCCTTCTACACCTTAACATAACGATAAGAGGAATAGAGCCTTCAGAGGCTCGTTTCACACTGAGAGGTAATACACTTCAGCTTCACACACACACACACACACAAACACACACACTGCATAAAGGAAGTGATGAGCTCAACATAGGAGGTGCTCTTCCTTTGTTAAGGTCTGATTTAGGATCAGCAGCATTAGCTCATAAACACAAAATACAGTACGCTGCATCTGGTATAAGTAAGACTGATCAGCAGATGCCAGACAGCGATGATCATGACATCAGTGGTTTTCAGTAAACATATAACCCCTGGTAAAGGTGTCACCATAAAAATAAACATAAAAAAACCAAGGGCAGCTGATTTTCAGCATACTTTTGATATTTCGGGTAACAAATGACACAGTGCTTCATCTTCCTGCCCAACTTCCTCTAAAGAACAGACGGGTGAGATGCTTTCACAAGTGTTTAACCAGAGCTTCACCTTGACGTCAGGACAGCTGACTCACACCACCATTACTTAGAACTGCAAACTACTGTAATGCCATTTAATGTACCGCATACACATTGCTGCATTGGTTGTGGGAAAAAATAAGCAGTAGACATCCCAGAACATAAGTATTATGTGGGTATGTTAGGCATAAAAATCAACACTGTTATTTGCGCCCGATTTGCACTGTGCCAATACAGAAGCAGTTTAGATTATTGCTTGTCACACTCTATGATCTGATTGTATTAAAATAATGCGTGTGGAAATTGTGTTCTCCATGTCAGATTACATGTTGCAGTGCATTTGATGGGCTCACATAAACAGAAAGCTCTTAGTAGATCAGTAGCCACACATGACATGGTTTAAAAGGTGAAGAAGAGGCATTTAAGACTGTGAATAGGCCGATGCAGAAAGCCCACACTTGGATTAATGAGGATTTTTTATGTCCAGTAGAATGTATTGTAGCTTCACAACTCTGTAGAAGAAGCCAGGATAGACCGCTACCATTATATTCATTCATTCACATGCACATTCATCAGCATGAACTTGCTAACAGTAAAATTGTCAAACATCTCTAAATTATAAGTGAATTGATACAAATGTTAGAACTTACCCTTGACTTCTTGTACATTTTACTCTTCAGGTAACTAAATGTGCGGCTCACTCTGTTTTCAGTTTTTCCTTCTAAATACCCTCTTAAAGCACCAGGCTCCTCTTCTGTGATGCTAAACGAAGTAAAAAGAAACAGAAAATATTACAATATACATATTGCTTTTTGCCTATACATACCATTAATCTGATCTCTGTAGTTATTATATACAGCAGGGAAAAGGTATGATCTGACTGGTCTGTTAATGCAAGATTAAAAAGCATTATTCCAAGTGGATAACGCTTGAATCAAAATGACACAATCACAGTTTGTCACAGTCACCTGGAGAAGGTGGCATCATCATGATTACTCTTTCAAATGAAAAAATAAACCATAAAAATCTTGCTTTTAAATTGTTGCAGTGGTGGTTCAGTGGTTAAGGCTCTGGGTTAGTGATCCAAAGGTCAGGGGTTCAAGCCCCAGTACCACCAAGCTGCCGCTGTTGCGCCCATGGGCAAGGCCCTTAACCCTCAATTGCTCAGCTGTATAAAATGAATATAAGTTTCTCTGGATAAGAATGCTGTAGATGTTTCTTGCATAGTACTGTATGTACTAAAACGCCTCAATTTATTTTTTTACAGTGTAATATGTACTAAACTCTGAATGAGTAGCCTAAACAGATGCTGTTAGCTATACAGTGCTTAGTTCAGCTCGAAGGCAAAGCTCACCTGGCCTGCCTCTGTCATGGTTAAAATATGCAAATATAAACTATAAAAATCTCATTAAGCTTGCTTTTTTATGTTTGTGTGTACTATATACTAAAAATATTAAATATAAAAAAAAAGTATACTAAAGATATGCCATTACATAACCCTGCACCAGCTAGCGCTTGTGCTTTTTTTGCATGTTGTATATGCTAAATATGATGCATCTCAGGCTTGATAGATGTCACTGAACTGAATAGTCCCTGAGACAGTCCTTTTCGGGGACTATTTAGCAACCTCCACCTCACCTTTGTCTTCTTCTTCTTCTTCTTCTTCTTCTTTTTCTTTTTCTTTTTCTTCTTCTTCTTCTTATTATTACTATTATTATTATTATTACTGTGTATATAAACAGGCAACTCTGTTGAATACTCTCTAATTATCATAAATATTTACTTTACCAACAGAATATTAATACAAAAGATTGTGTAGTAATAATATAAATATTGATTATTAATATTGTCATCATTATGCAACATTCCTCATGTGTTAAGTGTAGATGGGGAGGAAAGGTTGTACAAAGCTATAATTGCTGTATCTTTTACCAGAGATAGCAATTTGTGGATGGACTCACCTGTAGGCCAGAGAATTTGAAATACCACAGGATCTCATAGCTGTAAAGACAGTAGTAAAGTGAATCAAATCATGATTTTCATATATTTCAGCCAAAATAAACTGTTTGCATGATAAATTTACTTTATATTATTTAAATATTTAGTTAGTATATCCGGGTTATTTTACTGCACTGTTACAGTACCTGAGACAATTCTCAAATTCTTTTGAATAAAGTCATGGGAAAGCAGAGACATGTCTGCTGCAAATATGAACACTGGGAAAAAAGAGTCTCAGTTTTACAGTCTTGCTGAAAGTTGGTAATTCAGGGGCTTTGAGAGAAAATGGTTCCAAATGAAGACAAAGTGGAGAAATTTGGCAAGGTTGTGTTGTTAGCAACACGGCCATGGAGATGGAAAAATATTGTAAACATTTCAGTACATGCTAATCTTTAACCCGCAGTAAAAGCATGAGGATTCAAGAGGGCAAGAATAACTGCTGGGCTCCAAAAGAGTCATTTTGCAGCTGTGTTCGTATTTTAGGGTGTTTTGCCTGACCTCTCGGATTATTATTTCTTGTTTTGGATTGATGCTCACAAACAGTGCGCTTCAATTATCACTGTTTATGTAAAGTGGTGTGTAAATGTTCTCACAGTCGAAACCAAGCCAAAAATTCCAACCAGATTTAGATTTTAGCAATGCTTATTGTCTCTGTTCTCATGTATATCCGTTGATAAATGCTAGTCATCAAAACTTTTCCAAACACATTCACAGAACAGCTAATTTGCTTTTGCAAATAAAGATCATAGAGCTGAAAAAGACAAAATGGCAGCAAAATTGTAAAGAAAAATAAATTAGGTCACTAAAAACACAGGAAGTATAGATGCTATGGTGTGAGTAGCCATGTTGAATTGGCAACACTTGGTGACCTCAGTGTGAGAAGACCTTCATTTCCTGAATAGAAATTCTGAACCAAAGGAGCTTTTTGTTATTTTTTTCTTAGTAGGATGCTGAAAATAAAAATGATCTATGACTTGAATAGAGAACAACTCTAACCCCTTTTATAAGGCTTGATTAAATCTCTATTTGAATATATATTCCTTTCATAAAGTGTGTAATATAAATGAAAGCTTAAGGCTCTGGCTCACTGATCAGACGGTCAGAGTGGGTTGTGATTTTTCTCTTCAATTAAGTGAGCCTTTCCAAACTGTTGGGCCCTTGGGCAAGGTTCCTAACCTTATCAGCTCAACCAACCACACAAAAAAGAGAGAAAAGATGTGAATAGAAGTAAAAGATACTTGAAAATATTACTCATAGCTAAATATACAATTTGAACATTAGTTCAAACTTATATAAGTGAATTTTCTTATATTTACACGTATCCTGGAACTCTTGCCCTGGTTTACAGAACTAGCTGGATTTTCCTGCAGATATTGTTTTTTACTTTCAAGCAATTTAAAAATATGTTCTTTTAAAGCCAATTTTATATTTGAGGTCCAATCTAACTATATCTAATTCTACAGTTCTACAGCTATATTTCTACAAAATTCTATTAGGGGGTTGTAAAGTTTTCACTACTGCTGACACTCTATAGCTATAACTTACATATAGAGTCCTCCTCCTCATCACTGGATGAAGAGCTGACTGAAAAATCACGCTTTGATTTTTGAAGAAGTGGAGCGATGTTCAATGAAAAAGAAAACTGCCGCTTTTGCCGAAACCTTGCTTTTGCTGAATGATTGCAATTTAGGGAATAAAAGAGACCATAAGAGCATTTCATTAACAGCAATTCCAGCCCTGGAAATACACAAGTGGAAGTCAGAAGGGCACAAAATTGGGTACCAAAATTTTGGTAATACTAGTCGCTACCATGGATGATGAGCACTGGTGACCTTCCAATTATATTTAGTTAAACGTATCAAAATAATTGTTCTGTTCTACAATCATTATGTCCTTTATTTTCAAGCAAACGCACAGACAGCAAGAGATGACTCACCATCAATGTCCCTCTGACTGATGGACAGCATGGAGACACTCTCTCGGAGGGGAAGAGTCATAGATTGGCAGATCCGTCTGACAGGCCGATATCTTCTCGATTTCTAAAAAAAAAAATGTATTGACTTTTGTAGAATGGGCATGTCCAAAACTGCTGTCTTGTAATGTCTATCACCTAATATCATTTTAATCGGTATATACCACAGTACGGCACAAGCTGCTTCCCTGATCCATGACTTTCCACCAACCAGAAATTAGAAAATATTTTGAATAATTATTAAAAGAATTATAAAAGTCGGCTTTTGATGATGAATAGAATTATTCAGATTTCAGAGGGCATTATTCGCCTTGACCTTCAGCCTCAGCAGATAAAATCTGCTTCATAGCAAAAAGGTCCTGGGTTCGTTTCCTGGGCTTGGGCGTTTCTGTGTGGAGTCTGCATGTTCTCCCCATGCTCACGTGGGTTTCCTCTGGGTACTTTTGTGTCCTCCCACAGTCCAAACACATGTGCAGTAGGCTAATTATCTGTTCCAAATTGCCCCTGTCAGTGTGAGTGTAAGTGGCTGTTGGTTGTCCCTGTGATGACCTGGCGAGCTGTTCAGGGTGTACCCCGCCCTCGCCCAGAGTAGGCTGAGATAGGCGCCAGCCTCCCCGTTACCCTAATCAGTATTAAGGTTGTATTTGAGAACATAGACACACACACACACACACACACACACACACACACACACACCAAATTCACTTGCTCTAGCACACCTGCCTTATCTGACCAGCTCATTATCCAGACCTTGTTAAGTTAAAGCATAATTTTTTAAAGCAGAAAATAAATAAACTGCTGTGGAATGGGAATAGCACCCCAGTGGCCAGCAGACCATTAACTATCACTTACCTGACTGTCCAGACTGCTGCTGTCTCCAAGGTCTGAGTCCTGCCCTTCCTCAGTGAGAGACACTTGGGAACCTGTGTCTTCGCTCTGCTGGTCCTGAGAAGCGCGTCCTCCCTGTGCCTGCCATCGTTTCCCATCATCCCCTTCTGCTGCCAGACCCTCTAGGCTGTAACTGTTGGTGTACAAGGGAAGCTTTTAAATACAATAATCCCATTTCCTGAACATTCCATCAGAGTGGCAGCAAGCATAGAGCTCCGGAAATGTTTAACACTCAGCATTTAGAGTCGAATGTGAGGTTAAAGGTTTGATAGAACAAGGCTGCAAAACAGACATTACACCAATGGACTGCATTATCTCTACTCCATGTAAACAGCATCTGTGTGGTAATATGCATGGCTGTTATATTTTCTTTTAACAAGACAAAGACAGGTATGACATCTTTAACACCTTTCAAAGATTTGCATTATGACCCTACTACTACACCTATTACTACTAGGCTTAAACCATTCTATATCTAATCTACCATCATCTAAATGAACCCTTTCATGTGTAAATCCTTTAAAAATAATTGGATCATTTTTTAAATATCAATTACATTTTACATGTAAAATCTGCAGCATTCATTAAGAAAAATATGTCAGAGTTTAGGTTTAAAATATTGACTAGACTTATAAAAAAAAAAGTTTCATTTTGGAACAAATATACAGCCATATTATTTGGCAAGCCACAAAATTAGCCCAATTTAGGTTTGGTGCACAATGCAGATAACTGAAGTGCTAAAAATATATTATACTCAATAGCAATAATATAAACAAATATATATATAATAAAATAGTTTAAAATAGGTATAGTAAAAATATATTCAAATAAATTTCATATGTGTAGAATGTTTGCAAAGATAAAGACTCGCTGCATAGAAAAAGACAAATATTCTAAAGGGAAAAAAAACATATTAACAAATAAAAAAATGTTTTTAATATACAACAGATTGATAAAACCTTAGGTGTGGACACTATGCATGAAAGGGTTAACACACTATTCGAATATATTTATTATGTAATATCAGCTCAGCCACTGTTCTTTAGATGCAGTTTTGCTTAAGAGATGTACTTACTTGTCATCTGCGCAACTTACAACAATGACTATATTACTCATTTTGCTTAAAGGCCTCTGCAGATCGTTTCCATCAGTATTTCCTCCTCTGAAGCTTATTCGGAACTTAAGTTGAGTTTAACTGAGCAAAACTGAATCGAAACAGTCTTTTTTCTCACGCAGAAAAAAAGGTGATGCAAATCTCAGTGCAAAGACTGCATGCACAAATGAAAAGAGATGGCTCTGTTCCTGAGGAAATGCATGTGCACACACACACACACACACACACACACACACACACACACAAACACAAAACACATGCCATGTACCTGAGAAGTTGGCTAATCTCATCCAGGTCAGAACTGAAGGGGATCTCAGTAGGACACCAGCTAAGACTGAGAAAGGGATGAGGATGAACCACAACCAAAGACACTTTGAGGATTAGTAAAAGCAGAAAAAAAAATTTAATTTGCTCTCAATGCTTATGATCTGAGGCATGTTGAATGAAAATGAACTAATGGAATTAAGTCTTTGAAATGACAGGAAGGATTGCCAAGGCCTAAGGAGATTATCTCCAGACCCACACAGAAATTGAATATGAGTTACATAAGTATAAAAAATGAAAAGAGAGGAAAAAGGAAAGCATTTGAAAGAGATGATACCTTCTTCTATGAAAGATGGGCTTTTGGTCCCCAGGACTTCGTAAAAAACTGGAAATGGATAGAAGAGGAAAATGTAAAAAATTAAAAAGAAAACAGAACGAGTGAGTCGGATTGATTTTTATCACAATAAACAGTCTGTGCAGGTGACAGAATAAAAACAATTACTGCGTGTTTAAGAGAACACAGATCTTCAGATGACAAAAGGAGGAGAGTAAAAAGGTTTGAAAAGGTTTGAGGTGTGAAAGGATGTCCTCTTGATGACTCAGACGTTCTGACTGAATGTCCTGAAGTATACATGGATACTGTTCACGGTTTCATTTCCCATCGTGATCTATGAATGAGTTCAACTCTAAAATCTTTTTATTATCTATTCCTACACAGAACCCTCCACTAAACCCGACTGGTACTTTCTAAACTTCTTCACGAATAAATGATCTAAAATGGAGACAAATGCTTTCAAGCTGTTTGATAAATCCTATTACCAATCGGGAAATTTCATTTTCTCATATGTGGATAGTATTTATTTGCTGTGTGCGTCTGAGAATACATGAGTGGTAGACAGCTTTAATATCATTTCCTTTAGTATTGCTATTTCTTTTAATAATACTGTGGCACGGCTGGATCTGCGGTACGCTTCCATTTCCAGCAGATTCATATTCTAAGTCAATACACCAGCATAATTCATCACATATATTATATAAAAAAAATGTCAAAAAAACAGCTACATATTTATTACAGTACGTGGTACATTGGATTGGTGTTATTTCAATGTGTTTCAACGAAACAGCACGATGCTGTGCTGCAGCTGTACCCGTTCAGCCGTGTAGTGGAAAAGATGCTCGAGATGCATTTTGGAGATGTACAATTACAGCCTGTAATTACTAACTCTTGCTATGCATTTTGCCAACCGCCCTCTGTCCATCACTGCTAGAACCATTCTCAGCACAATCATCACACTGTCATGGGACAGGCAGGGGTAGGAATGGTACTGGGATTCATCGCACTGGGATCATTGGTTTAGAAAATACTCCTTAAATATTGACACTGACAAAGTGATCAAACTGTGCATGGAGGTCTTATAATCATAAATATTTGGCAAAAGTAGCAAATGGTTGACTTTACATCTTCATGGGTCTTCAAGGATATTTCTAACCAGCAGATGGTGTTTTTGACCATTTTTCAACCCATCAAACTTTACTTTTGTCATTATTAACACTAGTGTTGATGGCTTTCATCACAATACAGATATATAATTTAATTGACAGCTGAAAAGCACTGCTTAGTACTGCTTTAATCATGGTGCAACCTGTTCAGGGTGTAACCTACCTTTGCCCAATATCAGCTGAGATAGGCTTCAGCCTCCCCTTGACCCTAGTAGGATTAAGCAGTTTGGTGATGAGAATGAATAAAATATCTCCATGTCTTCATTTAATCTCCAATATGGTAAAGTGCACTTCTGTTCTCTTAAAATGGAAATGTCCAAGTGTATAACTGGCAGAAATACTTCAAAATATGATTTGGCCAAAATTGGCCTGTTCTAAATTTATGCACATCCAATCAATTTTCCAAAACCAATGCATACATGCTGGATCAACAAATAAGGTGTATCTAATAAAGTGGCCAGTCAGTGCACACTAATAACAGTAGTGCTTCTCATACCACTGCTACACTCATACAAGCAGCACCCCCACACACCCCACCCCAACACACACACACACACACACACACACACACACAACCATATCAGTGTCACTGGTGAGCTAAGAATGCTCCACCACTCATAATCTGGACAGTTGGTGTTACTATGATGAGGTGTTTCCATAGCAACATTCAGTCATTGTTAAGTACAAAAAGTATTTGTGTGGCTAAAAGGCCCAGATGTACTTTCTGTACTTGAGACACTTTTATTGGTGTTAAGGACAGAAAATTCATTGTAAATGTAAGACACAGACTTTTGAGCTATAACGCCAGACTGTGTATGATGGTGTCTTCTAATATACCTGCGCTGATTCATGTCTCCCTCTCCAGCCTGGTTTTTGCCTGGCCCCCAGCTGTGACGGCGGAAAGGAGACTGCGAGCGGACGGAAGAGCGAAGCAGAGATGAGCGCAGCGGCACCTCAGTCACACAGTCTTTGGCTTCCTCCTCGGCATCTCCTCCTCCTCCTGCCCCTGCTCCTCGGTGCCGCACTTCCTCAGAGCTCTCGGTGGAGGAACTTGGCTGGCACAGGCTGGTCGTGTCGTCTGTAGACGAGCAGGAGACTGACACCTCGCTGGCACTGTCGCTCACTCCTAGAACCTCTTGGCCCTGAGAGAGACAGAGGCAGACAAATTGAGACAGACCGATCAGATTGTGATAGCTAAACATTTTCCAAATACACCTAAATTCCTGTTCAGCAGTCATCACTTCCTGCCTGCCTGTCTACAGGAAGACATAACATTACAAAGCCACTATAGGAATGTTTTCCGAGAGGGGGCTAGATCAAGAAATGGCGAAAGTACATCACACAATCTATTATTGTGCTGGACCACAATTAGCCTTGATTACAGTACATGATCACCAGGGTATTGTTTCAGATTTGAGCAACATCACAACATTTATTTCCATCCAGAGTTGGGTTCAATTTGGGTAGTTGGGTTTCACAGAAACCTAGAATTGATCAAACCACTTCATAAAGTCTTCTCCAGCATGTCCCAAAGACATTCAATAGGGTTAAGGTCAGGACTCTGTGGTGCCAGTTCATGTGTGAAAATGATTCCTCATGCTCCCTGAACCACTCTTTCACTATTTGAGTCCCTATTTCATATCCATGCCATCCGGGAAGAACAAATGTGAATGAGCAGGATGGGATAACCTGCTCATTCAGTACATTCAGGACTTCTGCTGACATCATTTTATTGCCACATGATGTTGTCGAGCCTCGACCTGACCAATTAAAGCAACAATATCATGGTGATTATGCACTGTAATCAAGGCTATAAGTGGTCCAGCAGAATACTACAGTGCACTACTACAGAATTCTACTTTTTTGGCCAGACAGTTTTTTCATATTTTTCCTTCAATCCTACTAACAACAAGTCCCACTGAAAAATAACCCTAGGTTTACACCGAGACACCGATGTCTGCAATCTCTGTGACTGAAAAAAGCACAGAGCTCCACGATTTAAGAGCACGCTTGGAGCAAGATCGGGGAAAAAAAGGAGACAGCTCGCATCCTGGAGATGAAATTTGAAGAAATTGTGTTTCCAAGTCCATCAAGATCCCCTATGATGGCGAAGCATGGTCTGTCATGCTCTGTTAAGGTCCGTTAAGGTCTGTTAAGCTCTACTGTGCTCTTCGGCGCTTCCCACGTTCTATCACGATATGTGTCAAATCGTAATACATTGCAATAATCAGTGTGATCATCACAAATCCACCAAGTTCCCTCAAGATCATTATGATTCGGTCACACAACCCACCAAGCTCATCACAATTCTCTCAAATCGTGAAGATTGTGGACATTGTGCCCCAGTGTAAACCCAGGTTAAAAGGATGCTGTAAAAGTAAAATAAAAAACAATAAACCATTTCTAGTTCAATGCAATGTAAGGTTTTAATTTATAACCTTATCATTAGTGGGATTATCGTGGAACCCAAGAATTTAAGAATATCCTATTAATCAAAAAAATCAGTCAGCAATTTGATGATCCTATTTAATTTAACTTCTCTCACACACTATCAGGTTCATTTAACAGTGAATAATATTAATTAACAGAATGACATAGAGTTTTGAATGACTGAGAGCACTGGGACACCAATAATTTATTAAAGCTGTTCCTTTAACAAATCAGGATTTTACGCTTTTTGGATCAGCTCAGTGTAAAGGGAAGAACAGGAACCAAGAGAAACAGTGACTCAGCCTGTGAAATGAGACTATGAGGGAAAAGTTTCCGACGGTTGCTAGTAACCTGCAGTGTAAAGTGACCAATCACACACACACACACACACACACACACACACACACACACAAACAGAAAGGCAGAAACCACACTCCAAACTTTACAAAGACCTTTAAGCCTGAACTAATCCCATGGTGCTGGGTGTGAGGCTTGGGCCAGTTCTTGGTGCTGTGTAAAAGAAGCGTGAGAGAGAGAGTGGAGGCAGTGAAAGGCTCTGTGCTAAAATCATACACACACACACACACACACACACACACACACAAATAGACACACAGGGGGTTTTGTTTGGACTCTAGGGGATGAAAGCTTTCCATTCATGCGTCCCAGAAATGACTTCCAACGCATGTGTGTGAAGAAGACGAGGTCTATTAGGGCATACGTGTGGGCGAGCTTTCACAGAGCAGACGGAAAACCTGCAGTATAACTGCTCTGGTCACATGACCTTCATAAATTATACCAATACAGGTAATGTTAAAGGAAATATAAATGTCATGTAGAATTAAAAATAAGTGATGATGAAAAGATCTTGGCTAATATCACACATCAGAGACTTTGATATGTTTTACTCAATTTTCTTGACACAAGCTTCAGAATCTTCGATCCGACTGGTTGTCCACAGTCCCACGCACATGGTTTCCGCCATGGTTTCCTCCCATAGTCCAAAGACATGCACATTAGGCTAACTGGCTGTTCCAGATTGACCCTAGATGTGAGTGTGAGTGTGAATGATTGTGTGTGTGTTGGCCCTGCAATGGTCTGGTGAGCTGTTTAGGGTGTACTTTGCCATTGCCCAGTATCAGCCTCCCCAAATACCCGACCCTAATAGGATGAAGCGGTTCGGCAAATAAGTGCGTGTAATTGTTCACACATGATTATTATCTCTACTAATTATATTTGTCACAAGCAGTGACTGACCACTAAGAATATCTGCCTGTCTAAAAAGGAAGTTTCCACGGTTAAGGATTTAAGGACGAGAAAAGGAATTACCACTGCAAGTTACTTTTACTTTGCTGGAATTAAAATGCAGCACGTAATCTTCCAAATCCAGATATTATATTATATCTATGTAGCACTGCCAAGTTTTGCTAGTTTTCTATATCCGCACTTCCATTTCCATTTTTAAAGCTAACTCGTAAAGCATATGTGGTTTAAAGACATTGTGTAAGGTCAGCTGGGGGTTAAGCTTTTCAATGCGTGCAGCGCATCCGTCCTGCTTTAAACCTATTTCTGCAGAAAAATAAATGAAGAAACAGTTCCGAAGTTGTGTATTAGAATAAAATAGTCTCTACCAAGTCAAAGTCTCACTGTCTACATCATGAACTCATCACAACATCAGTACTCTTCTTCAAAAATCCCATCAGTCCTAAAGCAGCCTTAATCACTTGATATTGAAAATTTTTTGCGCAAAAAAGACATATTTTTCAATATTCTACAAAACACAATTTGCCAATGCTCCACATTTCCTTTTAGTAATGTTAAAAAATTGTGATCATTTGAAAAACAGGCGCATCTAAACTTTTTGTAGTTTTTCTGAAATTTAAATTTCCATTATACTTCACTCTGCATGTTAAGCAGATTGAAGAGTACTGGTATTGGTCATCCTTACACCATAAATTGTGTGTATGTAATTTGTTTAAGTGATACAAACACCTATTTTAACATAAATTACCATAAAAAGCACAAAACTGGGGGACTGAACCAATGGTTAGCAGGCGTTTTGTCCTGGAAGTGACAAGAACTCATTGGTCTGTTTTGCCAAGCGCAAGGTAACAAGCAGATCCATTCAGAGAGCAGCACTTCAGGTGATTAAAAAAAAACGTGCTCAAGAAACAACTATGGCAGCAATTTGTAGGAAATTGGTGTAAATGGTTACCTATTGAACCAGAGATGGAGGAGTCTTGTGGAGACAATGAGATGCCATATTCTAGAGATTCTGAGGACAAGAATGCTACCAGAGATGTGCATGATGGTGAATCCAAAATGGCATATGCAGCTAACATTTTGCCAACTCAGCTTTCCTGTCGTCAGTTCAGGAACACAAAAAAGTTTCCCGTGATTGCTGCGCTTGTTGTATGTTCAGCTCAGCATGACCGATAATGTGTTATACACACGGTCAGTGACGCAGCCCAGCCAATCCAACAAGTTTGCGTCACTACCAGGCTGAAACAGCTAATGAGAAAGGGCAACATGTCTCTGAGCATGCCCAGTGTCGCAGCACTCGCACATACTTTGTTAAAGGGCAAGGACAGATTTTGCTGGAAGGAACCGCTGATGTTATATGTGATCGTTTTAAAAAGCTAGTAACATTAATTCACCACAGGTACCCTTTAATGGAAACTCGGTTAGTGAAGCAGAAATACATATCACCCGTTCAGGAAAAACATCCATCCAATCAGGAGTGTAGCGGTATGTGTTTTGGCTGGTACTACTGTATATGCATCGCAGTTAATGTTGGGTGGCTGAAATACATCTTCACACTCAGTTAAACAGTAACAAAGCAACAGAGGGACATGTGAACATATTTTCTTGTCTTCTTTCCTCTACACATCTCCTTTTCTCTCTCTTGGTGTCTCCCTCACCTTTCTGAAAACGTCTTCTCCCAAGTCAGTGCTGATGAAGCCATCCGTGTCACTCCCTGAATCTCGGAGGGTTGTACTGCTTGTGCTGTGTCGAGCTGGAGACTGAGGGGACTCTGCAACACACACACACACACACACACACACAGTATTTATGCTACTTTCACTTCTTGATTCTCGTATTTTCTCGTAATTTGATATAAATACTCTGCTGAGCAAGGCTGACACTAGGGTTGTACATATAACCATTCATGTACACATTAGAGAACATGATCTATTCACTTGTTTTTTGTTGTAGTTGACCAAAATTTTGGCTTTCTCCAAATGAAACATCTCCTTATCTGAACCTTCACTGATAATATCATCACTACAGTTGTATCACTTGGTCACACACAATCAATAGTCGAGAGCATGGAACAGGAAATGAGTTTGTCTCTCATTTCTACAGCACTTCTAGTTTTGACTGAAGAGAGCATAACTAGCTCTCAGCTGAAGTGTACACATAGGTTCAGCACAGGCATATCCGTCACGGCTCCATGAGCTGTCACACACACCACAGGCTCCATGCCATCTCTGGAAAAGGATGAGAGGTCTTGCCAGGTCCACTTTATCCACACATCCATCTAATGAGGAACACTCATTGGCTGAAACATTCGCTAAATCTCACTGCAGATTAGCTCTCTGACGGACAAACATCCTGTAGGGGTATGAAAGTATTTCTGGTTGAAAGCATTTTTACTCTATTAAAAAAGGTTTGTGCTCAATCTGGTGCAAAAAAAAAGTGACGCAAGAAAAAACTTGTTACACTTGAAAGAGAAATCATCTACAAGAGATCAGATATTGCACAGAATCAGCAATTTCTAACTTATAATCAGGCCCACTTCTACTGGAACATTTCCCTTCATCAGAACATAAGTTATCTATAGCACATCCTGCCCCGCATCCTGTCATGTCACTCTCAAACATAAAAAATCAAGAAACAAGGCCAACACGCAGCTGGTGCAGGCAAAGAGCTGTCACAAGCAATAGGTGCATTCTGCCGTGTGTCAGACCCCGACAGGGCCTCATCGTTTAGACACCTCACAGCTGACTCATTTGTGTCTACTTAACAACTGCAGGACACCCTATAGATTCTGTCATAAGTATGCCATTTCTGGGATATTTATAATGAATTTATTTAAAATGTGCTCCATTTCCTTACAGAATCTTTTCAATATCCAGGATTGTTGTATTATTTAATATCAGTTGTGCTATTTAAAAAAATGGAGTAACACAAATGATGGCAGCACACTGGTGTAGTAGTAGTTAGCACTTCCACCTGATCCTGGGTTCAAGCCCTGTACCATTTCTCAGAGTGTTTCTGTGTGAGGTTTGCAAGTTCTCCCCATGCTAGTGTGAGTTTCCTTGAGGTACTCCGGTTTCCTCCCACATTCCAAATACGTGCACATTAGGCTTATTAGGTGTTCCAAATTGCTTCTAGGTGTGAATATGAGGGTAAATAGTTGTATGTATGTTTGCCCTGCAGTTCAGGGTGAACCCCGCCTTCACGAGTCGATTGTAATAGGCTTTAACCTCCCCACATCCCTAATAAAGGAAAAAGCGGTTCAGGAAATGACATGACATAACAACAGAATGTACAAATGCTTGTAAGACTTACAGATCTGTATAAACACTGAATTCACCTAGCCTTTTGTTTACATTCCATTTCAAGAAATGGCATCTCAGAAGACTGGGATCAAAGATTTGTTTTCTTATTTGGTCGTCCCTTAATAAACTGATGGTGTTAAAATATACATGGTGTAACAATAATGACAGAAGATATAAAACCTTATAAAGATCTGAATAAAACGTATCTCATTTACGCTTACGTTTCCTTTATCAGCATCTCAGAGTAGCAAGCGATGGCGCCCCCTGAGTGAGCATTTATTACTCCCATGAAGAAGGCTATAATAACAATGGCACGTTTTGATGGGCATGGCCATATACTACGTCTGCTAGCTTTAATTTAAGTTTGGGTTTAATAACCTGCATAACAAACTGCATAACAGCATAACATACAACTGAATGTAAGGTTAAATGATTTAAATGTACATTTTGTCACATTCCCCTTGATGAATATACAAACAAGAGCACTCAGAGAGCGTAAACCTTCACCAAGCCCAGCAACCCGTAAAAACCCCCATTTGAACCAAAATGTACAAAATATCGTAATGTTAAAAAATCCTTCAAAAAAAAATTCCTGGATGCAAAATTTGATCTGAATCATCTTCAAAATCTAAAGGAGTTCCCCAACTCGGGTAAAAATTTTATGAAAATCTACATATAATTTTTTTGCTTAATCCTGTTAACAAACACACAAACCATAAGCTACATGGCAGAGGTAATTAAGGGTGTAACACAGCGATACTATGTGTATCTGCATCTGTACCCTTTTAACCCTGAAAAAGGTGCAGCCTAAACTTTTTTCTGGAAAACATCAGGGAAAAAGAAATGTCGAAATGCCAGCTACTTATTTACATCCCTACTACAAATTAATCGCTATACATTGTTGATTTGACATATATCTATAAAAGTTATGAATGAAACCATGACTGTCTGTATGATTTAGATCTCCATAGTGAAAAAAGGTCTAGTATTTTGATAAATAATATTAGATATGCTGTTCAATAAGTATATTAAACTATTTCAACACTACTTCTTGGTTAAAGAACTGACTGTTGACACATGTCCAGTGAGAAAACACATCATCATACCTGTGGATGCAGAGCTGTGTCTTTTCTCCAGAGGCCTGCTGTGTGTGGTGTTGTCGAGACAGAGTGAGTGCCCCTCTCTGTGAATCTGGAAGTAGAAACAGGAAGAAATATTAAGCATGTGACTGTGTCTAACTGGAACGAGTGGGCTGACACACACACACACACACACACACAAACACACACACACACACACACACACACACACACACACACACACACACACACA
>JAQMYF010000002.1:16704734-16718918 GCA_030014195.1 Neosilurus mollespiculum | reverse complement strand
ATAAAATAGAGTCTTCAGTATGAGTGCAGGATAGAGGAGTTCTCTGTAACCGGACAGGCTGCATTTTTGGTTTTATTAAATTTTATAGCTGTTTTAAAAGAAGTGATTGTCTTGCAGGTGTTCCAGAACATTAAAGGTATATAATAAATGTATAAGAAAAGGTATAATTAAAGGTATATTAAAAAGCAAGCCATTCATAAATAAATAGAAGGTCACTGTGGGAAAACTAATATGTTTTAAGAGGAAGAACAACACTTTTCACCCTCATGTCATTACGTATTTTCCCACAACAGCACGACCTGTTGTGTTTTATTCTCTGCTCATTAGCGTAACTATCACTCTGCTACTATAGTGAAAATTTGACAAAACACTCCTAAATCTACTTGTAGGTCAAATAATCTTATGATACATACATTCATTCATTCTATATCTCTACACTTATCTATTATTGGTCATGGGTAAACTGGAGCCAATTCCAGCTGACACTGAATACCAATCTATTACAGGGCTAACACAGAGACAAATCTAAAGCCAGTTATCCTTAGGACTGTGGGAGGAAACCAGAGCACCTGAAGGAAACCCACGTAGGCGAGCATGCAGCCTCCATACAGAAAGGCTCCAGGTGAGTCAGGCTCGAACCACAAACCTGCTTGCTGTGACGTGACAGTGCTAACAGCTGCACCACTGTGATGCCAATCTTATAATACAGTCTGACGTATTCTGTGTATTTCATTCATGCAAGGTAAAAACAAAGTAATACCCTAAAATTTTACTACTTTTTTCATTTAATTAAATTACTTTCATTAGCACTGCCCAGTCAAAAAAAGTCGCACGCTCTAATATCTTCATGGAGTGCGTTTAGCCTTGATCACAGCAGGTAATCACCATGGCATCGTTGCTCCAGTTGGTCAGGTCGAGGCTCAGCAACATTAATATGGCTGATGAACTGAATATACTGAAGGAGCAGGTTTCACATCAATGGACGTTTTCTTCCTTGATGGCACGGATATAAAATGGGGACTCAAATAATGAAAGAGTGCTTCAGGGATCAGGAGGAATCATTTTCACATATGTATTGGTACCCCAGAGTCCTGACTTTAACCCTATTGAAAGTTTTCAAGATGTTGTCAAGAAGTGCTGGAAAGGACTTTATGGAGTAGTTCAGTTGTTCCTTATCAATTCAAGATGCCTGTGAGAAATGACCCAACACTGGATGGAAATAAATGTTAGGTTGCTTTTGTTGAAACAATGGCGTGACGACTACATGCTGTCAGCAAGTCCAAAGGCGGAACAACAATTAATACTTAAAATACTTTAAAAACATGTGTGTACAACTTTTTTTGGCCGGGCAATATACATTGCGATTCAAAGCAATCAAAGTCTGTGCCCTCAAAGCAATCAAACTGGATCAATAGCATCATCTGTTCATCTGAACACTAATGTAAGAGTTATAGATATTAAAACGACAGCTGAAGCTCGTATTTCACTTATGCTCTTTGTTCAGTTACAGACCCTTCACCCAAACACACAGTACATGCATCTGCTACACAGTGTGTTGCCAGGTATGGCCTGAGGTACCTCACCAGAACCTGGCACTACTTCTTTTCTCATTACAGATTTGTAGCACCGGAGAAAGGAGTGTGCAGGGCCGCTCTAGGAGGCCTGGTCACAAGCCAAACCCTCAAAAGTGCACCCAATAAAAGCACACATGGTATAAAAATAAACAGTCCTAGGACTCGGTCTTGATGCATGCCTGATTCCAAAGGCTGAAAAATAATGTGCAGAGAAGGAAAAAAAAAGAGGGCATTGATTTTGTTTCTAGTAACACTTCCAGGAACCAGACTGTTGCTACGCTTTTAGAGAAGCATTCTCGAAATGTTCCCAAGTTCGGTCTTAAATCTGCAAAGGCATCAAAAGTGGAGAGATTTCAGTTGAAGTACTTGTACAGTGGTATGAAGTCACTTGGCTGAGTGCCCCGTTTCCATCAGTCTCTCCAGGCCGCGGGCCAAAGGAAACCGTTAGAATCAAGACGCTGGCTTCCAGACTGCCACCAAATTCCCCTCACCCCATTTTTTGCCCTTGCAGTCTCTTCACACGCACACGCGCACACACACACACACACACACACACACACACACAGATTACAGCCACAGCCCTGTGCTCAAGCCATCAGAAAGGCTGCAGCAGCGCCAAAGTGAAAAGCATATCTTGCCTTAAGGAGTCATTAAGTGGTGCGGGTTTTCAAAACCAAACTGAGGAATGTCTGCTGACTGACCGGTTCATTATAGCCTTCTGTGTTCAATCCCAGGCATCTGTGCAGGAAAGTACGATGATTTTACCAAACTGCCTGGAAGTACAGTCTGCAATTGCAAGTTGTGATTTTAAAAGAGACTTTACCACTATTAGCTAATGTATATAACTAATGTGTATATCAGTGATGTGTGAAACAAGGACTCCACATAATCCAACTTTTTTTTTTCACACTCTGTGATATAAGAACCCTGACATGTACTGTCTCATGAGAAAAGCTAATGACTCAAATGAGGCATCATATATATTACATGGCCTTCTCATGCAGGACAGTAGTAGGTTCCCAGGCTTGATTCATCCTTATTACACAAACACTGTGCTCCCACGCGCACACACACGCGCGCACACACACACACACACACAAACACACACACACACACACACACACACACACACACACACACTACATCAGACAGTATGACACACACACACACAAACACACACACTACATCAGACAGTATGGCATATGATGCAAATAATGTACTATCAATGACATCATTCCACTTTGTTATGAAATTTTTTTATTAACTATTATTTGTTACACTGTCCAAACTTATCCATCAGAACAAAAAAATTCAGTCCCTTCTTACCTTTATTAAAACCACATCCACAGCTCGTCCTCTTTTGGCACATAAACTGTACCTCCGCTTGTGTCTCTCGTACATTTTCCCCCAAAAAGTAAGGAAAAGTTGATCCGTAAAATGAAGCTTATTTCCAACATGAGGCCCTTACGACCAACGTCTCTGCTGCTGGAGCTTTTGGAAAAATGAGAGGCTCCTAATCTTTCACATCTGTGTGAAGAGCCAGCCCCTTTCACTCGCTCAACTTCGGTCAGCCCTCTGCTCCCCCTTTCTCTCTCTCTTTCAAACACACATTGCATGTCCTTTCCTTCAGTACATATCCAAACATACACACCCTTTCCCACCCTCTGCATGCTCATATTCACACACACCCCCCTAAAAAAAAAAAAATCTCTTTGAATCACACCTATGAGCTCAGTTCCTGAGTTGCACGGAAGTCTGTGCAGTGCTGCTGATTGATAAAAGATCTACATGACCTCAGGATTTAAATGGGCATCCTATGACGCTCCTGATGTCTTCAGTGACTGCCGTGCTGTGTATATATGCACAAACGCAACAGGACACACCCTTAATAGTGAAGTTTATAAGGTATCCTGGGGGTTTCTTAAATACAAGACTACATTTTATGCTGATTTCCCTCCATCTGCTTATAATCCCTGAAGATGAGATAAGCAAGAATCGCAACTTCAGCTTGGCAGGATAAATCTGCATGCAATTTAATACAAACTACAGCACAAAACCTAGAAAGGCGTGAAAAGACAGCTGGGCCTGAGGTCAATGTGCTACACTGACAATCCT
This sequence comes from Neosilurus mollespiculum, assembly GCA_030014195.1. Taxonomy (NCBI): domain Eukaryota; kingdom Metazoa; phylum Chordata; class Actinopteri; order Siluriformes; family Plotosidae; genus Neosilurus; species Neosilurus mollespiculum. Next base: position 16,715,229 of record JAQMYF010000002.1, on the reverse strand, counting down.
ATGTAAGAAAGCACTGAATCCACCCTCACAGGACAACAAGTTAAATCCTGGATCTTTTTTTCGGGCAGTAAATCTCTGTTTATGTTTTATTTACGGTTAAAAGGGATCGTTTGGGATTATGCATATTCAGTGTTGCCGAATGAATTCCAAACGTTGCATCACTATTTACACAGAGAAAGTTACATGGATTCAGAGTCAGGCTACAATCGTATTGGGCTCCAGACAACTTCAATGCGACTCTAACATGCAATGAAGCTCACATCTAAAACTTCACATTGTCTATACTTGTATAGTAACTTCCAAGACAGGAGGTTTTCAATAGCATCTTTCCCTTTCCTTTAAAACGGCCACATCAGCACCGGAGAATACCAGAGAGTAAACTTTAAATCCCAGTCACCTGAGTACTGACACGAATGACACACACACCAATCTGCCAAGAGAATAAGAATATTTAAGATGGAAACATGCTTATTTCTGCCTATTGGCAGATAAATGTACTTTTTTCTAGTAATTAATGCTTAAAATTAGCTAGATTACAGTATCTATGAACAGAACAGTAAAATAACGCCTTCAAAACACCTTTAAAAAACTATTAATACAGCCTTAATAATCTTATTCAGGGGCACTGGAGGCCCAGTGGTAGGGTGCTGGCTTACTGATCCAAAGGTTGGGGGTTCAAGCCCCACTATCCCCAGGTTGTCACTGCTGTCCCCCCAGTGCAGCTAACTGGGTTATCAAAGGCCGGCCATGTCTCTCAATGTCTGTGGTGAAAGGCATGTAAAAGGCCATTGGGTTGAGCTGGCAAGCTCTTCAGGGTGTACTCTGCCCTCACCAGTTGAGATGGGCGCTAGCCTCCATGCAACCCTAATTAGGATTTAGCTGTTCAGAAAATGAATGAATGATTGAATCTTATTCAAGATATGCTACACAGAAACCGCACAATCGGATTGGTTCACTATCGCGAGATAATAGACATTAGTATATACTGTATGTATCAGATTGATCCTCTATCTGGGGTTTAATAAACGTTATCCCGAGTGGATTATGCTTAAATCAAAACGGAAGACACTCCCAGTGTCTCGATCGTTTCACGATCACTTGGAGCAGGCAGCGTCTACATAATCACGCATTAAAAAAAAAAAATAAAGCATTAAGATCTTAAAGCAGTTTGTTTTTCTTCATGTTTCCATGTAGCATAAACAAAGACTTTGAATAAGTATAAAAATACACCATTACAAAGCGCTGAACTAATATGATTTCTTGTAGTATATAAACAAATTAGTTTTAGTTTGCTTTTTGTGTTCTTGTCAGCACTGAAAGAATGATGTGCCTCAGGCTTGGTGAATATCAATCAATATGATATTCATAACGGAACAGTGATTTTCATCATGGATTATTTGTTATATATTATTTATTCAAAATATTTTCTTATCTCTGATTGGTGGAAACTAATTATTGGTATTTTTCTACGAGTCAACTTATTCTGTCATTCACATTGGATAAGTTGAATGTCAATATCACCTGCTCTACTTCCCCTTCCAGAAAAACCTACCCAGAAAATGGCTGCCTGGTTTAAAGACTAGCACTGTATTCCTCGCTGATAAAAGCCATACTTTCATGTACTTTGTCTCCAATAAATCGGAAGTGGAAGTTCACACAAATAATTCTCCATATCACACTTCTTTTCATTTGACATTTACAGCATTTAGCAGATGGTCTTATCCAGAGTGACTTACAGAGGTGCATTAAAGTCACTATCAGTGAATATATTCTTATACTGGTTCATCTGGACACAAACTAAGTATACCATCAGTCAAACTCAGTGGGTAGGTGTTGTGCATGTGGGGTGTTTATTTATTTATTTATACATTTTTTTGGAGCGAGTTGCTTGTCTGTGTAAAACATAGTGCAAATCTAATCTAAGTACTGCCGAAAAAGGTAGGTTTGTAGATAATTGCTTAATAATAAGGTTCATGCTATGGAAACCGGGGATAAGCACTGGCCTGATGAGCCACTAGGCTCGGGTGTAAAAGCCCAACACACTTACACTAATAATAGGATGCTGCAAATAAATGTAACTATACTCAGTATGTTTTCACCTGCTAAGATACCACTTTCTTCAGTGTTTCGTTTTAAAATAATATTCTAATATTAAACATTATGCTTATTTAAGGTATGAGTAGCAGTTTAATTCTTTTAAATCTTCAAAGTAATCAAATCATTAAATATATGTATGTGAATGTTTGCCCAAAATATCAGTTATCGATGCCTTTGACAACAACAACATCAACAACAACAACAACAAGATAATATCAGTATGAAATATTCCCAGCTCACTAAATATCAGCATAAAAAAACCCCCTGAAAATCCCATATCAGTCAACCAATAGTCTTTACATGTGAGCTCCGATTTCTGATTGAAATGTACAATGAACGTTAAAATTTATATTGGAAGGTTTGTGGTTTGGTCCGCAGTTTCATAGAAAAGCTAATTAACCTTCTTCTCCTTTAATGTTACTGCAGCTTTGCTGCTGCTTTCCACATAGTAAAAACCTCAAAAGCTGTAAAAAGGAAAAAAGGAAAGAAAGAAAGAAAAAGAAAAGAAAGAAAGAAAAAGTTATGAGCTATGGCATCCTGACAGACACAAATGGAGTATACTGCTCTAGTGTTCTTCTAATCCTTCACTTACATGCACATGGAGCACAGAAACCACACACACACACACACACACACACATATATACGAATACGGCTTCCTGTTATCTGTCTTCTCACACACCCCCCATTAGTTTGCCCTCTTCCAAAAGTAAACACTTCCACATTGCTCCCTAACATCACATGCTAGCTCTAAGACAGCTAGCTTTGCTTTGATTAGGCACACACAATGGAAGCTGCTTTGCTCTGTAAATCGTGCCTACTCTCATGCACACTTGTGAAGCACTCAGGAGCGCATTAGGTAAACAAACCAGAACTCGGATATGTCGCCATGGAGAGGAACGGCAAGCAAAATCGATTTCATTAAGCATTCGTGCTGAGATCACACGGCCAGATTGCACTATGTTAATATGTAAAATGCAAATGCAAATGTGTGGGCAAAAAAAAAATGGCTGTGATCTGGTTTATTGGGTTTGTTTGTTTGTTAGTTTAGAACACAGTCTAAGCATCTTCCGATCTTCATGAAGCATGAAGACAACAATGAAAAAAAAAAAGAAAGCACATCTGGTGTCAGTTATATAAAGAGTAGCGCTAGAGGGAGCCAAGCAAAATGCTGCATCATGGGAAAATGGTGGTGTCTCTGTGTCAGTGGGTTTTACAAGGGCAAATACTGCCACCAATTGGGCTTACAATTATAAGAGCTCTATCTATGTTGTCGCCACCTGTTGTACCTTATGGATGTACCTTATGAGGGAAAATACTTCTGTGAGCAGCTTTACGAAAACTCTCCCAAAATGCAGACTTAAGATTTGCCAGTGTTCCCATATTAAGCATAAGCATTTACCTTAATCAATCTTTAATAGAAGACTTAGAAAAGACTGTAAATCCATGTGTAATCCACTCACACGCCCAAATCTTTTGTGACTAAGACATCCTGGATTTAAGAGGAGACTTCCTGTTATGAGAAAAACTGGTACTCACCATAGATACATCAACATCTTTATTTGCACCTCGGGGACACGTCTCTGTCTGCAAGCCCACCTGATCATCCAGGGAGCCGTCTAACTCTGGAAAGACACATTTTGACATGGTCAAGCACTACAGAGGTACAGAGTCTACCGAACAAACTTGGTAGAATGCTGGGCTATGGCCCATTTTTAAATTCCTGATAGACTGTGGGAAATGTTTGTCATTTTTTTAAAGCCAGTGAATAATGAGTTTAAAAACATTCCTAGCCATGCCACTCATCCAACAAACAGAGATTTCTCTGAAAATAACCCAGATAGCTATTTGAGTTTTATTATGTAATCCCACAGAGGTAACAATAATATGGGCGTAAACATGGGCTTTTGATTTTACAGCGAGAAACAAAAATAATTTTTCATCAGGAAAAGGGCTGAATGGAGGACGGTGTCGTCTTTGCCTTTCCTGGTTATCTCGATGACATCACCCGTTGCTAAGTTACACTCTGTTGTAAATATATCCTGGGATACAGCAGCACACCCCGTTTCCTTTTGGCTCAGGCAGGATGGAGTCACACATGCTACCCTTAATGATTCCTTTGGGTTTGGGAAGAAATAAGTACCGTGCCATGGTTAATCAGAGAAAGCCTTTCGGACTCTTCCTGCCATTGCCGAGTCAGAGATGATCTAATAAAGGCTTTACTACATTCTCTCCATCAACATCCAGCCAGAAGGAGGATGTTTTTGTTTTTATGATCTCAGTGTTGACGCAGTTCAGAAACTGCTGCTTTGTGCAGGAATAAATACACATTATTTGTGTTTTAATGCCAGCAGTAGACAAAGAACAAAACAGTGGCTGTAGAACCGATTAATCCTATGAGAGTCAGCGGTAGGCTGGAGCCCCTCTCAGCCGACTCTGGGTGAAGATGGGGTACACCCTCGTCAGTCCACTGCAAGACCAACACACACACAACTATTCACAATCACATCTAGGTTCAATTTGGAACAGCCAATTAGCCTAATGTTGATGTCTTTTGACTGTGGGAGGAAACCAGAGTACCCAGAGGAAACCCATGCAAGTACGGGGACAATATGTAAACTCCACGTAGGAACACTCTTGCCAATCCCAGGACTCAAACCCAAGACCTTCTTGCTGTGATGCAGGCGTGCTAATCACTAGGCCACCATGCCACCGGTGCTCAAAGGCAAGGTACAACCTGAACAGAGCCTTTGACCCAGAGTTAACTGGGACAGGCTACAGCTTATACACAAGCTTCAGAAACAGGAAAAGGGTTACAATAATGAATGAATGAATTTATTTTTCCTAAATTATTACAGAATAATTGTGATAAATGAGTGGCTCAGTGGCGCAGTGGTTAGCACAACCGCCTTCCATCAAGAAGGTACTAGGTTCAATTCCCGGGCTCGGGCATTTCTGTGTGGAGTTTGCCTGTCCTCCCTGTGCTTGCATGGGTTTCCTCCAGGTACACCGGTTACTTCCTACAGTCCAAAGACAACCTCCCTTTGACCCTAATAGTAGGATTAAGTGATTTGGCCAATAAGTGAGATGATTGAGTAATCTTAATAAATATCCATGCTTTTGATATTAAGCATAACAACCCACATACTATGTGTTATAACTACAGTACAATTATAGCACAACTCTGTCAGTTGTCTCAAATCCCACTGACCAAGAAGGTGCTCTATAAACACAACTCTAAAAATAGAGATGACCGTATTTCACATAACAGCATTAGATGAAAGAACTAGTTCTAGCATGTATTTGCGGACACGACACATAATCAGATTAGGCGTGTGTTGTTTAATGGTGAGGTTTTCTTCTGTTTATGCAGCATTTCTGAAAGGAGTCTCCATGTGTTAGATGTTTGCAAGAGTAGGGGGTAATGCTGCAAGTTTTCTGATCCAGCGTCTCTTATTAATTCAACAAATGTTTATAGCTGTCATAACAGTACTAAGAGGTACTCACTTCTTTTGCAAACACTCCAAAGCATTAAACATTGAAGGTAAATGGATAAGGTATACAATTTGTCATTCTTTAATAAATAAAAATAATAACTGGCAAATTACTGTTAACTGAAATCCAGTTGCTAAAACTAACTCTCCTTAATTGAATATATTTTCCAAGAAAAATCACAAAAATTATTCATTACAAATGTTTTTAGCCTTAAAGGCATGATATCCTTAGCTAGGTGCATACAGAATATTTGTCAGAACAAACCGCCTAGTGTCCCATATCTTTAATTGGATCTGTAAAGGAGCTGGAAAGGGAAAAGTTCATCTCACCTTGATGGAAAGCTTTGACATGTCCATCAACAACTTCTTCTTGTTCAACCTCCTGAGTTTCTTTCACCTCAGTTACCTCTGTGACCGCAGTGTCCACAACTTCAGGCTTCACACTATCCTCACTTCTGAGTCTTGACTGCTCATCCAGGGAGAGTAAATCGTCTACAATATCCGTGGTGGAAAAATGACAAAGTAAGGACTCGCTGTGGTCCAAATGATCCTGGACTTCTTCCTCGATAATTATAAGTCTATCTTCAGTATCTCTCAATTCCACTGTTTCTTCTGAAACTGGAATGCTTGGAAAAGCAGCTCTGTCACCTTGCTCAGGAACTTCAGTATTCTTTAAAGAAAGAACGTCATTCGTTTCTCGTAGTCCATCTCCATTTATTAATGAAACTTCTTCTGTCTGGTCATCGAACTTTAAAGAAATCTTGTTCTGTCTGTCTTCTGTCTCTTCGGAGACCTGCGTATGCTCACAGTTCTGCTGTAAGTCGTCCTGTGGTTCATTTAAATAAACTCTCTGTGCCGTGTTTGAGGAAACCTGCACGATCTCGTCAGGTTCTACAGCGTTCTCGCTGGATGGGGTGGAAGATTCAGGCTCCGAGCCAAGTGCAGCCAGAGAGATATCAGGGCTGCATTCCAAAGTTTGTCCTTCACTCTCACTTCCTGCTGTTGTTTCACTTATGACTGTTGACTCTCCCAGTGGTTCCCCAGTGGCTGCTTCAGGTTCTGGCTCAGGTAAGTGAGTGCTCTTCTGGGAAATAGTATCAAGTGTGAGAGAAGACGTATCATCAATGATAAAACCTGAACTACATGGAACAGTCTCTGCATCTAAGCGCATCTGAAGTTCTCCAACCATATTGTTGTTTTGACAGGTTTCCTCTGGAGGAGTGTCAGATTCCTCTCTGTGGTGGCATGCTGGATCCGATTGTTCCAAACTATTTTCTGGTTCAGCGTCATGACAAGGAATAGGATCAAGGGTATCTACATCCTGTGTGTCATTACTGTCTATTGCATTATTGTCCTTTTCCTGTTTTTCAGGTATTAGTTCATAGCCGACACTTGTCTGACTGGCATTTCTTTCATGCTTGTCATCCGTTTGAGGTATCGCATCTGCTGAAATAAACGGATGCGCAGATGGTAAATCCACCTCGTCTGATTCTTGCCCATAATTCTCAGACTGGTCTGTTGCTGAGTCCTCCTTCGCCATTTCCTCCTGCTCCGAAGAGCTGCTGTTCCCATTCCCCACCTCGCTCTCATCACCGCTTTTTTCTCCCTGGGAACAAGATTCCACGTCAGAACTTTCAGGTGTGTCTGTAGATTGAGTGATTCCCATATCTCCTGCTGCTGACTCTGATAGCTCCAAACACTGGTCTTCATCTGCCCTCACCCAGCTGCACCCTTCTTCCTGGACCTCCCTTTCGGGCCCCTCACCACTCTGTTGTGCCTCGCAGATCAGCTCCTGGGCCCTATCAGCTTCCTCTTGCTCCTTTCCACAGGATGGGGCTGCACTTTCTCTCTCAGAGCCGTTCTGTAAGCTGTCAGTGCTATCTCCTAGTATGCGAGAAATTACACTCTGTACTTGAGCTCCATAATCTTGGGCAGTGTTTTCACAAGAATATGACTGTTCCTCGTCACTGGTGCCATTGTCTGAGAGTGACGCAGAAGCTATGGCATTTAAGCCAAGACCTCCGCCAGCTTCTTTACACTGGAGTGGACCTGGATACTTGTTTTTGTTTCTATTGTCACAAACAGGCAAGAATTCTTCCTGTGCGGTGCAGACAGAGTTGTCCTGTGAGTGTTCAGAACAAGCCTCCGGGTCGGCTGTACATTCTTGGGCGATGTGTGGCAGCTAAATAAAAGCATAACATTAAGAATAGCTTTTCTAGTAATGGTACTTCAATGATGCGACATCATATAAATCATAAATCTTATCAGCAGCAGGCATTACAGTTATATAAAACACTGATGCACATTCACATTCCTGCAGATTATACATAACAAAAGGTTCAAATGACCTTTAAGGGCATACTTACACCAGGAACAGCTGCCTTATACCCGAAAACAATCTTTCTTGAACAGCCACCCCCACTCCCACCCCATTGGCCTGCTCTATGTTCCCAAGTGTGCTTATGTCATCATGATGCAACTTTTTGGGTTAAAGAAAAGTACTCTAGCATAGTACAATGGAGACTATTTTATCTTGTGGCTTATCTGGAGTTATTGTAAGTACCACTGATGATGCTACAGGCATAAGAAGATTTTTAGAGGAAGATTTTTATAGGCAGTTTCCTCTGAATACTCTGGTGAACCTCCGCAAAGTCAACTCTGATTGGCTCCAGCTTACCCCGAAACCCTGATGGATGGAAGGAGGATGGACGGACAGATGGACGGATGGACGAATTGAACATTTTTTAGCACGGCCTCCTCACAGCAAGAGAGCCTGGGTTCGATTCCTGGGCTCAGGCATCTCTGTGTGGAGTATGCATGCTCTCCCTGTGCTTGTGTGGGTTTCCTCCAGGTACTCCGGTTTCCTCCCACAGTCCAAAAACATGCAAATTAGGCTAAATGGCTGTTCCAAACTGCCCCTAGTTGTGCGAGTGAGTGTGAATGGTTGTATGTGTGTAGGCCCTGCAATGGTCTGGCAAGCTGTTCAGGGTGTACGCTGAGATCCCCACGACCCTAATAAGGATTAAGCGGGTTAGAAAATGAATAAATTAACATTTTATATTTTTCTGTTCTGTTGTAAATAAACTTTATAAATTTTCAATGCACTGCATTCTTTTTTATTTATATTGAAGACATTGTTTAAACGTTTTTGAAATTGGGGTTGTACAAGTGAGAAAGGAAACCAGACCTAAAACAATAAGGTCAAATTATTTCGCTACAGTGGAGTCCAAATATTTGAATTAAATTACTCTTGAAAATTCTTTAATTTTACATTCTTTTCAAATTTAACAACAGGCTTCATTAAAAATTATATCACTGACAACAACCTGAAGGTAAAGAAAAGTTGAATCTTTGAAGTATATATGAATTTCAATATAATTTATATATAATTGAATTTCATTCCCTTTCTTGCATTAATAACAGTATGCACTCGAGCTCTCATGGACTCCGCAAGTTTCTGCACCTTATAATCCATTTTTAATTAAATGCATGGTCTAAATACATGCTTTAAAAGATTATTCATAAAGAAATTTGTAGATTTTGTACAGAGCTGTTAACATGGTCTGTATCATATATGTGTTTACATGTCCATAGTGATCGATAAATAGTGCAAAACGCTAAATATTAAATATTCAAAGTGTCGAACAGTATGCCTTTTTTGAAATTCTAATATCTTTTGATTATTTTACCTTTAGGCCGTATACAGCATGACTCACCTCAACCAGGGTTGTTTCTTGTACGATAATGTGACACAAGTCTTGCACGTCCGCCTGCAGGCTGGGTGTCACTCTGCCAGGCTTGGTGACCACTGACAGGGTGTAGGTGTTCAGATCCGGGTGGTGCTTCACCACATAGGCACCAGGACAGAGTTGTCTATGTGTCTCCGTGCTATCCTGGGTGCTCGTCTCCTCCCTGCCCAAAACATACCACCTGATAATAAAACCCAGCCAAACATAGCAACTGGCTCCTACAGACACTCAAAAGACTATTCCTGTATAAACATCACACCATTAATTAGGTACACAGTGAAACTAGATTTCTATAAATCACAAGTCTGCTCTAAGCTGAACAACGTCGGCTGAAGTCAGTTTGCTCTGTATGAGGTGTAGTGGGTGAAACCCGTTCCGTCTGACCTCAGGGATTGTGCAATCCTGGGTGGAGTGGACTTTCTTTACAGAGGTCCAAATGAAAAAAGCATGTAGTATAGCGCTGAATCAGACTGATGTCACCAGAACAGGCAAGAGTAACTTTTCTGCTTGTGTAAATCATCTGATTGTCTGTTAAGGAGACTCTCCTTGGTACAAAAATATGTCTTTGCCATGTAGCTTGTTTTACTAGTGACAACATAGCAACTTTTCGCAACAAGAAGGGGGAGATTTGTGACAGAAAAACAAAAATAGAGAGCATACAAGGTTCTGCCAGCTATTAAAGCTAAAGCACACTCTAGACTCTTACAAGATATTTAACAGGATCATATTCATAGTGGGTAGAATCTCCTGGAAACCGAGCGAGTTAAGAGATAAGCATTGAAAAGGCTGGTGAAAGTGACCTGTCAATCACTACTGTCACATCAGTGCCAAGATATGGCGCCTCAGCAAGACTAAAAATGAACTACATTTCCCAACAGCCACTGTACCCTGTCACATGTCCTTACAGCTGCACTGTTACTGGTTACTGTCAGGTGTCTTGGCTTATGTTTTCTAGCCTGTTAACTACTTCATGTGTTGCACCCTAGCTCTGCTATAACTTATTTTGTGTTGTTTTTAGGTTTATTTAAATATGGGAGTGCAGTGGTGGCCTGGTGGTAAGGATTACTGATCCCAAGGTCGGGGGTTCAAGCCCCACTATCAACGGGTTCTCACTGCTGTCCCTCCAGTGCAGCTAACTGGGTTATCAAATGCCGGC
>JAQMYF010000002.1:16685909-16698399 GCA_030014195.1 Neosilurus mollespiculum | reverse complement strand
ATCTCTACCTATCGATCTATCTCTATACATATATACATGTATTCTTTTTATCTTTTCTCTTTCTTTAGCTATATACATACATACAAACATACATATATATATATAGATATAGATAGATAGATAGATAGATAGATAAATAGATAGATAGATAGATAGATAGATAGATAGATAGGTGTTTGCGTACATAATGGTCATACAGGGTGAGGGTCGAAGTCTACTTCATCGATTCTTTTATTTGCTTTGAGAACTAACATATCAATGTGCATACTGTACCTCTTTTATAGATTTCAAATTCTGCAAATTCACACTGAACCGTTTAATCAATATGTAGTTGGAATTGTAATTATTATTTATTAAACAGAGAATGCTGTTTCACTTATTTTGTCTTTGTAAACCCATCCTCAGAGAGCAAGCTTTGAGTTACAGGTTTAAAGGACATATGCTAAGGTAACTGATCAAGGCCCTTGCTCAACTATAGCTTGTGTCTCACAAAAGCATGATCACAAATTTTACCACTTTGAATATGGCACAGTTCCCAGTGTAGCAAGTACTGTCTGCATTTGTTATTTCCTTATGTGCTTTTGTTTATATTATACCATGTGCCTTTGTTTTGGTTTTGGTCCTGTTTCCTTCCTTGTCATATCATTGGGTTGTTACCCAAAAGAGCGCACCTGTACTGTGTTAAGCCCTTTAATTAGTTTATACCCTGTTGTTTCTGTTTGGTTACTAAGTGATGTTGGTTGTATTGTAAGTACATTATCAAGCCATAATTTCTTGAGCTCTAGTTTTGAGTTGTTTATTTGACATTTTATGTCGCATATGCGCATGATAGCGCTGTACCTTGAACCCACTATGTTTTCTAAGCACGATTTCTGGGTTCCTTAGATGGCATGGTGGTGCAGTTTTTAGCATTGTCACCTTACAGCATGAGAGTTTTGGGTTTGAACCCTGCAGTTGATTGTGGAGTTTGCATGTCCTCCCATGGTTGCATGGGTTTCTTCCAAATGCACCAGTTTCCTCCCACACTCCAACACTGATCAAGAACTTCTTAAAGCAATGATTAGATGGTCAGGTGGATATGCTTAGAGCTGGAGCCAAAGTCTTCAGGGGGTAGATCTCAAGAAACAGGGTTGGTGACCACTGATGTAACTACATAAGTAAATATTAAGTGGTTTTCATGGCCAAGCCCAAGTCCAGGTAGGAAAGAAGAAGGGTTATGTATAGTGCTAGCAAGCTTCCCCTATAAAAACCTCTATTTTTATAGAAATGCTGACAGTAGAAAGACAACGCTACAACACTCATAGAAGGAGGTTCCACACTTAAAGCCCTGGACAAAAGACTCTTGCAGACTGTGATCAAAAACCTGTGCTTCATGAAAATATAGAGAAGTAAGTAAGTAAGTGAGTGTTTCTTAAACCTCTTATTTACAATAAAGCTAAAAACTGAATTGTTTCATATTTCAGGGAGGTGATATGGTGGCTGGAGAATGAAAGTATTTGCAGCTGCCATGAGGTACTGCTTAAGGAACTGAAACGTTACCACACTTCTGTTTTTGTGGCATATAAAAACATCATAGGTATAACTACAAGACCTGGTTGTATCAACTGGTATAAACAAGCTTTGATGTAGTGGTGGATGTATGAAATGGAACCCCCACCACCCCAACCCCCCAAAAATATAAATAACCTCCTGTTCAGTGGGACTGATTGCTTCCAAAGACAATTTGGCCTCACACCTTAAACCCTATGTCTAAAGACCGGGTGCTATCGATGCAGGGCTGTTGTTATTGTAATCTACCCAAAATGTTTGTCCTAGAATGGAATGCGTTATATTCATGGTAACCCTGGTAACCAAATGGGAATGCAAAATAGAAAAAAAAAATTATAAAAACATAGTGACAGAGAGCTTAAGAATAACATCAGTGTTTCTTCTGCTACTTGAGAAAAGTTCTGCAAGATGCCAACTTCTTAGACCATCCACAGAACATCTCATTTTGTAAATATATTATAAGTGCTTAGTTATTCAAAACACAGACAAACTGTCCAGGAACGCCAGACAACAGCTCGTATTCTGTTTCTTAGACGCCCTCTACAGGATTTTAAATTCATTAACATGATTCCTATCAGATGATATGGTGTCCTGGCTTGGGCTGCAGAGATTGATTTTATATATTTAGCTTTGCTAGTTGAACTGCAGAAGAGGACTGAAGAGATATGAATTTAAATCCTAGTCTACAGACTTTCCAATTATTTTCCTTGAATAGGAGTCTTACCCGTTTTACAATAAGCACAAGCATTTGTGCACTGCATCAATTATACATTAAAAACCCATTTTACTGTATTTTTCTGTTAAGTGTAGCACCACTGCTTTAGAAACGTGCAAAGCAGCTTTCAAAACTTCAAACAATACAAGCTTTGGCCACGTTAAAGGGTTTCCCCAGGTTGCCATACAATTCTGAGCGTACTAAGATTTTCACATCGTCTCTACAGTGGCTCTCACCGTCATTGTCTTCTAAAAGCCTCCAGTCAGGAGGCAGCGTGAGGTGTTTGAACGAAAGCGCCAGGCTCTGGTCCATTTTCTCACACTCCTGCAGAGGGATGTGACACTCATCCAGCAGCAGAGCATCTTTCGTCCCTTCGTCCTGGCCCACTGTGCCCACCAGGAACTGGGCCATGTCCAAGGCCAAGTCCTGGACAAAACACATCTGCTCTGAGGACAGGGGATGAACGAGGCCATCTGGACCTACAGAACATAAAGTGACCACCACCAACTCACAGCAGTCATGGGCTACAAAGGGACAAAACACAGAAAACAAGATGAGTTAAGTCATCGTTTTTTTTTATATATATCCCCAAAACATGTCAAATCAAGTGAGTTTAGGATAAAAACCTGCCTCATCAATATTAATTACTACAACTTTAAGGAAAGCTAAATCTGAACAGGGTCCCAAATGGAATACCAGTCATAAACAGAGTTCACTTACTACCTTGTTTTTATTTGCGATACATCTTCGGGGCGAGGGGTGGGGCATACCCTAAACTGGTCACCAGTCTACTGCCGGGCTAATACAGACACAAATAATTATTCACACATATGGGCAATTTAGAGTAGCCAGTTGACCTAATCTGAATGTATTTGGACTGTAGGAGAAAACCAGAGTAGATTGCTGAGATTTAAACCTAGAACCCAGCAACAATGTTAACCACTGAGCCACCATGCCTCCAACTCCTCTTTCAAGAATTTTGTTTCGCGCAATTAACTTTTTTCAAGGATCCTGCAGAAATACTTTCCTTCACCCTGGGTTTACACTGTGGCATGGTGGCATGATGTCACGATGTCACAATCAGTGCTATCATCACACATCCACCAAGTTTCCACAAGATCATCACAAATCAGTCACACGACCCCCTCAGACCCAACAACCCCCCATCACGGACATCGTGCACCAGTGTAAACCTAGAGTCAATTTCATTTGACACTGCGGCAAGAAATTAGATGCACATACTATATATGAAGCAGGAGTTGGTGTCTATACTGTGGTATCTGAGGCTGAGGCAGTGATGTAATCAAATCAGTGCTTGTTTAATGTCATACTACAGTTTCATTAAAGTTTAACATTAAAGACCTATTCTATTTAAACAGCAATAACTTCATGTATACAATTCAATGTGACTCACATAAGTGACTGCAGTTTCTTAACTCATCTATAATGACTACTATATTATGAAAAATACTCCATCTTCTGCAAAAAACCACTGGAATTTACATGCCATATGCCACAGAGACACTTTTGAAAGAGATGTTATAAAGGGAAAAGCTGTATTTTCTCCACTTTCCCCATAAACATCGTGTTAAAGTACATGCTTCCTCACAGCACTAAAGTGGACTCATTATCTGTATGGCAACCCACACCCTGCCCGTAACCACTCGAGAAGCCTGTGGTTCCTGTAAATGTGACAGCCAAGTCTCACCCTTCACAGCAACACACAAGATTGTCAAAGTCCAAGGTTACGTCAACCAAGCACCAACCAAGCAAGTCTGCGGTTATGCACAGTGCAAGATTTCTGTTTCCCAACGTGTTACTCAAAAGAAAAAAGGAACTGACATGACATGGGGTTGTTTTAACAGAGGTGTGAGAAGATCGTTCATCATGCTCAGGAAAGGCGAACACAGTATGTTCAACCCTTAACATGCTGTAAATGACACGTCTCAAAACTTACTCACAAAATGTGACACTAGCAAACTCATAAAGACACAAAAATTTAAGCTGGGGTCATAAGTCCACCCAGGAAATTCCTCTCCATGCCCATCATTCGTCTGTACCACACCCAGTCGTGTTCGGCCTTGACTAGTGTTAGTGCTAAATCACTTGACATGAGCCATAAACCAGCCAAGCTCACCACGAAGTCAAAACATTCTGACTGGCTGGGTTTCTATATGCGTAAGTAAGTGGCTGAGTAGATGGGTAGAGATGTGTGCAGACCAGACATGTCCTCATTACTATGTAAATGCAGTATTTTTGAATATATATTATTTTTTATTACTCAGCTTAATTGGTTAATTAATGGTACTCAGCAGTCTGATTTCTTTCTAATATGCTAATAAGATAATATACTACTAATAATAATATACTTACTAGGTATATCAGACTGTTGCTATGGAGTGCATCATAAGCGAAAGCAATAAAATCATCTTTATAAGCAATTTTTTTTAAATATCTGTGTAACATTCAGGATAATGTACATCAATCTGGGTTTTATCGCAAAATAAATCCCATTAGGCTGATTCCTGATCCCTCTGTCAGGGTTTATTTTGTTATATTGACCAGCTAGCTGTATATTATCCATTACATATTTGCTAAGTATCATTAACACACAGGTATCTGAAAAAGAGTTCCATTCTTCTTATACCACAGCAATTTGCCAACAGTTAGAATTTGTAATTTACTAATATATGATGTTATGAATTTTGTTAAGAGACATTTTAAAGATGTGCTATTCCTTTTATCACTTATGCTATAACGGCTAGAATGTGTCATTCCACAATCTCATTTTTATCTTTTTCATTTAGCATGACCAAAACAAACAAACAAACCTTACCAAATGCTATAAAACTTACTGTATTTACTGACACTGGAGACTCCTTCCATAAATCCTCCTCACAATAGGCTTCACTATACGAGATCTTTTTTGTTTTTTTAATCCATCCATCCTTTATCTATACTGCATCCATCAGGGTTGTGGGGGAAGCTGGAGCCAATCCCAGCTAACTCCGGGTGAGAGGCGGGGTACACCCTGAACAGGTCGCCAGTCTGTTGCAGGACTAACACACACCCAACCAACCAGTCACACTCACATTCACACCTGTGAGAAAGTTAGAGTAGCCAATTGACCTAACGTGCATGTCTCTGAAACCTGAGTACCTGGAGGAAACCTATGCAGGCGCAATGAGATAATATATAATATATTATTATTTATATTATCCAAAAATTCAGATGCATTCACCACTGTGAATTATTATACTACCTGCATTGCTGTCACTTTACTGGGACTTTTTAAACTCCTTATCCCTTAGGATATTTCCTGTACCCCTTTTCTCCCTTCAACAGCAAAACGCTGAATGCTTTTCTGCTAGCTGCTAAAGATCATAACATACTATGTAGCTAGCTAATGGCTAACTTGCCGGTCAGATACGCAATTTACTACCCATGTGTCAACCAATCAGATTGCACATACTGTCGTTGCCATATAATAATATAGGTTTATTAAGCTCATACAATACATACTGTAAATTATTTGAACAGTAAATTGAAGAGTTAGCAAATTTGCTTGCGATTTTCTTTGTTTGAAAGCAATGAGAGGAACGGAAAAATTCCCAAAATATGAATTGTATAAAATGTACTAATAATTCTCACCACAGGCTACTGATTTTGAAGGCAACCTTTACTCCACTGAAAAAGCAAGCTTCATCCCCGAGAAGACTACATGATTTTTTTGGCATTCAGATTTAGCCAATAAAATTGAAACTGAGATTCAACAATGCTAGGAAATTTGAAGAGGGTATCTGTATTACTGGGAGTTTTTCTTAGTACTGGTAGTGTAGTCTGTCTTCCTCTATCTGTACACACTTGAATACACCCCGCTAGATCATGCAGATAACATGAGTTCATTCTCTGTGGACTCTAATTCTCCCTGTGCCCTACTCTGCCTGCTCCAATCCACCTGAGCCCTTAATCAGATCACTGAGCATGCTGTGTTGACATCCCGAATGCTGCTGCGTCTCTGCTGGTGTGAGAAGGTAGACATACTGTATGAGAAGGATGGCTGAGCCACATCACTGACAATCATGTGAAGTGGGTTGGAAAGGACTGTGATGTGATGCAACACCACAAACATAGAGTTTGGACGTATTCTAGACTTGGATACACAGTTTCTGCACTAAATGATTGCTCATTCCTCTGTTAAGCATTGGCTGTTGGCATAAACACCCATGCTAACACCTTCCTAAGTATATGGCTGTGAATGAAATAGAAATGGTTCAGCTAACACAAATAAGGTTCTTCTTTAACGGAAAAAATGTTTTATACAGACTACTGTGTGTGTGTGTCTGTGTGTGTGTGTGTGTGTGTGTGTGTGTGTGTGTGTGTGTGTGTGTGAGTGTTTTTCTGGGGTGAAGGGGTCCAAGCAATTAGCTCCTTTGCCATTCTTCTTGTAGTGCACAAAGAAACACGTGCACTCTTTTATGCTTTGCACAAAAAAATTGAGTGACAGTTTAAGGCTGACTATTTTATATGTATTTTGTTATTAGTACTCATTCCTTCGGTTCTACTGTGGATCAATGACATAAGGTATGACAAAGTGAACTGTTTGTTCTGTTTAGTGCAAAAAATATTGTTCTAACCGTACAGAAATCTAGTAAGTAGCTGCTGAAGTACATCAAGTACATGATGTACTTCTGCTCTCAGCTGTAGTCAGATAGTCAGTGATAAGCCTACAGAGTGACGAGTTAATGCTGAATTTGCAAATTAGATGCTCATTTTAGATCTCAGGCATAATTTAAGCCTAGTGCACACCACACTAGGTTCCAAGTCACAGGCTAATTTTGTGGCTCGGCCGCCTCAGCTCGGTGACTAATCACCGCCAATGGCCACAGCCATTACTCGTGTAGTGAGAGAATTTGGTTTTCTTTGTATAATGTGAATCTGTCTGCAAGTCAGACAGGAAATTTAATTTAAATTTCCTCATACTCTACCCACCAGATCACTGTATTCAGTTCTATCATTATCAGTATCTATCTGCATGGAAGAGAACTGTACACACAAAGTAATGCTTCTAAATCCCTCCAGTTCGTTTTGCAGAACAGACTCAGGTCTCAGGTCCACAACTTTACACAAATAATTCACCAAAGTGGGATTCATCAGGGATCACTGGACATGAACTCTTCTGTGAGCGACGCCTATGCATCTATCCACCGAATAACTGATAGCACATAATTAAAGTTGTGTAGCGTGAAAGGGTCAGTGATCTGGAGAGTTTAAAAGTCATGTAGTGTGCATTCTGCTGAACAACGCTGCAAGCTCAGCGCTGCCAAAACAGCAGCACATCTCATTTATCTAGCTGCAAACTTGTCATTCTAGCTGCAAACTTGTGTCATTTTATTTTGTCGTATTTATTTCATGTCTCAAATAAAAAGCTGTAATACTTTAAATATGAAATAGAGAAATACAGTTTTCATTAACAGCATTTACAGCTCCAGCAGTTTGTGCTACAGTAGCTCTTCCAAACGATCAAACCAGATGAACCAGCCTTCAATCCACACACACACACACACACACACACACACACACACACACACATACACACAGTCTCGTTTTCATAACTTGTGGGGACAATACATAGACTTGCATTAATTTCCTGGAGGTATTTCCCTAAACACTAGAAATTTCCCTAACACTAAACATAACCACTACTTGCCTTACTATAACCTTACCCCAACCTTACCCTAATCTTAAAACATCTTCACCTTAAAAATGTAATGATTTACGTCATGGGGACTTGTGGTTTGTCCCCATAAGGAAGCCAATTCCCCATAATGTGACTGTGTAAACAGATTTATGTCCCCACACTGTGAATAATAGCTAGACCACACACACACACACAAAAAAAAAAACACACACACATATCGATGAGCCTTGGGCCTTCATTACACTATTGCCAATTCACTGATTGTCCTTCACTGGGTCATGTTTCGTAGGAACTTACCACTGCATACCAGGAACACCCCACGAGACCTGCTGTTTAAGAAATTAATGTTGTTTAGCCATCACAATGTGGCCCTTGTCAAAGTCACTCAGATCCTCACACCTGCTCATTTTTCCTGCCTTCACCACATCAACATCAAGAATGACTGTTTACTTTCTGCCTTATAAATCCCAATCATTGGCAGGTGCCACTGTAACGAGATAATCCATATTATTCACTTCACCTGTCAGTGCTCATAATGTTTTTTAATGCTATGACTGATAGATGAAATAAATAAATTATTTATTATTTTTAAAATCTTTTAAATAATTTTATGATTAGTTAAGTTTGCTATTCCAGTAGAGGTGATATGCTAACTCTCACTCACTGTGCAAAAATAAATAAATAAAGGAAAAATAAAAAAACATGTTTACTTCCTCATTTTCCACAGTTCTTGCTTCCTGTTTTCCTCCCTGGTTTTCCCTCTCTGACCTGACCATGGCTAGAGTTTAAGCTGCGGTGGATTTTGGGTTTAACTGAATCGTTTTACAATGGTGCCAAGAGTGTAGCTGTTTAACATATCGTGCACACGTAGCAGCTTATGGTATGCATGTCAAAGAATATTGTTTTGTGCAGTAATTGCACTATAATGATGTTCATAAAAGGCCAAAGAAGTCATTCTCCAAATTTAACCGCCCAGATGTCAGATGAACACGTCTCTCAGCTTGCTGCATCACATTTAATTGGCCGCCAGCTGTTATGGTGAAAAACAGGGGTAACCAAAGTGAGATCATGCATGTTCGAAAGCTACTAGCCAGCTAGCTAAAGTCTGATGCAATGGGAGTTTGAATTGATGGTCAAATAAAGATTACTGCTGGAGAAAAACAAAACGAATACTCTGGTTTTATTAAGTAAGGTGCCACTTTTGCTCTGTGACTAGCAAGTTACTTTAATGATTTTCAGTGGAGCGGTATTATACTGTAACAATACAGTAAGACTGATAGATGTTAAATCATGCTGTAAATATGTAAATGATAAATGTCCACTATATCATCTAATGCATGTACATCTATTATTGCAAAGGTGCATGAGTGCATCACCCATATAAAAATGCATAAAAAAGAATGGAAGACCTTTGTTCACTATTAACACTCATGTCTTATTTGTTCACCCTATGCCACTGTAAGAAGCTGGGCTTACTCAGGGCTTCTTGCATAAGTAATTATACTTTAGTTTCCTGATTTCCTAATTCACTTAGCTCATCTGGTCCTCTTATGGTTCTTTATATGTTCTTGTGTATTTTCTTTTGCCCTTTTTCACTTGTGTCTTTAAATTCAAAAGGATCAAGTTCCTGCTACATCAAATGCAGATCTGGATTCTGGATCAGCAGACCTGGATTTATGTATCACTGTAATATTTCGATATTATTTATAAGCATCGCACTTGTTAGATTCACTGTATAAATGAAGGGACAGTACACACCTGGACACACCAGATGTAGGGTGTCATGGCTGATCTTCAATGTGCTGCTGACGTGTCTCTGAGTAGATCCAGAGAAGTGCAGGAAAAACTTCACGTCCACTTTCTCGCATAGCTCGTCATCGCTGAGCTGAACGGTGAGCACACAACTGCCCTAATGTACGAAACGACATATTTACAATGTATCATTATTATGATTATTAATATTGTTATTACAATAAATTTAGTAATTAAAGGAAAAAATCAGAGTTGCTTTACAATGCAAATGGCAATAGCAGCAATTATGCATCTCAGTTTTCAGGCCTCCAAGACAAAACATTATGCATTATGCACTCTCTTAACCTAATCCCTTAAAAATCTTGAGGTATTCAGTAACTACAATATAATATTCAGTAACCAGTTTAAATTATTCATAAATCACACTATATGCATATCATACAAGAAAACATAAAGAAAAGCAAAAATTTTTTATCGTTCATTTTGACATATTTTGGAGGCCGGTGGTGAGCGCTGTGTACTCCAAGCAGAAGGTAAGGTAAGTCTGTTGGGCTTTTACACCCGAGCCTAGTGACTCATCAGGCCGGTGCTTATCCCCGGTTTCCATAGCAGGAACCTTATTATTAAGGAATTATCTGCAAACCTACCTTTTTCGGCAGTACTTACATTAGATTAGCACTATGTTTTACAAACACCCGGACACTCGCTCAAAAAAATAAGACCAGTGCTTATCCACAGTTTCCGTAGCATGAAGTGACTAGGAGTTCAGCTCCTCCTGGATGGGACGCTAGTCCATCACAGGTTACCTTCCCAGTATTTTTACTGGCACCCAATTATACTGCTGGGTCGACAGAGACACACTTGTGGTTAAGACCTTGCCCAGGGGTCTTAGCTTGTTGGGGTCTAACGGGGATACGAACCCACAACCTCCTGAGCTTGAGCCCAGCACCCTAACCACTACTCCACCGGCCCCCACTCCAAGCAGAAGTAAACGCTGTGTAGACAGTGGTGTTTGTTTGACCTACTCATTCAGAGTTTAGTATATATTAGACGGAAACATAAAGATACATCAAGGTGTGTTTTTAACCACATTCAAAGCTTAAGTATACACTGGCTTGCAAAAGTATTCATACCCCTTGAACTTTTTCTAATTTTGTCACATTAGAGCCACAAACATAAACGTATTTTATTGGGATTTTATGTGATAGACCACACAAAGTGGTGCATAATTGTGAAGTGGATGAAAAATGATACATGGTTTTAAATTTTTTTATAAATAAATATCTGTAAAGTGTGGCATGCATCTGTATTCATTGCTTAACCTTCTACTCAGCTTTATCACTTATAAACATCAGCCACATATGCAAAACTGTATTCTATTACTTTTATTATATAAATTTACTATACATACACACTTTACTATAAATCTTTTAAAAGTTATTTACTGTACATTCAACTATGCTTCCAGTAAATTACTCTAAATCATTACGTTTTTTACAGCAACGTGGTGTGTGACACAATATGATTATGTGCGCTGCAAACCCTTATGAAAAAAAAAATGTTACTCGACACTAAACAATCAGCAGCAGTCTCAATACCATAAGCTTTTCTGATTAGGCTTTTAGCTACAAAACAATGATTTAGACATGAGCATGATCACCAAAAATCACAAACAATTGTTGACAGCCTTACACATCATAACTGTAGTTTGACAAAAAAAAAAAAAAAAAAGAGTTTTATCTAAAGGTTGTTGTTTTAACAGGAAATCGTATTGATGTTGGCCTACAGAGATTACCACAGAGAGGACGTGCACAAAACCTCATGCAGAGCAGTAGAACACATGCTGAACTAGAGGAGGGTAACTCAACCTTTCACCTTTCACTACTGAAAAAAAAACATCTCAGATAAAACAGTCGACTGATTTCACACCTGATTTGGGGGAAGTGGATGGTGACTTTATTTTTCTAAAGTGTTGATTATTGTAGGTTTAAAAGTGCATAGGTGGCTAATTGGAAAGTTTTTCTTTTTTATTCAGTGCAATGGATATTTTTAAGTCTGTGGAACATCTGAAGGAAATCAGTAAGAACATAGATGCTTCAAACAATAATGATGATCTTAAATAAACCAAAACAAAATTAACAATTTATTTTTGTAAAACTCATTAACTTCAGAGCTTCAGTAACACAAAGTCATAATGAACATCCACTAAGCCTGAGCTGCATAAATGTTCTAGTATATACTACATGGCAACAGAAGCAAAACACACATTAAAAATAATTTCTTACGTTTTTTAAACATGACTGATGCTGTCTCTTTAACACTCCTCTCTTTTACCCTCTTCAGGAATTAAAATATATACTTCACAGAACCACAAGCAAAACAAATTAAAACAAGATGTCCCCTTTCTGTGAGTGTCCTAGAACTGATTTACTCCGGATAATGTTTTTTGATCCAGAGGTAGTGGACCAGTCAGCTCGTTCTTCCCCGTATATTATCTACTAATATTTGTTATTAACATATAAATGAATTATAAATTACTATACACAGATGAGTCAGTTGATTATTAATCTATATAATTCATTCATTCCTGATTTGCTTAGCTATACTGATTTCCTTACATAACACATTGCCTTTACATGCTTTGTAATGACTCTGTGTGAATACATGTTGGACTGCAATGAAATTTTCTTATATGGTTTGTACTTTATGGCTTCACCCAAATGAGGATGGGTTCCCTCCTGGGCCTGGTTCCTCTCAAGGTTTCTTCCTCGTGT
>JAQMYF010000002.1:16665520-16676970 GCA_030014195.1 Neosilurus mollespiculum | reverse complement strand
ATTTTCGGGGTAGGGCTTATTTTGGACCGTTCTGCTGAAGTAAGGGTAGGTCTTATTATCGGGGAAACACGGTATGTTAGAAAATTTGGTATAATTTTAAAGCTCCGCATATCAGCTACAAAATGATACCAATAACTCAAAATTAATAATTTATGTCTTATTACACACTTTGCTGTGAAGGGTCACCAATCTGTGTTTTTTTTTTTATTGCTGCCTGTCATCATGCATGTGAGTGATACAAAACAGCCAATCAATATTAACTTAGCGACACTGTAACCTTGTTGGGTTTCTCGAGGTAGGCACATGCAGATACTGGACAGGACACGAGACAACCATCCAAGCCATGTTCCATGACTGTGGTGCTCCACTAATGAGCTCTGCTAAAATTATAAGTTGTAAGCAGATACTAGACTGCACTGAAACAATAGCATTGTTTCGTACGGTATCATATCACTCAGTTCTTCCCAAGCTAATTTTAATTCACCTCTTTATCCTGGGATCCACCCTACACCCCATGTCATTTTTCATTACTGACACCAAAACAAGGATGTGGCCTAAAGCTGCCTTTTGATTCCTGAACTTAGCCATGCGGATTCATTTAAAAATAATAGTACTAAATAGCATACACTGGGAAGCGATATAAGAATTTCTGTTTGACATCAATTAGAGCGATCAGTACAAAGAGAAATTTATGTATAGCTACTAGAGAACACTCTCTTCTGTCGATTTTATATTATAGATGATTAAATTCCTTATCTACTGTACCTCCTACTGTCTCTGATCTATTTCAGTCCTAGCAATCTTTTGGCTCTAGGGTCAACTCTGAAGTTACAGTAGTCACGCACGGTTCACTGAATTCGTGTGTAGGCGCAGACATGAGTGTGTGATTGTTGGGAAATGGCCGGCGCTCACCAAAGAGGGTTTAATGTTTAACCACAGAATTTGTTAACTGGCTGAGATGTGAATGCCCTAAACCCAGACGGTTCACAGAAAGGACCACAAAAACGCTATCTACTAAGGCTATGCCCACATTCCTACTTTTTAGGTTAAAAATTGCATTTTCAACCAAAAATTATCTCCATCCAGGTGAGTGTTTTAACTCTGTGCCAGAAATTATCTCCATTCATAAAATACGCCTGAAAACGCATATCACATGACTATTTTCATACACTGGGTATGAACAGAAATAGATCGTCTACTCTGCAGTTCATTTAGTTTAATGCAGCAAACAGCATTGTTTCCAAATGTCTCCATTTTTGCCCATTGTGTTGTGGGGAGGTTGGTGCCTATCACACCCTGCACTGGGCAAAGGCAGGACACATCCAGGGTGAACACACAACCAATCACACTCACATCCACACCTAGGTTCAATTCAGAATAGCCAATTTGCCTAATGTGCATGTTTTTGGACTGAGGGAGGAAACCGGAGAACCCGGAGGGAACGCACACAAACACAGGGAGAGAACATGCAAACTCAGCACAGAAACACCCAAGTCTGGGACTCAAACCCGGGACCCTCTTTCTGTGAAGTGGATCTGCTAACCACCATAAATTGTGACCTCTACCTATACGCAGAGAATTCCGCTCGGTTAGTCAGTGGAAAAGATCTTAGTTATCGTCTGAATTGTATTTTCTTAGTATTTGGCTAGAGGAAAACAAATTATCATTACACCTTGGCAAAACTGAAAGTATTCTGTTAGGTTCCAAAACAAGACTCAAAAAATATAGTAAATTATCCATCTTTTGCAATAATGTTTCTATTTTGGCCAAAGATAAAGTCAAATATTTAGGCACAATCCTTGATCGAGATATGTCTGGTAATAGTGTTGGCGCCTCTGTCATTTTAAAAGTTAATACCAAACTTACACTTTTTATATAGAAAGTGGTAATTTTTTAACATCTAGGAGAGAAAGTCACATGTTCATCATTTATTTTACCTTGTTTTGATTATGCCTGTAATTCTTGGTACAGAGGTCTTACTAAAAGTTAAAGTGTAAACTGCAAACCTGTTAGAATAAAGTCATTAGGTTCATTTCAGGAAAGGGTAATAGGCATCACATAGAATCCTCTGATTTTAACAAACTAGGTTGGCTAAATCCACATTCAACCAATTTGTCAATGTTATTACATTCCAGGTACAATCAGCTTTCATTTTGTTTACCTAAAGTCAAATCTCAGGGACTCTTTTAAACTCATTTTAATATAACAATATAACATTGTAGAATTCATTACCTTTTAGTATTAAAAGTTCTCAGAGTAAAGATATTTTTAAAGTAAAATTTAAACAATTTTTCTTTCAACAGATGTGATATTATATGCAATAGTTATGGTGATAATTAAGCTGATGTGATAATGTTATACTTAAATAGCTAGTGCTAGTTGTATGGTAGTTGTTTTGTACATGCTTCACCAAGGTCAACTATGGAAATGTTATTTATCATGACTTACTTTTTAGTTCTCCTTTTTATTAAAGTGTGTACATGTACATTTTGTATAATTTATATTTATTTATGTACATGTTGGCACTTTTTTAAAAAAATATATTCATTCATTCACTTTGCCACTGCGCCGCCCAATGCTGTGACTAATAGGTAATAAACTGGCGTTTAAGACTATTAATCTTTACTCTTAGCCTTGCGTTATTTATCAAAACAGTACAGCACATCCTTTAGACCAGCGTTTATTAAGTGCTTTATAGACAGAGTCCCTCTAACCTCACTCACTTACTCATTTGCCGAACTGCTTAAACCCTTTTAGGGTCGCGGAGAGGCTATCTCGGCCATCACTGGCGGAACAGCTCAGCAGTCCATCGCATGGCCAACACATACACAACCATTCACATTCACACTCACACTCACCTCTAGGGATAGTTTGAAAAAGAGAATTACCCTACTGTGCATGGCTTTGGACTGTAGAAGGAAACCGAAGTACCTGGAGGAAACCCACACAAACTCCACACAGAAATGCCCTTGCCCGGGTCTCAAGCCCAGGATCTTGCTGTGAGGCAGGAGTGCTAACCACTACGCCACCGTGCCGGCCTCCCTCTTAACTGATAAATGAAATCCACAGGGCCTTCATGAACATTACATAATACCATATAAGCGTATTTACTACAGCCCAAGAGAAGAAGTGCTCAACTAATGCATTCATTAACCTTCCTACCTAACAAGACAAAAAAATGTGCAGGACAGGGGATCTTTCAGGACCAGGGATGGGAACCTCTGCTCTCTGCTGTGGATTTTGTTTAGGAAAGATACATTACAAAATAAACAAAATACATTAAGTACAAAAAAGAGCCAGAGGATTTGATCAACTCTATTTGCTCTGCATACACAATATCGCTGTGTGCCTGTGTAGCCTGTAGTCTTTTAGAGTGTTATTTATGTATGTCCTCAGAAATGAATGCTATTTGTGCACATGGTGCAGTGCTGATGTAAATAGTGGGGTTATGAATCTAGCACCTTGTGACATTGTGTCTACAACTGACTAAACAAACAAACTGGCAGTGGGTCTTAGATCGCGTACTTATGTACTGGTTTAGACACTCATCACTAGTATTAATATTCACCGGTGTTCATATCACAGGTCAGAATTTGAAATTAGTCTTTAATCTACTAAAAGGTCTGTTTTGAATTTTCTGGTTCCTCAAATTCTTTTAAGGGGAAGATCAGAGTTTCAATCTGAGATGACGTCCATGACAAGAGTCACGATGACAAGCAGAAAGTTTTGAAGGGAAGCAGCTTGTGTGTGTGCTTAAATTTGCTGTGCATAAAACCAATAAATATTATAGTTCAACTTGGAGAGCAGACAGTCAGGGATGTTTAAGCTCTGACATGCCATCTACAACTCCCGGCAAAAATGATGGGATCACCACACTTAGAGGATGTTCACCTTAATTTCTTTGCTTTGCAGCAAATAAACCCACAAATGTGACACCATTTTTGTTCAATACCTCAAACCACACCTCGAACAAATACAATTTTATTATTTAAATTGCCTATATGTTTTCCAGATTATTAGAGGAAACGTCACTCAATGTTGAGGAAAAAATGGAATCCCCTTGTGATTTGCATTTCTAAAACAAATACCTGCACAACACTAAAAATGCAGATTAGCCTGCAGTTAAAAAGTGAGTGCTTACAGACCTTATCAAGCTGTCGGACTTGACTAATTACAAGGAAACAGAGTAAACCAACAATAACAATAGTTACAATAGTAGGGGTGGGCGGTATGGCAAAAATCTACTATCAAGATATAAATAATCTTATATCATGGTAACAGTATATAATATCACAATCTAGAATTTTTCTCAAGTAATTTAAATAATGGCTTATATAAGCAGACTCTTTTTTATCATGTTTGATTTTCTTCTTTTATTTGTGTATTTCTACACAAATGAAAATACCAGACTAGTCTGGCTCCAGTCAGTCAGTGTCAAAATCACATCACCAAAATCTGCATATCAAAAAAGGGTGTACCTGCACCTGCTGTTGTTTAATTTTAAAATGCTGCCAAAATAAACTAGTGTGTAAATACCTGGTACTCTCACTCCAAATTTACCACAAAAACAAGCTTTTTTAAATTCTGACCCTGCATTCTTCATATAAACCTGGCTGGTGCTCTCTGAACTCCAGCTTTTCAGTAGTATAAATCAGAAACATGTCCTTACATATGTGTGTCGTTATGGCATGGGTAATTTCCTTGCATTGTCTAGATTTCTTGTCATGTGTAAATACCTCTGACAAAATACTGTTAACGGCATTTAATTCGTCACTTGTGCAAGTGCTTATTTGTATATTTTACCTCCACTGTCTAAACACTGTATAATCTCTACCAGTGGACAATTTATACCATCAAGATGGTATATACTTTCATATCACCCAACCCTAGGTCAAGAGGTAAATCCAATACAGAGTGTGAAAATAGATGCAGGTTGTTTTCAGTCAGTTGTGTCTAAAATTTGGTACAAGTCTAAACAAAATGGGAAGATTACGAAAGGATGACACATGGGTACACCAAGTAAGACATCAAAATTTCAGAATGCAATAAAAGCAATATATCTTAAAAATAGAAACTGCAAAACAAAATAAATGACAAACAAATTAGCAGAAACAAGAGTCGTTGTTTGTGTCAGAACTACGAGCTGTAATTTATAGGCATTTATATTTACTGTAGAAAAGCTGAAGAAAAATCAGCACTAACACCTAATCAGATGTAAACAAGGTAACAGTCGGTTAAAGAGAAGCAATCATTGTGTGTGGATGATGAAACATAACTCTGCACTGGCCAAGGAGATGATGCTGGAACTTTTGTCTGGTGCTATTTTAAAGAAACTTATAAAGATGATGCCTGAAGCAAACTATAAATTATGATATGGGGTTATATGTCAGGTGACGGACCAGGGGAGATGGCACTCATTGCCTCAACAGTCAGTGCAGAGGACTACACTGACATTTTAACACTTTCTCATTCCATCAATAGAAAATAAGTTGATGGTGTTTAAGTAATTTTTCAGGAAGATAATGCATCTTACCACAGAGTAGAAAAAGTTATTGATTTTCTTCGAGAAGTCATGGTCTGGAAATAGTCCTGATCCAAATCCGATTTAAAGTTTCTGGTGTAAAGTTAAAAAAATTGGTCCATGACAAGGCTCAATTCTGCAAAGCAGTTCTGTCAACTGCTCTTTGAGAAAGTTAGAACCAACTTCATTCATTTGTTCATTTTCTGAACCGCTGGCGCCCATCTCAGCCGACTCTGGGCGAGGGCAGAGTACACTCTGGATAGTTCACCTGGCCATCACAGGGTAGAATCAACTTCATGGAGGATATTATTTTTCATTGTTGAAGTCCATGAGTCAAAGAATTCAGGCTCAATGAACTTGGCACTCGGAGAGCAGTTGGGGGTTAGGTTCCTTGCTCAAGGCCACTTCAGCCGTGAAGGGGGGATTTCTCCCCATCCACCACACATTTTTCCTGCTGTTACTGGAATTGAACCAGTGACCTTTCGGTCCCGAATCTGCTTCTCAAACCATTAAGTTTACCACTTACCAGTTGAGTATAGTGTAGATTGGTTTTAATCCAGGAAATGTTAAGTAGCTTTAGATTCAACATCTTGTACACGATTCAATTTCAATTTTCAATTATTGTTCCAATTTTCAATTTTCTATGTTGTTCCAGCAAGAACTGTAGATCATTAAACCCCTTTCATTAAACTGTTCTTAAAACTCTAGAGTAAAAATGTATTTCTCATACTGACTTCTAATCATCATTGCAGTTGTTGTGGCTGTGAAAATTTTTATTTTTATGTAGTTTTTATGTAGTAGCTCTATCACAGACTGATATAAATGAATCCCTGTCTTTCAAAGACGAAACATCATCAGAATAAAGTTTCACTTTTAAAAGATTTTTACTGATAACAAAAGGCATTTTGGGAGTTTTTTGAAGCAATGTGCATTAACCAACGGTCATAAGAAAAATACACAGGCTGGTTGATGAAATGACTCCTGGTCTGATTTCTTTCCGACCCAAACTCCTGCAGCCTATCAGTGACACACGTCAGGTGATTACACTTCATTAAAAGGATATTTTCCAGCCTGCTTCACTGACACATCCGTAATGTGCCAACAGCAGTGATGGGTCAGCAACAGCACTTCGGCCTCAAAGCAAGAAGGTCCTGGGTTTGAGTCCCAGGCTCAGCAAGGGCATTTCTGCCTGGAGTTTGTATGCTCTCCCCACGCTTGTATGGGTTTCCTCTGGGCACTCCAGTTTCTTCCCACAGTCCAAAGACATGCGCATTAGATTAATTGCCTGCTTCATTGGCTGCTCCTAGATTTGAGTGTGAGCGGTTGTGTGTGTTGGCCCTGCGAGGGACTGGCAAGCTGTTCAGGGTGTACCCTGATTTGGCCAGAGTCGGATGAGATAGGCTTCAGCCTCCAAATGACCCTAATTGGATATGCATTTTGGCAAATAAATGAATTAATGACTTTTATCCTTCTTTTTTCCAAAATTTCTATGGTGGGAAACCCATACTATCTAATCAAAGTTCCAATTAGAAGGACTGAAGCTGGAACGGTTTCTTTTTTAATGAAATTCTTCTTTTGCTTTACTACTGTATGTTTGGTATTCATGAGCCCAGTAAAGCTTTACAGACTTGAAACATTTAGAAATCATGAACGCAAATGCCTATCTGACTTAAACAAGCAAAGTGTGCGTCTATCAAATATTATCTCGATCAGCAGTCACTGCTTAAAGGCCATGTCCTGATCATGTGGTCCTGTAACCAGAGCAGTAAAACAGACAGGAAGAAGATTATTTCCTGTTAAATTGTGCAAATGCTGAATGAAATGTTACCATCGTCTGTGACTGCCTGTTTGATGGAAATTCAGCTGTAATGTAACCCAATAGGTGCAGAGGATCAGATGGTAAATTAATCCGAGCGCTGCGGGACAGACGTGGCTGATCTGTAAGCTTTGAGTTCCTCTAAACTCTTCCTCCTGATGATTCAGAGCTTCACACAGGACCCAGGCTAACAGGTCTACCTTTGTATCACCTTCATGTAAGAAGGAGACTACTCATGTTGTTTAATTTTGTTTAATGTATGCTCATGGTGATGTGGTAAAAGTCTTTGAGCGATGCTTTGAAATAAAGAAGAATTTACAGATTTGTAAATTGTATTAAAATCCACCAGTGTTTGGTGTCTTTCTTTGGGTCCTTTATGTTTAAGCATTGGTTCTGACAGTGTGAGTGCATGTTTCAGTCTGAGAATTCACTGCTAGCACTGAAAGTAAAGATGGTTTAAAACATTAAAACCGTTTGAGTTTGTGTGTAAGCCGTCCTCAATGGGGTTTAGTGTTAAACAGGCAGTTGGTTTTATATCAGCTCTTACAGGATGATCCTCTTTTTCTCTACGGGTTTTATAATTTAGCTTAAAAAAAACTCTTACCTCAAGTCTTGCGTAAATCCAACACATAAGCATTTGATCACGAAAGTCAGACTTAAACTTAAAGAGTGTCTTTGTGTCTTCCCAGTGCATGGCATATTATGTCACCCCTCTGTTATTACTGGAAGCTAAATGCGGCTTTGTGCTCCAGGAGATAAGGGAGGTGGCGTTATACTGGGGGGGAGGAGCGGCACTTGCTTCAGGTGTGTGTATGTGTGTGCGTGTTTGTGTGTGTTGTATTCCTGAAGCTACTCATTGCTCTCTGAGGCCTCCCAGGTTAATGTTTTGCTATCAGGTTCACCCTCTCTACTTGCATTCTTGCAAAATCATCATTGACCTCCTTTTCTTTCTTTTTTTCATTTACAATTTAATGCTTTACTCTCTACATCTGTAGAGTGCTGTTACATTTTTCAGTCTCACACCCAATCTTTCACTGAAGGTGTCATAACTGTTGGTAATGAATACCAGTTCAGCAACTACCAAAACTGACAATAAGATCACCTTGTGTTTATGAATACAATAAATGAAACATTTGGGCCGTTAGGTGAGGCTTTGGCTCTGTTCCAAACACTACAATTCGTGTCTACTTAGTGCTATTTGTAGAAGGACTTATTTCATGAATACACATGAACTTAGTATTCATCATTAGTTCACAGTGCTGATGTATTCTGTAATCTGATTGGTGAGAAGGTGTTGAGGAGAGAGGTGTTTCTCTAGAGGTCAAACTGTTTCTGTGGTAAATACTAATTCATTCGGAGTTGTATGTTTCCTGTAAACAGATTTTTTAAACTGAGTTACTTGACAAAGAAATACAAACATCCATTGTCAAGTTAAATGAGGCGTGTATGTAAGGAGTCTCCAGTGTCAGTGCTTTGAAAAAATCAGTATGTTTTTTACCAGAGGAGTTTTCTTGTTTCTCACTATAATTGTCTCTCAATACAATGCTAAGTTTTTATTTATTTGTTTGTTTTTTTTGTTTGAAATGTCTGTCTCTCATTGTTACAAGAGATTGTTTATAAGTATTACGTTCCATAAATAACAGGTACTAACTTGTGTAAATGTATCTATTAAAAACTATGACACATTGCTCTAATTTATTACTTTATTACTATATGCTCCTGGAATGACATGATCTGAGTGGTTAGCTATCACGCAATAACAATTTTCACCATAGGTGAGATGGATCCACAGTGACATTCAGTGAGCCTGAGGCGCATAATTGTTTTAGTATATATTACACAGGAACACTTGTGCCCATTAATTCTACTCATTCACATAATGTTAGTAGCTACTACACCATGCACTGTAAAGGTATATCCAAGTGGCCATGGTAGTTGCTATTCATAAAAAGGTCGGCCTAATAGCTGGCAAACAGCTGCAATATAATAGGAAAAGACACTACATGAGATGCTATAAGAAAATAATCAGGTGATAATGGGCACAAAGTACCACCACATTACTGATTATTTTCCATTAATACACGGCTCATTTAAATACGCAATTCGGATTAGTCGTTTATGATATTTAGCAATCTGTTTTTTTGTTTTTTTTAATAATAGAACACTGCTAACAGAACATTGCTATTAAGTTGTCATTAATAGAAGCAATAAAATAATTTTCATTGCAATAATTTTTATACTTTATGTAATAAGCAGGGGCGGCAGGGTGGCGCAGTGGTTAGCACATTGTCCTGAGAGCAAGAAGAACTGGGTTCAATTCCCAGGCTGAAGCATGTTCTCCCCATGTTTGCGTGGGTTTCCTCTGAGTACTCCTGTTTCCTTCCACAGTCCAAAAGAACGCACAGTAGGCTAATATGCTGTTCTAAATCATCCGTAGGTGCAAGTGTGAGAGTGAGTGTGAATGGTTGTATGTGTGTTGGCCCTGCAACGGTCTGGTGAGCTATTCTGGGTGTACCCTGCCTTCGCCCAGAGTCGCCTGAGATAGGCGCCAACCTCCCCACAACCCTAATTAAGATTAAGTGGTTTAGAAAATGAATGAATGTAATAAGCAGCATAATGAACTCTGAGTAAGTCATTACTGCAAAATACACCCATTCAGGGTGATGAGAGGTTCCTCTGCTGTGCATCAGGATCGATCCTGATCCCCCTGTAAGGGTTTATCTAATTTATATTTATGGTATTTGTCAGCTACCCTTATCCAGAGGGCCTTACATTTATTATTTTTTATACCGCATGAACAATTGAGGGTTACATACCTTACTTAAAGGCCCAACAGTGGCAGCTTGGCGCTACTGGATCTTGAACCCTCAACCTTTGGATAAGTGACCTAGAGCTTCAACCACTGTGCCACCACTGCCCATGTTTAATAATAATGACCAGTTCACTATGCATGATCCCTCACATCACACCCTTCCTAGAAGTAGCGAGTCATTTCCAATGCTATTAATATTCCACCGTGTTAGGTTTGAAAAACACTCCACAACAGTATGACAACATCCTCGGCCACAAACCATAACTGTACCATGAGACTGGAGGATCTATACTTTAACTTCTTCATTCAGTTTTTACACTGCTATTCGATATGACACATAGAAGAAGAAAAAGTCTGAGGTGAGTTTTGTAGGGATCACTACCCGTGAATTTCTGGAGGTTTTGTTGCACCACCAGCCCTTATGTACACAAAATCATTGAACTTGTTTCTTTGAAGGGTGAGCTGTTTGTGATATAAACTGACACTGCACCCAGACAAATCGTCCGTGTTACATGAACGCCTTGAGTGCACAAGTCAGAAAATGGATAGCGATGTTTAATAATGTGCGCTAGACATTTTGCTGTGCAAGGTGTTCTGCTGCAACAACATGCAATCACATGAGACAGCTTTCTCACAACAGCTTAAACCAAACATGGCTATCTGCCTCTTATGTACTTTTATAGAAATGGCATTTCGGTGGCATATTTCTCAAATGAATCTGCCACGGTTGGTTTGTTTGTTTAACTGTTTTTGATTTATTTTTATTTTTTATTTTTTTAAAGGCTGTACCATCCTACTGACCAGAAGTGATGTGGAAAAAAATAAACATGCTTCTAAAAATATATTTTTGTCCTTATGTATGGTTATTCTCATTATAGAAAGATTAAAAAACAACACAGCAGCTCTGCCCTAGAAGTGTGGGTAGTTAAAAATGTCTGACGTAGGCTGAAGTGTCCATCAATGCCTCCAGAGGACACTCGAAAACTCCCTGACCGTAGGGGGAAAAATATGTACTTAGATGACACCAAATCTGTAGTACTTACTGTACGTCTGTGTATCCATCTTTAATATGACACTGATATGATATTACAATCTTTGTCTGACAAACATCATCCTCTCTGCCAGCTTCATGAGAAATTACTCAGCCAGTGTCACTCATTGCCACTTGATTGGTGTCATGGTGGATCTGGAACCTATCCAGGGAACACGCCTTGTGAACTGGGAATACACCCGAGATGAGACGCCAGTCCATTGCATGGCACCATACACACCACTTTCTTAGAAACACACAACTTATAGTC
>JAQMYF010000002.1:16610199-16624573 GCA_030014195.1 Neosilurus mollespiculum | reverse complement strand
TATATATATAGCGTGGGGCAAAAGTTTTATGACCTACTGAACTCAGAGTGCAATCTCGCTTGTGTAACCTATTTCCATTGTTTTCGCCTTCAAGATGATGGACAAGAGGTTGCCAAACCTTCTCAAAATCTTAAAACTTGTCCTTCATTACCAATCATACAGTTTATTATTTTTCTACAACATCGTACCCCTTTGTGTTTTATTTTTTAATTAAATAATGAATAATTATTATTACCTTTTTATTATCAGTGCACAAACCTGGCAGTATTTAAGTTACTCCAAATCTGTTATTAATATTAAAATCATACATTTTTTATTTAACACAAGGGTAGAGGATTACAAAAACCTATACACATGTTTCACATGTGCATGGCCATTTAGCTGGTGTGTTTACTCAGGACTGCTGCCATGAACTGCTGAAGAGAGGGTAAAACTGGAGAGACACACACAGGTGCCAGCTTCACTTTTCCCTCCAAAACATGGAGGTGTCAATCCCAACACGCCTTGGCGTTCTCTCACGCTCCCTGTGAGAGAAAGGCTGAGGACGATTTCTGAAAAAATGACTTACACAGATGAACAGGGTTCCAGATTTCCCAATGCTGAACACTCCGGGAAAACCAAGGCTGGACGTGTGAAAAGTGTGAGAGTGGTCAGGCCTTTCTGCTTGACCTTTTCAGTGTAGGTCAGAGTTAGTTCACTAATATGTTAAGTAGGGTCAGAGAGAATCCGAACTGATTGCTTTCATTATTACTTGTGAGTTATTTACCATCTTACAGTGGTGCGAAAAGGTGTTTGCCCCCTTCCTGATTTCTTATTTTTTTGCATGTTTGTCACACTTAAATGTTTCAGATCATCAAAAAATTTTAATATTAGTCAAAGACAACACAAGTAAACACAAAATGCAGTTTTTATATGAAGTTTTTTGTTTTTGTATTAAGGGAGGGGGGAAAAATCCAAACCTACATGGCCCTGTGTGAAAAAGTGATTGCCCCTAAACCTAATAACTGGTTGGGCCACCCTTAGCAGTAATCAAACTTTTGCGATAACTTGCAATGAGTCTTTTAGAGCGCTGTGGAGTAATTTTGGCCCACTCATCTTTGCAGATTTGTTGTAATTCAGTCACATTGGAGGCTTTTTGAACATGAACCACCTTTTTAAGGTCATGCCACAGCATCTCAGTAGGATTCAGGTCAAGACTTTGACTAAGCCACTCCAAAGTCTTCATTTTGTTTTTCTTCAGCCATTTAGAGGTGGATTTGTTGGTGTGTTTTGGATCATTGTCCTGCTGCAGAACCCAAGTTCGCTTCAGCTTGAGGTCACAAACGGATGGCTGGACATTCTCCTTCAAGATTTTTTGGTAGACAGTAGAATTCATAGTTCCATTTATCACAGCAAGTCTTCCAGGTCCTGAAGCACCAAACCAGCCCCAAACCATCACACCACCACCACCATATTTTAATTTTGGTGTGATGTTCTTTTTCTGAAATGCGGTGTTACTTTAATGCCAGATGTAATTGGACACACACACCTTCCAAAAAGTCAGTCCGAGTATTTTCCCAAAAGTCTTGGGGATCATCAAGATGTTTTCTGGCAAAATTGAGACAAAGCTTAAGGTTCGTTTGGCTCAGCAGTGGTTTTCGTCTTAGAACTCTGCCATGCAGGCCATTTTTGCCCAGTCTCTTTCTTATGGTGGAGTCATGAACACTGACCTTAACTGAGGCAAGTCAGGCCTGCAGTTCTTTGGTTGTTGTGGGGTCTTTCATGACCTCTTGGATGAGTCAGTCGGGGTTATTTTGGTCAGTCAGCCTCTCCTGGGAAGGTTCACCACTGTTCCATGTTTTCGCCATTTGTGGATAATGGCTCTCACTGTGGTTCAAGCCAAGCCCGGGACTCAAACCCAAGACCTTCCAACCCAGTTAGCTGCACTGGGGGGACAGAGGTGACAACCCGTTGACAGTGGGGCTTGAACCCTCAACCTTGGGATCAGTAATCCAGCACCCTACCACCAGGTCACAACTGCCTCATTATGCAGTACTTTTCTGTAATAAATATTTCAAACGAAAAGCCTCAGAAAAAAAGATTATATACAAATTCTCCAAAACTGAGTGACTTCCTATTGGCCTGCCAAAGAGATAATGTATAAAATCCATAATAATAGTTCTACACCAATCAGCCATAACATTAAAAACATTATGAGCACTAACAGGTGAAGTGTATAACATTATTCTTTTTACAGTATCACCTGCCAAGGAGTGGGATATATTAGACAGAAAGTAAACAGTCAGTTCTCAAAGTTGATCTGTTGGAAGCAAGAAAAATGAGCAAGTTTAAGGATCTGAGTAACTCTGACATGGGCCACATTGCAATGGCTAGACAACAAGGTGTCTTCATCTCCAAAATGGTGGGTCTTGTGGGGTGTTTCTGGTATGCAGTGGTACGTACCTACCAAAGGTGGTCAAAGGAAGGACAACCAGTGCACTGACAAGAGTGTCATGGATGCCAAATACGCGTACGTCTGGTCTGATCCCACAGAAGAGCTACTGTAGCACAAGTTGCTGAAACTGTTAGTGCTGTCTTTGCTAGAAAGGTGTCAGAACACAGTGTATTGCAGCTTGCTGTGTATGGGGCTGCATAGTCTCAGACCAGTCAGGCGGATGGTTGTATTTCTTATTACAGGACCTTCTGACGCCAGCTATTTCAACCATATTGTTTGAAGTAATCTAATTCAAGACATTAAAACTAGCTGACTAATTTTTCCAATTATATAAAGAACGAGGTTGAAATTGTAGCTGATTTTAAGACCATTACCACAGAAACTGAATCACGTCAACTTTCAATGTTCTTTCATTTTTATTCCACAGCATTGTTAAATTGGGTGGCATGGGAGCGTAGTAATCAGCAGGTTTGCTTCACAGCTCTGAGAACAGCAGCTCTGACAGAAGCACTGAATGTCATTCGGATCAGTTGTGTATAGTATGGTGTAATATACTCATTCTATTAGGTTATCATTTCTGTACTAACAATTTAATTCACTGAGACATGTGAGTCAATGGCGGATGTGTCACATAACCTAAGGTCAGTAGTCATCTATCCATCATCTACATCGTTCATCTGTCAGGGTCGCGGAGACTAACGCAATCCATTCACAGTGCATCACAGGGCTAACACAAATAACCACTCACTCTCACACCTAGGAACAATTTAGACTAGCCAGATGACCTAGAGTACCTGGAGGAAACCCATGCAAGCACATAAGAACATAAAAATTGTCCACAAAAAGGCCACAAGATTCGAACCCAAACCCTTTTCTCTGTGAGGCAACAGTGTGAAGCACTGAGCCACCATGCTGCCCATCAACTGCTATTTTTTAATGTGCAGTTATTTTACAAAAATAAATAAATAAGACATGTTAAACATTTTCGGAAAGAGTCTCCAGTTTCAGAGTTTCCACCAAACGAATATTTTTGGCCAAGGACATTCTGTTTTCACTATAACATGACAAACTGCATGTTGTAATGTTGATAAAGGCATAGAAGGCATAAGGTATAGAAATACTGTATGTGTATAAAATGATGAATAGATGAATGAAAAATCAGTGCTTTCACTATTTAAGAGTCTCAAATATCTATAGGCTTTTCTAAGCATTTCACTGCATATTGTACTGTGTATAATTTGCATGTGACAAATAAATTTGAATTTGAATTTGAATTTGAATTTGAATTTGAATTTTTTCTGCCCCAAAATCATACGGTACTGACTATGAGCTGAAAGTCTTTAATGGACATTATAGTAGGATTAAGCAGTTTGGCAAATGAGTGAGTAAGGGAGTGAGCTTTTAATTTCAAAATGGAGAAAATGCCATGTAAGATAAGAATCATAATCAGATGATGATAATAACAATAATCATCAATATGCTCATACCCTGCTTATCAGTCTGTGTTAATAAAAGTTTTCATGCACAGGTTCAGTGGGATGAACTAAAACATGAAATAAGGCTGAGATATTCTGCACGTGAATCGCCAAACATGCTGCATTTTCACAGCTTCAGTGTCAATGGCTATTTGACTCATAGGTTTGAAGACGCCCTGATCATTATTCAGTGTAAATGTCACACCTCAAGTGTAACACACTAATAGAGGTTATTAAGCATAATTAAACCTCATTAAGGTCAAGTATGCTGGCTTTGAAATATAAGCACAAAGCTCAAGAATCATCTTGACTTTTTAATATTTCATGTCTCAGTTTATAAATCTTTTTTTTTTTTTTCATTTTAAAAATGAAAGGATGAGTTTAAAAGAATGGACTGTATTTTGAAATATAAGTATACACTAGATATTTTTTATTCTTTAAAAGTATGCAGGACATTTTGAGATATTAAGGATATTTTTAAAAGATAAGTATTGTAGCAAATACTGAAAAGTGTTACATGATTATCCATTGACAAATTCAGCTACAAATATATTTGCTTAAAAAAAACCAACACCCATTCCTCCTTAACATCCAATGACAAACATGTATTTCATATTAGATTATTAGAATAAGATGAATACAGTCTGAGAGCTGACTTGTGCTGGGTTGTTGTTTGGAAGAGGAGTCGGAATTCACACCTCCACTCCTGGAGCTCTTTCCCACACAGAGTCCTGCTGCATGGAGGCTGCAGAGGTGTCACCTCACACCTCTGAGTCCAGCATAAAAACCTCCAGCCTGTAGGGTCTGCCTTCATTCGCTCTCTAAGCTCTCAGCGTAAAAACCTCCAGCATCATTTGCTCTGCAATCTTCCAATCTACAAATCTCAAGCTTACTTCTCCTGCTTTTATTTGCTTTTCACCTCTCAAGTATGGATACCTCTAGTGTCATCCACCATCCTCACAGCCGATGGAGCAGCCCAAGCTCTGACTCTGAGCTCTACAGCGTCTCCTCTCCTGAAACTGTCTCTCCAGTACCTTCCATGGACCTCAACTGCTCTCCATCTTACCATCCCAAACTTGCCAAGCTTCAAAAAACCACCTCTAGACTGACTAAAACGCCTGGTTCTCCTTCAGTTCTAGCCAGGAGGACACGAAGATCTAGGCTGAAGAACCCGAGCGAGCAGCGTCAGAATGCCAGCGAGAAAGAGAAGCTCAGAATGAGGGACCTAACCAAAGCTCTTCACCATCTCCGGACCTACCTGC
The DNA here is from genome assembly GCA_030014195.1 of Neosilurus mollespiculum. NCBI lineage: Eukaryota > Metazoa > Chordata > Actinopteri > Siluriformes > Plotosidae > Neosilurus > Neosilurus mollespiculum. The sequence continues at coordinate 16,619,402 of JAQMYF010000002.1, read as the reverse complement.
CTCCATCAGTTGCCCCTGTCGGGCAGACACTGACCAAGATCGAGACTCTGCGCCTCACCATCCGCTACATCTCGTACCTGTCAGCTCAGCTCGGGCTTAGTGAAGAATATCTGTCTCAAAGGAAGCAGATGAGCAATGGGGATGGATGGAGATCCTCTCCAGAGATTGTGGGCTACTTTCAGTGCCGATCTACAAGTGCTGAGTGGGGAGAGGGGCCAGGATATGGAGATTATTCAGAGCAGCATCAGACTGGCAGCAGTTTGGAATACTCAGAGCAGGGAGTGGACATGAGCCAGTACAGCACACAGCTTTCAGAGCCAGTAACGGATCAGATCTACAGCTCGGAGACAAACACATTTCAGCAACAGCAGTGTGCTCAGTTCACACAGTCCTGCCAGGTATGAATGCAATGATAATCAGTTATCACTGATCAGTTACCTAAACACAATTCCACAATTCTCTAACAATGTAACTCAAAGAAAGAAATTGATGAAAATTGACCAAATACAAATAGGGATCAAATCACTGTTCTTGATCGGTAGATTAGACACATAATAAATATGGTACCAATTAAAGTATACTTTCTTACGGAAGCTTGTGTTAGTAGTATCACTAATATTCCCTCTGCTCTCTGTTCCAGGTTTACAGCTATCAGCTTGTTCCTCCAGCCTTTTGGAGCTGAACACTGCAGCATTGTCTTCTACCAAACTCTCTGGCACACCAAAACTCCTCCATAGTGTGAAATCAAACATACTGTCCATTGAAATGAATGTCTAAAAACGTAGCTTTAAATCTTAGACAGTAGATAATAATTTAATTTTTATACTAATTTATACATATATATGTATGTTATGTGTCTGTCTTTTGTAAATAAAAAATAAATACAAAATTATATTTAATATGTATTTATAATAAAGCCTGTATTTTAACTAAAGTGTCCTGACTCCATGTACTCCATGTTGAATTCTAAACAAATGAATCGTTAATGTTTCTTCAGGAAGACATTGAGTGCGTTCAGGGTTTTGAAGCAATACTGAAGCAATAAAGTTGGGGGAATGTACTGTAATTCTTTTTCTGGGAAGTTTTATATCAAGTAATAAATATGATGAGATTTAGTTACTCTTATGGGAGTTCTGGCACTTTTCAGTTCAGCTCAATTCAGCAATAAAATCCGGCTTCAAGTTTTCAGTAATTCAGTGAAGTCTTTCTCGACCATCTGTTTACTACAGTAACATTAAACTTGCATGTTTGTATGTATGCAGTATGTTTGTTCATTCATTCATTCATTCATTCATTCATTTTCTGAACCGCTTAATCCCATCTCAGCCGACTCTGGGTGAGGGCAGAGTACGCCCTGAACTGCTCGCCAGGCCATCGCAGGGCAGAAACAAGCTGACGGCAACCCAGTGGCCTTCTCTTTACAAACAACAGCAATGGTTCTTTTACATGTCTCTCACCATAGACAATGAGAGACATGACTGGCCTTTGATAACCCAGTTATCTGCACTGGGGGAGTATGCACACACAGCTACACATCTGCCAATCTACAAATACAGGCAATGGTCATATCAACATTCAGAATGCATAAAAAATACACAATTCAAAAGCTCAGTGATTTTAATCATTGCAAGTGTCAGATGACTGGTGTAAGTTTTTCTACTGAATTGCCGAACTGCTGATCTGGAATTTTTAGCCTCAACACTTTATAGAGTTTACATGGAAAGGTACAGTAGTGGCAGTTCTACGTATAGAAATGCATTGTTAAAAAGAGAGGACAATGAAGAACTGCCAGGTGAATGATCCTGGTTCGAGCTGATAGAAACTCAGATGATACACTTGTACAATTGATCCACTAAATATGATAGTGGGTCCATTATTATGTCTATTTTTGTTGTTTTTGAGTGTTAGGTGCTGAAAGAATAATAAAAAGCAGTATCTTTCATAACAGTAATGGCCTAAATCAAGATCAACTTCCATTTTGGCTAGATTGATAGTGTAATCAGACAGTAGGTATTACGTCAGTTGCAATATCAGTCAGTGGCTCAGCATTTTGGCATTTTAGAGAATACTGCAGGCCTTTTCGTATGAATAAATTGCTGGGGGGTCATTATCACACTTGTAAAATTGTTCAGGAATGTGATTTTATACTTTTGGCATGGAGACAACTATTGCAGCAAAGGAGAAATAATAACTCATTCATTCATTTCAAAGCCACTTAATCCTCATTAGGGTCACAGGGATGCTGGCAACTATCTCATCCGACTCCTGAACAGCTCTCCAGGCCATCGCAGGGCAACACACACACAACCATTCACACTCACATCCACACCTAGGTGCAACAGCCAATTAGCTTACTGTGCATGTTTTTGGACTGTGGGAGGAAATCGGAGTACCTGGGGGTAACCCATCCAAGCACGGGGAGAACATGCAAACTCCACACAGGGACACCCCGAGCCAGCGAATTGAACCCAGGACCTTCTTGCTGTGAGTGGACGTGCTAACCACTGCGCCACTGTGCCACACTGAGAAATAATCACTGAGATTCATTTGATTTGGTAACACTTAATAATTTAGACATATATTAGAAGGTCTTTGTTGATGTTTTATAGTCCAAATAAAATGTACAAAAAAAGTTATATCTACTTATGTTCTGCACATTGTGAGCTGTTTCTAGTGCTAAAGTGATTCAGGTAAACAAAAGAAAAAGGGAAAATGACAAAATCTGAGCAGCATGAACATTGGTGTCAAAACACATCTCTTGTATTCAGGACACTGTTGATGCTAATATTTGATCTACTCTGGTTTTTATTATAGCCTTTGAACTTCTCCAGGCTTCTCCTGAATTGTTTTTTTTTTTTTTTTTAATGGACACTGTTGTACTCAGTGGCTCATTTGTGTTGTGCATGTCGAACCATGAGGTGAATGAATAAGCATCAGATCCTTTATAACTTTTAAGTTGCAAGGTGGAGGCTACATAGATCAGACTTGTTAGTGTCATCACATCCCATGGTCATTTTTGGTCAGACTGAGATCTGGGGGATTTAAAGGCCAAGTGAATACCTTGAACTGATTGTCATGTTTTTCAAACCATTCCTAAACAATTTTTTGCAATGTGGGAGGGTGTATTATCCTGCTAAAGAGGCCACTGCCATTAGGAAATACAACTGCCATGTATTTGGTTTGCTACAATGTTTAGGTGGGTGGTATGTGTCAAAGTAACATCTACGTGAACGCCAGGTCCCAAGGTTTCCCAGCAGAACATTGCCACTGGCAGTTTGTCTTCCTCCCATAGTGCATCACAGTGCCATCCCTTCCCCTGGTAAGTAACTTGCACAGGGTTAGGGTTACATGATATAAAAATTGTTATTCATCAGAACAGGCCACATTCTCACGGTGTGCTGTGGTCCAGTTCATGTGCCCAGTGTAGGCAATGTTGGTGTTGAACTTTTTCAGAAATTTCTCCTACAGTAGCTCTTCTATGGGATTGAACCATATGCACTAGCCTTGCTCTCCACTCATATCAGCAAGCCTTGAGTGCCCATAACCATGTCGCCCATGACCCTGTTGCATACTGGGAAAACATCAAGACCTGATATTTTGGAAATGATCTGACCCTATGAAAGCATCAAATGATCTGTGTCTCCGTTAGCAAAAGCTCCAACAATCACTTTAAAGAATTAGTTCAAAGAGTCAACTCACTGGCAAACAAGACATTACTAGTTTTTACTGTACAGGAATCGCCCCACAAAACAAAAGTTGCAAGTGTAGGTAGGTAGGGTAGACTGAAGTTAAATCTCTCTCTCTCTCTCTCTCTCTCTCTCAACTGATGTTAGCTGTGACAGGATAACTGTTTTAATAAAGTTACCTAACCAGTCACCTTTTCAATTTGGTTGCACTGTGGTTTTCCTCTTCCACGTTTGTTCAAATTTAGTAAATTGAATTTACTGCCATGTAGCATCTTGCCCAACAGATGGCGCCAGTACACTGAGATGCATGACATTAACAATAAACTGGCAGAGACTAAAAATGATAGTTACTGCCACTTTACTGTTACTACATTGGATGCATAATATATGTATAATATACTATGGAAGAAAATTGTATAATAGTGTATTTAGTGAGAGAGTGGTAGGACTATATAAGATAGTATTCGTAAAACCAGAGGAATATAAGTGGATTTTTTTAAATATATGTTCAATTTGTAATTTTTCTCTCTTACAATACAGGTTTTGTTTACAAGCTACAACTCTCGGGTACAACAAGGTTACTCCTAATTATTTCATATTTTTTTGTTTGTTTGTTTGTTGTAGTTCCTAAATGGCCATGCTTATTCAAAATGGGTTCCTATTTATAAGCCTGTTACTATGTTATTATGCTTCCACAAACTACTCATCCACCAAATTACTGCATGACTACCATGCTAAGTATTGTGGTATGAATTATTTACTAGTATGGGTTCTAAGACATGGCCAGATTTTGGCATTCCTGTCATTCAAATTAGATTGCTAACTAATACTGAAAATAATACTGAAAGTATTATTTTCATATACTGTATGAGCAGCACAGTTTAAATCCCAGGTCAGAAACTCACTGTGGGTCTAAAAGATTAAATGAAAAAGTAAATATGTTCCACAGTAGTTCATTCATTCTTTCATTCATTTGCCACACAGCTTTATCTTACTAGGGTTGCGGAGAGAAAGCAACCTATCTCTGCTAACTCTGGTCGAAGGCGGGGAACACCCTGAACAGCTTGCCAATCAATTGCAGGGTCAACACACAGTCATCCATACTGGTTACACTGGTGGCTCATAGGTTAAGGCTCTAGGTTATTGATCCAAAGGTTGTGGGCTCAAGCCTCAGTACCACCCAGCTGCCACTGCAGGGCCTTTCACCCAAATGAGGATGGGTTTCCATTTTTGAGTCTGGTTCCTCTCAAGGTCTGTTCCTCATTTCAACTGAGGGAGTTTTTCCTCTCCACCGTCGCCAAGGGTTTGCTCATTAGGGATATGTAGGGTTTGTAGAAATGTTTTAAATTCTTTTTTACAATTTGTTTTACTATGTAAAGCTGTTTTGCAACAATGTCAATGTAAAAAGCGCTATACAAATAAAACCGAATTGAATTCAAGTGAATTGAATGAGCCCTTAATTGCTCAGTTGTATAAAACGAAAAATGTAAATTGTTTTGGGTAAGGGCATCTACCAAGTTCACAAAAATGTAAAACCATACTTACACCTACAGACAATTCTGGAACAGTCAATTGACCTAATGTGCATGTCTTTGGACTGTGGGAGGAAATGGGAGTACCGACAAGAAACCCACACGAGCACGGGGAGAACATGCAAACGCCATATCTAAACACCCTCACTGAGTTTGGGACTCGAGCCCAGGACCTTCTTGCTGTGAGGCGGACATGCTAACCATTATGTTACTGTGCCACCCTGTGCCAGTACAGTAGCATACTGCAGAATTACTTTCTATGTGCTCTATGATATTTTTGCTATGTCAAGAAGTAATATAATTTTTTATACTTGTTTCACAAAGATTACATAATGTTGTTTTTAATATAATTTTATAATGTTGTAGTATTGCCAAACAAAAAAATTGGAACATTGTTATTTTTTCTAGAATTCGGTGATGGGTGTTGTTTATATGCATGCTTTTAAAGAGGACCTGGTAAGGAGTTTCCCAGATCTGTAATAATAATAATGAACTACTTATAAATCTGCATGTTTTGCTTAATGCTTTTTTATAAACCATGTCTTTATAAAGGCTCCAGGGGTGTCTTATATCCTTGAACCCCACTTTCTTCCAAAGTTAGAAGTGTTCTTTGATCCAAACATACCTGATCCAACTAATGTATATCATTGAGTGATTAGCTGAGCAGATGGAGTGGGGGAGTTTACAGAAGGGAAAACTTTAAGCATAATTAAAAAATGAAGTGTGCTTCCTACACTCATACAAATATATGGTAACACCTAACACACATGGAAAACAGTGTCTGAAAAATAGCTCGAATTTTCTTTTATCCTAAACAAACAACACTTTTGAATTCCTTCCTTTCCTTTTTTCATCATGAAAACCAATAAGCAACATGTTATAGATTATAGCTCATCAGCAAAGATATATTTGTTGTTCAAAGTTTGCAATTTGCATTTGCCAAGCTGGAGGTCAAGTGTCCTTCACTTCCTATTCTTTTATTGGCAGGTATACACTGTGCGATTTTGGACTGTTCAGACGAAAGATAACCAAAGTGAAAGATACAGTCTTTGGTTGTGGCTCCAAATGGGAAATCCAATGTCATACTGTGAGAGAATACCATCAAGACGGACATTTTAGTACATTACCTTTAGTAGAGTGTGTATCCTTATACTTTCTATAGAAAAAAAAATGTATATATGTATATTTAAAGCTTTAATGTAAAGCTATACACAGGTAAAAGGCTACATACTAAATTAAAAAAAAATTTAAGCTAAAAAATGACAGCTCCCTGTTGATACAACAAAGCAAAGTAGAGTACCCTAGTGTCTTTATTTCTGACAATGTGTGATGCATATTCAGTCATAGCTAAGAGAAGCTTATTGTAACTAATGAGTCTTAACTGAATGTGAAAAGCTTCTTCACACTGCCATGTCTAGCCACAGTCCGTCCCCTACACCCCATATCCACCATCTCCCACACTAACGTTGTCCTCAAGTGAGAGGGTCACATTTCAAATGCATAGAACATGGTGGTGTGAATGACGGGATTTGAAGTAATTAGTTTGTTTTGGCGCTGAGCGGCGATGGCATTTGATGTGCAAAGCTTAATCCCAATACACACACAGGACTCTTTTATCTTCAGAGGCGAACCCAACATTTAAAGACATGAATAAGTTGTGCTGACGTGTTAATTAACTCATAATCACGTGTGTTAAACAACATTTGAAGGGATCTCTGAATTAACATCTCACACCATGTCATGGTGAAGGGGGTCTTGTGTGTTTCCTTGTGTTCCCCCAAACCCCAGAATCTAGAATCTACTTATCTACAAATATATTACCAAATATATTAGATAAGAGTTCTTTATGTAACTTTCAGGGAATTATTTCTTTAGGGCTGAGATCTTGAGAATGTTATGGGAACTTGACCCTCTTTAGTTCACACCTGTCAAAGGTCTGGAGGTGCCATTTCACACCAAAGGCAGGGACAAGAAGAGGTTATGTGTATTTAAAGCAGAATTCACTGAAGAACAGCACAAATTTTAGGATTTTTTAAAAAGTCTTTAATTATACGTTTATTATTATAATAATAATTATTATAATGAATTATTAAACTTTAATAACTAATTTTTTTGTGTGGGGGGATGCTTTTAAAAAATACATAGAGATAATATTGTGCTTATCTAAATGAAAAAAAAGACTCTATTTTTGGTGATGGTGTTTAGGGACAACAGTGGGGCAGTGAAGGGGGGGTTAAAGGGATGGGTTGGGGATGCTAGAGCATGTGCCGTGTGTGTTCTGTAAGTATCCAGGAGTCAAATGTAACACTTCAGTTTGTGGGAATGCCTCAGGGCGACCTGCTCCATGTTCCCACCACAACAGCTCACACAGGGTTTACATTCTGAGCCAGTTTGCATTCTCAGAGCTTACACTGTGAGGGCTTACACAAACATGTTATGTTAGACAACACTTGTTTACAAGAGCTTTTCTTACAGTTTTACCATATTTGTTCCAAAGTGAACATTTATCATTTAACATTTATCATATTTATCTTACTTCATCATACTTATACTATAGGTATAAATTGGCAATACAATCATTTTCATCAAAGCAACCCCATACACAGCAAGGTGCAATACAATGTATGTTCTGGCACCTTTCTATCATAGCCAAAATTAACAGTTTTGGCAGTTTGTGCTACAGTTGCTCTTCTATATTTGTACTAGCCTGAGGTCCTCATATGCATCTCTTAGTCTTGGGCATCCATGACACTCTTGCCAGTTCACTGGTTATCCTTCCTTTAGTAGGTACATACCACTGCATACCAGGAACACACACGACCTTCCATTTTAGAGAATAGACCCAGTCCTTTAGCATCATAATATAGACATTTTCAAAGTCATTCAGATCCTTATACGTGCTCGTTTTTCTTGCTTCCAACACATCAGCTTCAAGAACTGAATGTTCACTTTCTGCCTAATACATCCCACTCCTTGGCAGGGCCACTGTATGGAGATAACGTCACACACTTGTCAGTCAGTGCTCATAATATTTTTTATGTTATGGCTGATCAGTGTGTATTACACTGCATATATATAGGAAAATGATCCTGCTTTGAATGAATAAATGAATGAAAAATGCTTATTTCAAATGTGTAAAAAAAAAAAAAAAAAAACAGCAGACAAGAAACACACTCACTCATTCATTTAGGTCACAGGGAATCAGGAGGGTGTCTCAGCCGACACCGGGCAAAGGCGGGGTACTTCCTGAACACCTTGCCAGACCACTGCAGGACCACCACACACAACTTACTAATGTAATAATGTACCTGCTTTGCAGTTGATATCTAATCTTTGTGTACCCCTCATGTCCAAAACATAGAATTCTACTAATTTATGTAAAAAAACAATGAAAAAAGAGAACTCAATAAATAACAATATGGATAAAGAAGATTAACTAGGAATGAATCAATTATGTAACCCAATCAATAAGTAACAGAGTATAAACCATAACATTGAAAACACCTGTTGATTAACTGCCTCCCTAAATCCCTGTAACCCGGGAAAATGATTTCTTCATACTTGATTTCAAACTGTTTAATGTTTGAACATTGCCTAAGTTCCACATTCATACTCTTCCATTGTGTGACTCCGATGACGATGATGATGAATTCTCCCATAAAGTTATCCTCTCTTTCTGTTCCTGAATAGTTTTTGATTATTTCCCAGTGGTAGATTAATTTTGGCTTTGAATATTTTTTTGCACTGTTGATATTTCACAAGATCTGTAAATTTCAACTGTAAGAATAATGAGTTTGTGTGATTTTGTGATCCCTGTATCCAGCGTTATGAATGATTTATATTGCTCTTTTTTGAATGATGAACTGTAAATGTAACATTCATAATTATTTCCCCAGGCTTCTACACTGTAATTAAAATTTGTTTAAACTAGTGAACGATATATTTAGATTTACGATTTAGAACCTGCTTTGCTTTGTTTGATACT
>JAQMYF010000002.1:16578098-16600566 GCA_030014195.1 Neosilurus mollespiculum | reverse complement strand
GCTTTTTTCTATCTGTGTACTGCTTTTCTTATGTGCTGCTGGAAATTTAAATTTCCCTGAGGGAGTCATCCCAAAGGCATCAATAAAGTTAAGTCTGTCTAAGTCTATAATAATCCAAGCAGCTGAAACTCAAACAGTATTTGGCCGTGTTGGCTTGTTACATGCGCATATTTTAGATAAAGGAGGTGGCGTTTACATCAGCATCGATCAACTGGTTAGTTAGCATAATTGAATATGCATTTCTTGGAAATAGACTTTTTTGGATATGTTGTGTCATTTGTCGACATGTAAAAGGTAATTTGTGAAGTGATTACTCAGGTGGGTTTCCAATAGTATCTGTACTTGAGTACTTTTCTTGATGGGTACTTTTACTTTAAAGGTATTTTTACTCATGTCACTGTGTTTTTGAGTTTTCAGGACTGCAAACTGAGCAACTTCTTGTGAAGTTTGTTAAAATAATCAAATAACAGTGAATGTTGTGCTTCCAAATAACCTCCAGTTATATACAAAGAGGAACTAAGAATATTGCTGATTTCAAAGTATTAAGCAATATATTCTCAGGACATCTTACTCATGGTGAGGACACATGATACAAGGAAGTGTAACAGACCTCATAATTTGACTCAATGTTTATTCAAAAATAGCAAAATCATTTTTACAGACTTGTAATCGCTGTATGTAAGAGTCCAGTGTCCAGAGTCTACATAGGCAGCTGATGTTTATTTTTCTGTTTTATTTTTAATGGACAAGAGGGCATATAATCTCATATGGATAGAAAAAATAAAACATACTGACAGAATTGGCTGGGGTGAGGGACATCTGGACCTCACTGCTTAGGCTGCTGCCCCTGTGACCCAACCCCGGATCAAGTGGATGAAGATGAAAATGAAGACTGAATAAATTCTATCTATCTATCTATCTATCTATCTATCTATCTATCTATCTATCTATCTATCTATTTTTAAATTTTGGGACTTAGCCCTGCCAGCCCATGTGTAACAGCCACCCTTACTAATGAAAACACAATTCAAATCCATTATGAATTGCTGGGAATATGTCGATATGTCTGTATGATTACTCCAGTATGATGGTTCCTGGATTCTCCCCCACCCCATTTGGCCATCAATGTGTTTTGGCTCTGTGTAGCTCACGCTGTCTCTGAGATGAACCATTTCAGAACTTGTTCCTTGTTCTCTGCCAACCATGTGATCCTGGCCATTGTCTTCTCAATAGCCTGCTGCAGACCCTGTGAGGCTGAGCCAAAGCCCACATCTGCGTTGTCCTTTTGGAACTGTTTTAACTGCGAGACACAACACAGTGACGTGTGGAATTATATTAACACTAAAACCAAATTCTTGAACATGACTGATGTGATTCGATATAACAACAATCATATGGTGTGCATGCAAAAAAAAATATCCAACAATTATATACAGCGTAAAATCTCTCACTCACTCATCTGCTGAACCGCTTAATCCTATTAGGGTTGCAGGGAGGCTGGAGCCTACCTCAGCCAACACTAGGTGAAGGTGGGGCACACCCTGAACAGCTTGCCAGACCATCACAGGGCCCAACACACACATACAACCATCCACACTCACACCTAGGTGCAGTTTGAAACAGCCAATTAGCCTAATGTGCATGTCTTTGGACTGTGGGAGGAAACAGGAGTACCTGGAGGAAACCTATGCAAGCACAGGGAGAACATGCAAACTCCACACAGAAACGCCCGAGCCTTCTTGCTGTGAGGCTTACACGCTATCCACTACACCACCATGCCACCCAAAAAATCCACGCAAAGTAAGATCTAGATGTGTTTAAATACGTAATTGGGATATAAATTAGGACCCTGGTTGATGAGTTTGTTGAATGTAGTGGTATGATGATAATTTATCTGATTAGTTAAAATAACACAAGAATCATCAATATACCCTGTTTAAAGTGCCTCTCTCTTTTCTCATTTCCTTTGGATTGATCTGGCAGAGCAGATAAACATACTGAAAAATGGCTGCAATTGAACAATTCCAGTCTAAATATGAACCAAGTCAATTATAAAAATAATGTAACTGAAGTCACATTGATTGGTTAATGTGACTTGTTATAGTGACTGGGGCGACAAAGTAAAGAGTTTTCACAGACAATTTGCCTTTTTGAATCTGATACCATGGATTGAATTTACAAAACATTGTGAGGTAACACAAATCTATGGCAAAAGAAAGCAAAATACTGCAAGGTAGGGCAAAACCTGAAAAATTGAGGTAACGCAAAAATACTCATCAGAAAAATATTCAGTGTGACCCTTAAGGGGTGCTATACTAATCTGTTCAGTTTGTGGTTACATGACACAATGCTGTGAAATTAAACATATTCATTTTAAATGGTCTTATCTTCTTGAGACCCCACTGTCCTCATATGAGGACATCATATTTTTTTCCTAATAATATTGAGTGTATGTCCTTGTATGATCCTCATATGAGAGCCATTGGGTATTTCCCTTCTTCTTGTTTGAAGACATTGATCATGTTCAATAGTTATCGGGTAGTAAGGGACAAAAGCAGTGTGAAGAAATGAGAAGACACACAACATTAATTTTTGGGTTTCAGGAGATTAATAATAGCCCTGAACTTTACTTATAGATAAACATTGGCATGTCAGTCATTTATCCAGTGTTTTTAATGTAGCTGTACCTATAAACATGCATTATACTTGAACAAACCCCTTATAATGTAAGACATCAACAATCTCCATGTTAATTATCTAGCTGTGTCTAACAACTAGAGTATGCATGGTTCTCAGAAACAGAAGGGCAGCAGCAACTGAAAAGGCTGCACGCCTGTTAATGCATGCATACATATATTTGTTTATAATATATTAATACATATATAATTATACAGTGTATCAAGTAATGCCACTTTTCTGTATGGTTACTGTTTACAGTTATGTATTTGGTATGCATTTTTATTCAGTTACAATTAAAAGAGAATGCAAACCAATCACACAGCTGAGTAGTGGTTCATGGATTCAGCAGGGGTTCTTATTTAAGCCCTCCTTACAACCTTGAACTCAAACATTTGCATTCACTAGCAAAGACTTTTCTGCGGTCACCATTCTTCTCTATGAATTCTACACTGTGAATCTTCCATGTTGTTTTATGACTGGTCCTACCTGTTGTAGCTCAAATGGGGAGCAAAATCTGGCAGTGACGTCACTTATTAATCTGGCGAAGTTAAATGATCCAGTTCCATACCTGCAAAACAAATATAATGCTTCATTAATGTTCTTAACTCCCATAGCTAAAAGCTCTTTCTTTGTTTTAAAGCTATATCAGGTTACACGCGACACTCTTACACTTTAAAGAGGTACTTCCATCGTGCTCTAACAAAGTCCCACGCCAGAGGCTGGCCAATTACATTGCTGGCAATTGATCCTATTGTAGACGTCACATCCTGTTTGCGAATCTTTTCAGGATCCAGAGTGTATTCGAGAAACCTCATTGTGGAAATACAAAGATGAAACAGTGACAGAAGGAGCATTAATCATTTTAATCTTTTTGAAGTATCATGCAGCCCAGAATAAAGCTAGTTCAAAAAATGAAAGTCCAGAATAAGTACCGGTTAAGCAGCCATGGCTGTTTGGTGCAGGATAAAGCTGACCTCAGTTTGACCGCCTCAGCTGCTACTGTGGCCTTCTTAAACATCTTCCAACAAAAGTCCCATTCCTCCACTCCTCCTGCAGCAATGGCATTGCAGTACACTGTCGACCTCAGGTTCGGGTGAATCCTAACCGACACAGCATTAACATCGATCAGCCACTGAATATTCTGTGACAGTTGCATCTGCCAGGGAGTGGAATGTATTGGCAAGAAAATGATTTGGAAGTGGGAAAAATAAGGAAGTGTAAGGATCTGAGTGACTTTGAAGGGAGAACCATTGTGAGTGCTAAAAGACTGGGTTTATTAATCTCCCACTGGGGTCTTACTTGTATGCAATGGTAAATACCTACCAAAGGTGGTCCACGGAAGGACAACCATTGAACTGTCAAAAGTGTCAGGTGTAAGGGTGTAACGGTGCCCAGGGTACACTGATGCAGGTGGGGACCAAAGGCTGGTACATCTGGTCTGATCTCACAGAAGAGCTAGTTTAGCACAAACTGCTAAACCTGGTAATGCTGGCTGTTGCAGAAAGGTGTGAGAACACACAGTATATGGGGCTGAGTAGATGAAGACCACTCAGGTGCTGTTAATGTTATGGCTGATCCATGTATGTCAACATTTAAAAAAGAAAATTGTTATAATGCAACTGTTTTTCTTTATAAATTATGAATATAACCAGTAAGGAGTCCCTATAAAAACACTTCGAGCTAAGATCCCTAGCTGGCTTTCCTTTAAGGACACTAGTACTAGGCACAGTTATGCTTGGAATTATAAAGTGTAAATATTACGTTTGATTTTAAATGCTAGACTTTTCCTCTTTTTTGTTTGTTTTATTTGTTTCAAATAAAAATTAATAAAATGTAAAATTAATTAAAGTACAGCAAAATGTGTTGTTATTAATTTTTTTCACTTTTAACATTTAAAGTCATTTAAATTAGATAATTTTGTTGCAGAACTGTCGAAGAAGAAAAGACTATCCTATATTCTTATTGATAATTGTGTTAATTTTGAGGTTGTGTTAATTTAGAATGATAATTAATAGGCCTTTGAGAAGGTGGGATTAAAAGGTGTTGGAGTTTAACCTAGCCAAACATGAATCATAATCATGATGCCACAAGCCATCCTAGGAATTCAAGCATTTCTTCATTTACCTAGTACCATTCTTCAATTCAAGATACCTTGTGTGTAGTCAATGAAACACACGGAAAAACAATGGCAACATAACAAAGAACAGATTACTATTTCATGCTGAATAATATAATAACTCCATCAATTTCAATCTGATCCAATCGAACGATGTTCAAGAGGCTAAAATTCATAACTCAAATAATGTATTTATTGATGGCAATATTTTAATTTTTGTTCAAGCACTCTTTAGAATTTATACAGTTCATATCTATGATTTAATGACAAAGAAATTTTAATTTTAATTTGTTAATTTAAAGGTAATCTAACAGCATATGTTGTAATCAGAAAACATTAACCCTTTCATTTAATGAACCTGTTACAACAATACTTTAAATAATGTACAGTGCTATCACAAATTATGGAAAGATATTTTTTTACAGCTATAATTCAGAACTCAGAGCACAGAAAACATTTATGATAATGGAACAATACGTTTATGAATAGGGCCTCACAGCAAGAGGGCCTGGGTTTGATTCTCGGGCTCGGGGGGCGTTTCTGTGTGGAGTTTGCTTGTACTCCTGTACTTGTATGCGTTCCCTCTGGGTACTCCAGTTTCCTCCCACAGTCTAAAAACATGAACAGTAGGCTAATTGGCTGTTCCAAATCGCCCCTAGATGTGAGTGTAAGTGTGAATGGTTGGGTGTGTATTGGCCCTGCAATGGTCTGGCGAGCTGTTCATGATGTACCCCCATTGCCCAGAGTCAGCTGGCTTTTTTAAAAAACATGAAAGCGTTTCAAATTTTTCTCCATTGTGAATTTCCACCTTGTTTAACAATGTGTCTCAAATGCTTATCTGAGGTAAAAACAAAATCACATTAATTTACAAGTAACACATAAACTAATTACCTCCAAATTTGAAACCAACGGGTGATTGTTTTTAATGTAAGGTATAGTATAATGGTTAGCACTGTTGCCTGACAGTGAGAAGATTTGGGCTGTGAATCTTGGCCAAGGTGCTTTCTGTGTGGAGTCTGCATGTTCTTTCTGCGCTTGAATGGGTTTCTTCTGGTTACTGCAATTTCTTGCACATGCACATGAGGTCAACTGGTTGCTCTGAATTGCATATAGATGTGAATTTGACTGTGTATGGTCGTTTGGGTAAGTGTTAGCCCTGCAGTAGACTGGCAACCTGTACCCTGGCTCTCACCCCAAGTCATCTGGGATTGGTTCCAGCTTCCCCACAACCTTAACAGATAGGCAGTATAGAGAATGGATGGATGGTATAGTATAATGAACCTATTCATATATGTGCTTACCTGTTGTTTTCAGGATCTTGCATCCACTGTTTGAACGTGCGCTTGGTGAGTTCGCTGCATCCCTGCACTCCTGTACTGCATGCCATCGATAGTGCAATGATCTGTGTGAATCTAAACCAAACAGAAAAAACATTATAAACACTCAGTTAAAAAAATGAAATAATTAAATGTAAGATTTAAGATAAATGTTAAAAGTCTTTACTGATCAGTGTGGCCTGCAGGTACCATCGTCCAGTTTGCAGTAACAGCAGTAAAATGATCAAAAAGAGGCTTGACTTGTTTTCGTAAGTAAGCCTAAAAGGAAACAAATGTACACTATAACACTAAAGACAGCTGAAGCACTTTTTAGTGATATCTTTAATGAGCCCACCTTCATCGGTCCATAAACCTCATTACGATCAAACACGTCATATAATGAGCTGAGACTTCTGAGCGCTGCTTCCCATGGAATGTACTCTCTCTCCATTGACAGATATTTAGTCATTCTTAGAGCGAGAGTTATGTTTATGATAGATGCCCTAAAGGAAATGGAATATTAGTTTGATTACCAAGTATGCATTTAAGATGGAAACAGTGACATCACTTAATATGGAGATATTAAACGAAATGAATGTATGGGGATCCTACCTTGCTAGTGTAAAGGCATCATCCAGAATCTGTGCTCTATTAGTCACGGGTATTTTCTGAAAGTAAATAACACAAAGACAAAATCTTGTACCTTTATTTATAACTTTGATAGCTTTGTTATAAAAAATATGTCAAATATGTGTCATACATATGTATATACTTCCTGTATTTATCTTCCCAAATTAGATACTGGCACTTTAAGAAACTAAGGCATTACAGTATGATTTACTTTCTGTACCTGGTGGTTGGTTGTCAGCTGATCAAGGAGTCGTTCCCAGTTGTCAATATCATAATTTACTCTGTAGTATCCTGAAATGTTTATATTTGCCAAAACCCATTCCTGTTTTCTGGCTTTTAGAGGTTTATGCATAGCTAAAGAAACAACAGAAGAACTAGTATGATCATAGGCTTAGACATAAAGTTATACATAAATATACACAAAACAGCTGTGGAGGGGACAAAAATTCAGTTGATTTCACATCAGGATCTATAATTACACCATAATGTGATGTGTAAGAGAGTCAATCAGCAGGGATGCTTAATGAAATACATAATGCATGAGAGCTATTGTAGCTATAATGGAGTCCATCAGAAGTACCTGATTTTTGAAGAAGCCAGAGTTGCTCCTGTTGTACACCACTTTTCATCCATTTGATTGGAATAAACCACTCATAACTTAAGAAGAACAGGTAAATATGCATTTTGTTGAGTGAGTGTTTAATTCCTTGTCATTTCAATTTAACATTATTATTATTATTATTATTATTATTATTATTATTATCATTATTATTGTTATTATTATTATCAAGCTCAAAATTACTTGTTTCGGCATCATACTTGAATTCTGATGGGCGCTCTACTACTGCGTTTGGCTCCAAGAGAAAGTGCTTCTGGCTCACATTTCCAGTTTGGGTGTCAATGGTGACAACTGGAAATCCCATTTGAAGAATCCAACGGTTCATGATGTCATGGATGCTGTGTGGCAATTTCAGATGTGTAGTCTCATCAACCGCCTGGAAAATACATTGGACACATTTATTTATTTTCTCAGCAGTGGAGCCAGAGCCTATTCCAGGAACACTGATCATGTGGTGGGGAAAATGTGAATAATCAGTCCACCAGCTGGCATATTTTTGGAAGGTTCAGAAAACTTAAAGGAGAATCTGAAGGAAACTTGCACAGACTTGGGAAGAACATGCAAAACTACACTATGGAATTGGGTAGAAAATGCAAATCTCCAAAATGTGCAACTTTGCTGCTCCATTCCAAACACGTATATTCCCTTAATCCAATATGAATACCAACCTTTTGAAGATGATCCCAAAGGTCAGAATATGTGGTGCTCTCAAAGGCAAACTGATTTAGATATGTCTGTAAGAGGAAACATTGAAATATATATGCTGTATATTATTTGATTAACACAAAAGATTAAATTAAAGGGGAAAATTCCATAAAGCTTACATTAAGTCCTTTGGCAAAGACAGGCTCAGTGAGGAACTGAGAGAGCATCCTGAGAACCGCAGCCCCCTGTAATAACAAATACAAGCAAATTCACATGCATACTTATGTAGTCTATATCTCAAAGTCGACTGCAGTGACATTACAAGCTGATAAATTGTCATTCAGGCATTTTGGAAATCTTACAAAAGAGTTCAAAGGTATGATTCCATGAACATAACTGCTCATACATCACTTATAAATGATGTTATAAATCTGTTCTAGATTCAATATGATTCCACTGGATTAAATTGAAGTTTTGGATGTTTTCCTGCTGAGATCTCCTGTGTGCACTGACTGTAGTGCATATCTATATTTGGTATCAGTTTGTAATGGTTTTCTGTTTATGTTTAAGGCTGTATAAGACACTCTCTAACTTCCAGATTTAATCATTTTGTACACTCCTAGTAAAAAGAGAAAAATGATGCCAACAAGCATTTATATTATGCTGTGTGAATTTGCTTGTATTTTAAATGAACTACAATCAACTACTGAATTGCTGTCAAAAACATCTTGAGTGTTCTATATAGAGTGTTTCCCTAAGTACCCTTAGAAACAAAGAAGCCAATCAAGAACCCTTTTTACTAAGAGTACAAGTGCAGTGAACAGAACACAAAATAACCCACTTCACCTTGCTGTAAGAGATAGTGTTGAACATTTGGGTGATTTCAGATGGAGTATTGACCTCCTCCTCTTTGCAGGATAGAGGGTGGGAGGACACCAGACTGTCAATAGCAAAAGCACGGTAAATATCATATAGTATGATCTGGTCTTTCTGTAGAAAGACAAGAGAGGCAAGTTAGACTTGGACAAAGAATAGTACTATATCATATATAAATCTCTTGTAGAATACCCTTACCAAGTTCCAGGTTGGCTCTGCATAGTCTGCACCAAGGTACTCAACGTATGATGCGAACCCTTCATTCAGCCACAGATCATTCCACCATTTTAACGTCACTAGATTTCCAAACCACTGCAAGTCACAAACTGTATCATTAGCATGATGTAAAACAAAGAAAGAAATCTTTTTCATAAGGTTGAGGCATTACCATATGAGCAAGTTCATGAGCCACCACCATTACAATTCTCTGTTTGTTGCCATTGGCTGAGGTTTGGGGGTCGAATAGAAGTGCTGTCTCTCTGTAAGTGATGAGTCCCCAGTTCTCCATGGCACCAGCATTAAAGTCAGGCAGTGCAATCTGGTCTACAAAGGAAAGCACAGAGAATTTCCCAATGGTTAGTGGAATGACTACGACCTTCTGGTGAAAGGAAATGCTTTAGTCAAATTAGTAAATTACACTTAATTACTATTTACTAACACAAGATGTTCAAAATGCAGGTCTGAAATCGTCACTAACATCATTGCAACACTAACAAATCATGGACATCTCTGATGTATTGGATGGCAGATAAATACTAACTGTGCTATCCAAAGATGCAATGGATGGTTTCAAAGGTTTCACCCTGCTAGACATCCCCCTGCCTGCATATTAGCCAGCTTAAAGGTGCCCATTCACTTACCAGGAATATTAAATTAACCTAAAAATAGAGTATTATTTCTTGGAAATAAAATGGAATCAGCCACAATGTCTTTTGGAAAACATTTGCTTACTTCAGTACTGAAGAACATAAACATAATGTGCATGCCATCTGGAGGCAAGAGCAGAGAACAATCATCAAAGCAAGATGCCGACCATCAACACAGACAACACGAATTGTGAAAAATTGGTATGTTTTAAGTAATTTAACTTGTAGAGTGTGTGTGTGTGTGTGTGTGTGTGTGTGTGTGTATGAGAGAGAGAGAGAGAGAGAGAGAGAGAGAGAGAGAATAAAATGCACTACTCTAGTTTTATCGAAATCATATACTTTCTTACACATACATTTCTTAACACTAGTTCTCAGACTTTTCCACTTTCTATGACTCAATGTTACACTCCGAATTTATCATGTGTTCACAAGATCATTCCGCCAAACAGAGAGCCAAAACAAGATGTAAAACAGGTGAACAAAAGATACTAAGCTCCTGAGCTGTGGTGGTTTTGCCAGGAAACCTTTGTATTCAGCCAAAATGAATTGATAATGGAAGATAAAATACATCGTCTATTGACTTGTGAATGAGCAGCTTTAAAGGTGGTACTGGGAATTGGAAAATGAATATACAGTGCCTTGCAAAAGTACTCCCCTTGGCTTTTTACCTATTTTGTTACATTACAACCTGTATTTTAAATGATTTTTTAATCTGAATTTTATGTGATGGACCTGCACAAAATAGTCTAAGTTGGTGAAGTGAAATGAGAAAAAATATATATATATAAAGACATATACAAAAAGTGGCATGTGCATATGTATTCAGCCCTTTGCTATGAAGCCCCTCAAAAGTTCTGGTGCAACCAATTACCTTCAGAAGTCACATGATTAGTGAAATGAAGTCCACATGTGTGCAATCTGTCACATGAAATATCAGTATGAACACACCTTTTCTGAAAGGCCCCAGAAGCTGCAACACCACTAAGCAAGAGGAATCACACCATGAAGACCAAGGAGCTCTCCAAATAAGTCAGGGACAAAGTACAAGTCAGGGTTGTATATATAAAAAAAAATCCAAATATTTGATGATCCCCCAGAGCACCATCAAATCCATCATCTTCAAATGGAAAGAACATGGTACCATAACAAACCTGCCAAAAGAGGGCCGCCCACCAAAACTCACAGACCGGGCAAGGAGGGCATTAATCATTAAAACAGAGGAAGGTGCTCTGGTCAGATGCGACTAAAACTGAAATTTTTGGCCACAGGGAAAACGCTATATCTGGCACAAACCCAGCACATCCCATCACCCCAAGAATACCATCCCCAAAGTGAAACATGGTGGTGGCAGCATCGTGCTGTGGGGAATGTTTTCAGCACCAGGGACTGGGAAACTGATCCGAGTCAAGGGAAAGAGGGATGGTGCTTTATATAGGAATATTCTTGCACAAAACCTGTTTCAGTCTGCCTGTGTTTTGAGACTGGGACGGAGGTTCACCTTCCAGCAGGACAATGACCCAAAGCATGCTGCTAAGGCAACACTCGAGTGGTGTAAGGGGAAACATTTAAATGTGTTGGAATGGCCTAGTCAAAGCCCAGACCTCAATCCAATTGAGAATCTGTGGTCAGACTTTAAGATTACTGTTCACAAGCGGAAACCATCCAGCATGAAGGAGCTGGAGCAGTTCTGCCTTGAGGAATCAACAAAAATCCCAGTGGCAAGATGTGGCAAGCTCATAGAGACTTATCCAAAGTGACTTGCAGCTGTAATTGCTGAAAAGGTGGCTCTACAAAGTACTGACTTTAGGGGGTGAATAGTTATGCATGCTGAAGTTTCCTGTTATTTTGTCCTATTTGTTGTTTGCTTCACAATAAATAAAAAAATCACATCTTGTAGGCATGATTTGTAAACGAAATGATGCAAACCTTCAAACAATGTTTTCAATTCGAGGTTGTGAGGCAACAAATCATAAAAAATGCCAAGGGGGTGAATACTTTTGCAAGGCACTGTATTAGGAGAAAAACAGTGAGTACACAATGGAAAAAGCTATATGGTCCAACCTGACTTAGAGAGAGGATATGAAGTATTATAATACTTCTCAAAAAACTCCAGTATTGGCTGTGTGATGCGGAGAGCATAGTTTCCTTGACCTTCTTCAATGGCTTTTTTCCTTGCCCATATACGAACCTTCTCATAAACACACAATTAACAAGAACGTCATGTAACACTGAGCAAATGTAATAGTCAAATTTTTTTTTTCATTTGACATATTACCATCACATCCACGTTATCTTTTTGCTTGTTAATGTAGGTAAATTCACTGACAATGAAAGCAACAAGATATGTAGACATCCTCTTTGTGGGTTCAAATCTAGTCCTAATAACATCAAGTCCATTGATTTTAAGGCTTTCTGAACCTGAAAGAAACAAATCAGGTCAAGTGTTTCATAAAACTCTAGAATATCTCATAGAAATAGAAAAGTTTGTAGATAATAGAATTGACAATTCTCTCACCTATATCTTGACCGTTTGATAGTGCAACAGTTCCCGGGTTATGAATGAGAGAGATGTGAAATATGGCTTTCATGGCCGGCTCATCAAAGCAAGGAAAAGCTTTTCTAGCAGATGTGGCCTGCATTTGAGTGATAGCAAGCACCCTGAGAAATATATTCACAGTAAAATTTAGCATGTTGTAGATTTGCAATAAATCCCAGCAATGACATGCACCGCCACTGGTGGAATCCCAAACACCCAATTAAATATGTTTCAATGAGATTAGGAGGTATGCATGACATTGGCCCCAATTGCTCTGCAACTAACCAGGAATGACATCCGTAAAGCCACATGCACTTAACATTTTCTTTCCAATGTCTCAAGAAATTAGGCAATGCTGCATGCATATATTAGGAATGTAACTAAATATGAATACATCATTCCGATCAAAAATATAATGAACTGTAAACATGAACACAAATAGTAAGCACAGCGGTTTTTCTTCTTGAAGGCTTACCGGAACTGTTCATGGAGTATCTGGTTAGGATTAGAGTTGTATATTAGGGGTGGAATCTCTTTGACAACAACAGCAATCGGTTTTTATTTTCATGTGTGCTGTGATATATGGGGTACCATACTGGGTAAAGACCACATTGTTTCCCTTAAAATTAAACTGCCTATCAATCTCCTGCTCCATTCTTCCTCCATTCGTGAACAAGACTCTGAGTTACTTGAACTCCCCACTTGAGATAAGACCTCATCCCCATCCAGAGACAGGAGGCAGAGATGTGGACACTGTACCGGTGTGGTGGAGAGAGCTAAGCTAAAAGACAAAGTTGGCAATTACGGGTCTTATTATTTTTCTACCCTCACCTGTGGTCAAGAGCTATGGGGAGTGACAAAAGGAACAAGATCAAGGGTGCAGGCAGCAGAAATGCAGTTCATCCGTAAGGTGTATGAGCTCACCCTTAGAGACAGGGTGAGGAGTTGACATTCAGGAAGGGCCCAGAGTGGAGTCATTGCCCTTTTACATTGAAAGGAGGTGGTTCAGATATCTGGCTAGGATGCCTCCGGGATACCTCCTGGCATGTCCAACTGGAAGGAGACTCCAGGAGATGCTGAAGAGAGTATATCTCTCAAGTGGCAGACCTTGGGATCTCTGTTCAAACTGCTGCCCATGTAACTCGGACCCAGATTAATGGCAGAATATTGATGGATGGATGGACTGACAGAAATTAAAATGGTACATAGAAACTGCCCTGTCAAGGTTATTATGCTGTTTTTTTTCTATTTTGGGAAATAAAAACAGCTAAATTCGCTATTATCTATGTAGCAGATTTGGAAGATACAAATCCAACCTAATATTTGCACATTCAGGATTTACAAAGCATTCCCTCACACATCTCTAGCTGAGACTACTTAGGAACATGAATGAGGCTGTGATTAGAGTTCAGTAAGGAGAAAAAAATAAATCACTTTATTTTATAACCTTGCAGTAAAGGCCACACTCACTTTGGATTTAATAACAAATACAGACAGAAATATTTGGTGCAGGGAGCAGATATAGATAGTAGCACTGTATAAAATAATTTTTTTTACTATTGTAGGCTTAAATTTCCTTTATATTTTTTTAAAATGCCAAAATATTTAAGTGAAAAGCGCTTCCAAAAACTTACTTTTTGACACCGTCCTCCTCATACTCACTCCTGTAGAAGCCTTCCAGATCATCAGCCAGCTCTCCTCTGAATTCGGTATAAAGCCAGTAGACCATTCCCTGCTTTAGTGTCCCCTCCAACTGGATCACTAAGTACTGGGTTTTCTCTTGGAACCAGGTTTTTCTAATGGCTGGAGCCTTGGTGTCATGCATTCCCGTCAGCTTTGCATGCCGCCCCTCGAAAAGAGTCAAGTTCAGCTTGTGGCAATGAATCAGGATCAAATCTGTCTCTCTGACGCATTTAAAAGCCACTCCAGATTCACCAGTGAAAATGTACATGCCATGGCTGTCCATGGTGAGACGAGGCCACAGTGAGACATTGTAATATTGTGGAGATAAGGCGTAAGGAAGTCTGTATTTATCCCAGGGTTCATTGGATGGTGATGAAGTGGGGGGCACAGGTGATGTTGTCTCATTATTTAGCTTGAGTTCATTTTTGGCCTTTTCTTTAGAGTAAACTATTGATAGTGCGATTATGGTGATAACAGCTCCAGCAGCAAGCAGAACAGCTGTCAGGGCCAGTTGTTTACTGATATAGTAGCCTTTTCCCATGGCTGGTTTTTACATCTCCTGCTCCTTACGCTAACCTGGAGATTCTAACTTGACATAGCTGGAGGAAAAGAGTCATCTGTTACAATGCTGTATATCTGTGAAGACAAATGTGTGAAGGATTGGTTTATAAACCTTAGCCTGTCTTAGTGTGACAGGTTATTACCTCTTGGTTTAACTCAAAACTAAGTTAAAGAATTAGAAAGGGAATAAATTCCAATCCATGTTTTAACCTAAATGAGCAGAAGGAGTAATGTCAAAATTAATGAGATAAACTTATGACAAATTGTTTTGGGGATGACGACAGAACTTCTGTGAGATGCAACGAGTTTTACTGTACTACAGTCAGAAAAACAATGATAGGAATGGGAAACATAGTCACAAGACTGATGAAGGCTATTATTCTTAGTGATAAAGAAGTAACTTGATATTCTTTTTGCACTTTTTTTTATTTTTGTACCTTTTGATTACATTTAAAAGAGACGTTTGTCTTTCCTTTGAATTGGGCAAGGTGGTAACACTAAAGCTGAAAATCTGTTTGGTTAAAAATTCATCTCTGACTATGAACTATGACAGGAAAATGATCAAATAAAATACAGATAAATAAATAGAAGCTGCATAACGAACATAACGGATAAAGAAACATCCTGTTTGTTCATCATGTGCTAAATCAACTATCAGCTTAACAAAAAAAACAGGCATGCATGTTTAAAACATAAAAATGAAATTGTTTTCATGATAAAACTAGGATCAAAGAGGAGGATTATAGAAATATGCACATAAACGGGTATAATGCGTGATAGAGAAGGAACAGTACGTACCAGGTGTCCATGAAGAAAGCGAGTGCAAAAGAGAACTGAAGACTGATGTAGCTAATGAGAAACACACATTCTCTCTCTCTCTCTCTCTCTCTCTCTCTCTCCTGTCTGGAGCAGGAAGTGGTGTCTCATTCAGTTTCTTCACACACATTATGTTGGTTTTACTATTCCCATAACTGATTATTGCTATGTGCCACCATGTACATGAAAGATCACCTCAGTATAACAAATTATACCATTCATTTTTTTTTTTAGATTTATAAATAAAAGCACATATACAAGGTTTTATTTTTGAGAGGGTCAATTTTGTTCTTCTTAATGGGGCAGCCAAATGTACTCTTCAGATTCAAGTTTTCACTGAAGTTTTCAGTGTTTGCAAATGTATAACACTTGAGCACACACCCATGTGCACACACACACACACACACACACACACACACACACATACACACAAATATTTCAGCTGTACTGGGACTGGGGTTTTGCACGGGTTGAGCTACAGGAATGTGCTTGCATTTTATTTGGGGTTCATATAAACATGTAAGCTCAAACTTAAAAACAGAACACATGTTGTACAGAAGGTATGTTGTAAATCACACTGCATGTCAGAAGCTTAATAGATTCGGGTTTCTTCAATGTTTGGTGTTTGCCTTGTGCTCATGGAAAAGGTGAGGAAACAAATTGTCACAGGACTGAAAAAATGGTCACAAGACAAAATCCCCAGTGCTGACAAGACACTAGAGATACCAGAGAAATGGCTTGACAAAAAAGATGTCAGCAGAATGGTGGCGTAGAGGTTAGTACTTCCGCCTCACAGCAAGGTCCTGGGCGTGGGCGTTTCTGTAACTTTTTTTGCCCGGGTACTGTAATTACTAATGTATAACTTAAAATGTAAAATATATATTAAGTTTTAGATGGTTCTCTGCCCACTCCAGGGTTTTCTTAATAGATGTGTGTTTTCCTAATAAATAGATGAAAGAATTTCAGTTGAGCAGTGGGCCTCCAATATTAAACCAACTTTTCCTGACTGTAAAGTCTGTGGCTGCTCCACTAAATTATGCAAAACAAGGACTTGGGTTAAAGAAAAAAATCACAAATTTTACGTTGTAGAAAGAGAAAGAAAGAAAAGCCTGAGAAGACAGGAGTGGGATGAGAGCTTGAGATCTGTGTCATTTGTGTGAGTCTTATTCTCAGTGCATGAGAGCTGACAGCACTGTTTTACTAATCTATTATTTCATCAACTACTGAACTAAGAAACACATAAAACTGAGAAGTTCCCTGATCTTAAACATCTCCGTACAGTCTAATGGTATCAATAGCACTGATATTCTAATTGATGATGCTGCCACAATTGTTGGTCAAGCAGTTAACAACATGAAAGCAACTAAAAAAATAGACAGATTTTTACTAGAAATGAAAATAGAAGTTTATAGAATATTTATTCTAAAACTAAAGAGAGGTAATAGAAGGAGGTGTTTTTAACAAAGAAAGAAAGAAAAGGGAAGCAGAGACAAATCATAGAGGATACAATTTAAAACTCACATTACACTAAGTCATGTGGTAGAAATGATCACATCGTATGAAAACTGATTTGGAGCCATAAAGAGTTTTTGTAAATTATAAAATCAAGGTCAATCACATGTGGTGATTATGATACACTACATTTTTAGCTCATTTCAAAATCCCTTCTTCTTCTCTAAGCTGTGAGAGGCCATCGCAGGGCAGAAACATGCTGACGGCAACCCAGTGACCTACTCTTTATGAACCACAGCAATGGTTCTTTTACATGCCTATCACCACAGACAGTGAGACACATGACTGGCCTTTGATAACCCAGTTAGCTGCACTGGGGGGACAGCAGTCACAACTCACTGAGAGTAGAGCTCGAACCCCCGACCTTCAGGTCAGTAAGCCAGAACCTTTCTTTTTACAGTCAATGGCCAGTACCCTTCCACCGGGCCACCACAGCCAATCCGTGTTGCTTAACATTGATTGCTTAACGTTGTGCTTCAGTACAGCAATGAATTTGTCTTTGTTAAAAAACAACACATTTATTTTAATCACTAGAATTAGATTATGTGGTATGTTCACCATAACACAGCCCTTGATATGTCCTTGTGAATGTTATCATATAAACAATAATGAATTAGAACGAACACATTGCTATTGCTGAGTGTGAGTGTGAATGGGTGTGTGTTGGGGGGGCCCTTCATTGGACTGGCCAAATGTTTAGGATGTACTGCGCCGTCAACTAGAGTCAGCTGAGATTGGTGCCAATAGGATTAAATAGTTGATTAAATGAACAACATTGCTGTTACTATACAGCTGCAATTTAAATTGCCGTTTGCAGTACAGATTGTATATTTTTTATAATTATTTTATAATAAGCAATGCCTTCTGACCAATCAGAATTGAGAAAAGAACAGCACTGGTATACAATAATTTAACTCCAGAAACAATTACAGGTATTTTTTGTGCTTGACTCTGACAACCTTTAGAATGCAGAACTAAATGGAGACTTTAGTGCTAAGTTCATCTTCTTTTCCCCATCTTGATCCCACACTGCTTCAGTTGCATGGAGGTCAGGGGTAAGGCAGCTGATTTACTACTCTCAAAGGACCTCCACTCCAAGCTGGTGTTAATCATGTTTAGAGTGTTGTCAGCCCTTTTTCTCAAAGATATTATCATATCTATTCCCAGCCGACTATGGGCAAAGACAAAGCACACCCTGAGCAGCTTGCCAAACCATCACAGGGCCAACACACACACACACACACACACACACACACACACACACACACACGAAAAAAAACATTCACATTCACACCTAGGGGCAATCGAATATATACACTCAGCCTAATGTGCATGGTTTTTGGGTTGAAACATCTATCTCTAAGACCTGGCCCAGACTTCAACACCTCAGAAGGAAGTGTTGAGGGTTGGAACGCCTTAGAGATAGGGTGTGGAGTTCAGACATCTGGTGGAAGCTCGGGGTAGAGCTGCTGCTTCCCCACATTAAAAGGAGACAGTTGAGGAGGTATCGGCATCTGATGAGGTTGCCTCCTGGTCCTCTCCCTTTAGAGGTGTTTTTCACATGTCCAACTGTGAGGAAGCACTGGGGTAGACCCAGAACCTGCTGGAGGAATTATATATCCCATCTGGCCTGGGAGCGCCTTGGGTTCCATCAGGAGGAGCTATGGAATGTAGCTAAAGAGATAGATGCCTGGGTTTTCCTCTTAGACCTGCTGCCTCCAAGACCCGACCTCAGATAAGCGGAAGAAAATGGATGGATGGATGGATGGATGGATGGATGGATGGATGGGTGGACAAAACATAACAGCCCAGAGAAAACTCACAGGGAGAACATGTCCTTCTTGCTGTGAGGCAGAATTGCTAACCATTATGCCACCAACCCCACCACCAACCTCACTACCCCTCATTTACTTTTCACTCTCCTTCTAATAGTAATCATTCAGAACAGTTTCTGCCTCTGACTGTAGCGCCATGTTCATTCTCATGCTCCAGCTTCTGATTTGCCTTTCTACCTAAATTCTCAATCTTGTTATGAATGTATCTGATAAGCGTTTTTCTCACAGTTGAAGGATTGGCTTTAGATTCTCCAGGATGCTGAGTAAGCATTAACTGCCTCTCCTTGTCTTTTAGGGTACCTGTATGATAAGACCAATGTTGTTACCAGTGTTATATTTCCTGCCTTATTCTTGTCTACTCCCACCCCTTTCTTTTTCGTTTTCATGGACCTCTGCTTTTTTGCTAGCTTCGCGTTATGTTCAGTGTTCAGAGGTTTTGCTCATTTAAGATGGTGCCCCATCTGGGATCTTTGTTGTAAACCTCAGACCTCAGTTTTCAAAATCAGTAACAGTGCACTTGATTAATATCCACCATGAACAACATAAAAGAGTGTCATTTTTATGGGGAGAAGTAGAAAAAAATGGTTTTGAGTATTGCCTAATATTTTGTACTGTGGATATGTAACTATCACCTAGATATGTGGCTATAGAATAAAATAAAATAAAAATATTTCTATTGTCACTACACTCAGGTAGCAGAGACAATCCTTGTGCCTTCTTTCCTGTTATCAGTAGAATTAGTAAGAATGCAGAAACAGAATGTAGAATAAATATCAAGTTTAGGAACTACAAATTAATGAAATAAAAAAAAGACAGAGTGAAGCAAATCATTTTTTAGTATATATTACACAAGAACATAAGTTCTTTCAAATTTCAGATTTACTTTTATATTTTTAAATAATTCAAGCATTCTCTCAGGTTTACAGGGTGCATAATGTTTGCAGAGGCCCCCAGAGCCAGTATCAACATTCAATAGAGCAAACAGAAAGACAGGGTAAATACTTGGGGAAAAAAGCACCTGTCAAACAAAATTGCTATAAACAGTAGTCTGTTTTTATTTAGTAATGCCAGGGTAAACCTATACTACACCTCTCTGATACACTGATACTTAATGGGAACATAACCTACAGCCCAATGGCTATTGTAAAATAGCACCATGGCTATAGTAAAATCGGCATACCCAGGGACAAGGTGGCAAATTCAATTTTTTTAAGAGTTCTTCCAAATATGTTTGGTTGCAGAATAAAATTAAATTACACATCAAACCTCATAAATTTCAACTCACAGTAAAGAATTAAGGTCACATTTTTGGCAGATTGCTGTTTCCAATTGTTCAGTGTCACCATCTAATATTGTCTTTCATGACCACCACAAAAGTTTGCATGTTCTCCCCATGCTTACATGGGTTTCCTCCAGGTACTCCAGTTTCCTTACAGGTACTCCAGTTTCCAAAGACATGCAAATTAGGCTTATGTTTGGAACTGGTTGCTCTAAATTGACCTTAGGTGTGAGTGTGGTTGAGTGTGTGTCGCCCTGCAATGGTCTGGCGAGTTGTTCAGGGTGTACCCTGCCTTTGCCCCGTGTTGGCTGAGATAGGCTCCAACCTTTCTGCAACCCCAGTAGGATTAAGCAGCTCAGCAAATGAATGAGTAAGTGAGTGATTACCTCCACAAACACAGCTGGATGTTCACGAAAAAATCCAAACAACGAAAAAGTCCCAGCTCACCTCATCCTTCATGGACCTTCCCCTCCAAAGAAAACAAAAACGGAGCAGCTTCCTAAAGGATTGTAGGGAAACTCCTGGATCAGAAATATTTAAAATGTCCAGAAATGGGAATTTCTGGACATTATATATATATATATATAAAAAAAAGAAACTGTAAATGCATTTGACTATTTATTTCAGCAGGGTTTTTAAGTAATATGTGAGAGTTGTTTGACAGTTTTGTGCAAGAGTTGTAAATGTACAACATGCTCTCAACTCACCATAACAAGCTTACAAAAAGTAATCATCAGTCTTTAAGCTGACATTCAAACTTTGTGTTTGGTGTTGCTTAGCCTGAAGATAATGTTTGTGCTTACCATTCGTGTTTATACCAACAGTGCATATTTTCAACTTTCTCATCAAAATCAATCAACAAGCTGGGAAAATTAGTCATGTTTACTGATTACACTTCCTGTTGCTATACGTCCCATAGCGACTTGCTCAATGTAATCCTTTTTAAATTAATGTCTGCACTTTGAGCAGCTGTGGTAGGACCCAATGTAAACATTCATAATCCAAAACTAAGTTCTATTTGCACCATATGATGTGTTGTTTGATGATTGCTAAATCCTTGGATATTTTCAAGGGAATTAATCAGTGACAAGCCTAAAAAGTTCAGTGTAATTAATGCAAGCTTTTAGAATGTCCCATGCATAAATGTCATTATAAATACATTAATAAATGCTTGCAAGTTTTTTGATTATTATTATTTTATTCTTGTGGAATAACACTAAAGGGCCAGCTGAGATATGTTTATCTCAAACAACAAATCCCACATCCCAGGCATTCCCAACCAACCATGAGATATAATACCTCCATCCAGTGGGGCATATTCGATAAAGCTTAACCAGAATCTGACCAGGAAAGAATCCCTAAGAGACGCCCAGACCACCTCAACTGGCTCTTTTTGATTCAGAAGAGTATCTCTACTCCCAGGTTCTTCTAAGTATAGGTTCATGATGAAGACCCAAAGATCTCCACCAAGGGCAAGGTCTCTCCTCTTGACCAGAAGTAGGCACCTCACACATTTCCAGGAGAAAACCATGTCATGGCACATGATGTTGCTAAAAAGACAATGTTTTTTATAAGATGTCTTGAAGAGCCAGATTTATGAAGGAAGGTAAAAATAAAATATATTATAAAAATATTTTATATATTGTAAAAATATATTTTAAAAAATGATGGTAATCATCATATCCAATACACAAGAAAATTCTAGCTCTTACAACCAGTAAAAATAAACAGAAACACACCCTGAACTTGCAGTGTCACCTTGTCAACTTGTGCATAGAGTCATGTCAAATCAACATGGCCGCTCACACTGCGAACATGACCTTTCTCTACTATTAAATTAGTTTATAGCAGCAGTGGTTTTAGATCAATTAATATACCAACACCATTCTTGTTTTTAGGTGCCCATTCATGAGCCAATATCGTATGTGTTTTATCTTTCATTCAGTTCATTTTGGTTGAATACAAAGATTTCACAGTTAAACCTCAAATCATGGGCTTAGTATCTCTTACTCACCTGTTTTACATCTTGTTCTGGCTCTGTGTGTTAGGCAGTACAATGTTGTTACAAGACTGTGTGACCAGAGGAAGGATCTTGTGCATGCACAGTAACTTAGTAGTGCAACACAGAGATGTAGAAAGTGGAAAGGTGGACTCCCGAGTGGCACATTGACAAGGTACGCGACTATCAACCCTGAGATCGCAAGTTCACATTCGGATTGATGCCACAGCCATCCGTGACCGGATGCTCACAGCGATCACCAGCTAGTCATGGGTGTCTGCGAGCTCATTCGTACAAGGGGGCGGATAGCGCTTTCCCTATGAGTGTGTTGGACCGCCCCCAAATACGCATGTGCAGCAGTTCAGAAAAATGCGGGTGGCGGGCGTTGCATGTCATGGAGGGGGCATGTGCATGTTTACGCCACTCCCTGGTTGGTGGTGGTCATGTGATAGGGAAGGCAATACTTGATGGGTGGGAATTGGATACGACTAAATTAGGGA
>JAQMYF010000002.1:16560817-16572575 GCA_030014195.1 Neosilurus mollespiculum | reverse complement strand
ATATATTGTGTATGTGTTTATATATATATATATATATATATATATATATATATATATATGTGTATACACACACACACACACACACACACACACATATATATCAGTGATCAACACCCTGTAAGTAAGCCAAAACTGACAGCTGCAAGAAAATAGAAAATAACTGTGGAAAAAAAAAACATTGTTAGGACTCAAGGCTATGTATACATATATGTGTGTGTGTACATATATATATATATATATATATATATATATACACAGTGGTATGCAGTGAAGATTATACACCACCACTTTTGTCTAAAAGCGTTCCTAATACATTACTTCTCTATAATGTTTTGGTGAAAATGTGTTAAACAATGCTATTGTAGGCAGTGAGAACCAAAAAAATAATTCTGACAAGTAAAGTGAGGTTAAAAGTATGGCTAATAAACAAAAACTAAAAATATAAATTTTTCAGAAAAATATTCACATTTTATTTTTGACTTTTGCATTGCACAAATGAACTTCATCATCTGGAATGGTTTAGCGAGTGAAGAAATAAAAAATATGTGAACACTATGCCTGAAAGGTTAAATGCTGTAATTAAAGTAAAGGGTGGCCACACTAAATATTGACTTTTTTAAAAAAAAAAGAAACTGTTATTTTTGTTATTACTATATGTTGTTGTTTGTTTACTTATTCTTATGAATATGATCCTATATTACATGAAATAAATACTTGAATATTACTTGGTTTCTGATTTATCTTCATTTTGTTATGTGTATAATCATCACTGTACACTATGTGTGTATATATATATATAAATATATATAAACAAGTGGTGTAAAGAAATGAGAAGACACACAACACTGGGGTTGGGTCTCAGGAGGTTAAATAAATTGCATGTGTGTGTGTGTGTGTGTGTGTGTGTGTGTGTGTGTGTGTATTTATAGTTACACAATGGTAGGAAAAGAATGGTAAATACTAATATGATAATTAGCCATAACATTAACACCACCTGACTGGTCTGCAGCTAAGTAGCCCCATATTCAGCAAATGTTCTGACACTTTCTATCATGGCCAGCATTCATAGTTTCAGCAGTTTGTTCTACAGTTGCTCTTTTGTGGGATCATGACACTCTTGCCAGTTCACTGTTTATCCTTCCTTGGACCACCTTTGGTAGTTACTTACCACGACATACCAGGAACATTCCACAAAACCTGCCATTCTGGAGATGAATAGATTCAGTCGTTTAGTTATGACATAGTGTGGCACAACACAGGGAGACAGACAGCCATTCACACCTATGGGTAATTTAGAGTATCCAGTTGACCTAATCTACATGTGCTGTGGAAGAAAACCAGAGCACACTGCAGAACCCACACTTGCACAAGGAGAACATGTGAACACCACACATAAAAGCCCCAGTCGACTGGCAGGTTAGACCCTAGAACCTTTTTGCTGTGACATAAGCGTGTTAACCACTGCACCATGTGCCAACTAGCAGTTAGTTAAGTATTATAATTTACCTCCTCAAAGAAACTTGAATCATCTCACTATTTATCTTCCGTTTGAGTTGTTGAGTAAGCAGGGGAATCACCAAACAGCAGTCCTTTAGGAGCAGATTTCTACTCAAGTACAGCGCACCTCTTTTTTATTATGTAGATTGTGTTTTTATAGTTTACTTTCACTCCATGAATAACTTTAAACTAAGTTGCTGAAGTGACTCACACATGACTCATCCCATATGTACTACAAATATAGGAAGCTGACTAATTCTGACTGAAACTGTGTTCACGGAGCCAAATTTAGGCCAGCCTATATTTACCATATACAAGCCTGAAAACCAAAAAGAAAAACGATTTCATGCTATTTTAGAGGAATGTACAACATATTTAATATATCCATGTCTTTTGCCTTGTGGGAAGGCCATTTTTAATTTGCTGGCCCAGGCTTGCTGGTGGAAGGGCAAAATGATTTCTGCTTGAGAGCAGGAGCAGAATGACACTAGAAAGTGGCACTCAAAGTAGGTGGCCCTGCACGCTGTCATATTTATGAAGCAAATGTGAGTGGACAGGCTAAATAACAGGAGAATAGAGGGGGTGAGTGAAGCTGGCAGCCACAGACACAAACACACATACACAAACACACACCAAAGACAGGAACAAAGGCACAATTTGGGCTCATTGAAAGCATCCCTCACTGTATGTGTAATCTTGGGTGGCCAACGATGTCCAGTTCTTTGTACAATGTACGTGTGTGTGTAGTGGGGGTGGGGTTGCTCTTGTTTTGTCCCTTTAATTGTAGGAATACAAGCAGAGTTTGTGCCAACTGGTAAATGGTTGTGTGCCAAACTTGAGGCAATCTGGAGCATTAAAATAATTCTTTTGTGTTCTCCTTTTTAGGCAGAAGAAAGACCTCAGTAATTATGGAGATAATCAAAACTGTCAGTGATTATGCTTCAGCAAAAAAACAAAACAACAACAAAAAGAAAAAACGACATTCTTTGTTTTCTAACAAAGAAGACCACCAACGTCCAAACAGATTTTACCCAATTTGGTCCTTTCTAGTGGCAAACGTGCCCTATACCACAGTATATACAGAACCGAAATGTAATGCAGTACCACACCATGCATGCTATATCTGGCCTTGAATTCCCCCAACAGGTGTTTTTCTAATTTCCTTTTAAAACAGTTCACTGAAAAGAATACTCCAGAGCACACTATTTAAATAAATGTTATTAGAATGTAATCCTATATATCTAAGTCATGATCTACAGGCACCCAGAAGAAAATGGGTTTTCTTTTGACTCTGCTTCCTCTCGAGCACTCTTCTTCATGTGATCTCAGGGAATCGTTCTTTGCCGCTGTCGCTTCTAGCTTGTTCATTAGGATCTGGGTCTAAAGGCAGATTTCTGTAAAGCTGTTTAGTGACTATAAATGTTGTTAAAAGTGCAATATAAATATAACTGTACTGTGGCTAATTCAAGTTGCTGGAAACATACTTCCAGTATGACATTTCCCTGAGGAAATAAATAAAGAATGGTCACGATACATATGGATATCACAATGTATACTGCTGAGTCCTAACATTGACACACCTGACTTGTCTACAGCTAGGCAGCCCCATACACAGCATGCTGCAATGCACTGTGTGTTCAGCCAGAATTAATCGCTGAAAAAGTTTGTGCTATAAAGTTTGTGCTATAGACTGATGTGGGATCACACGCATCAGTGAGTCTTGGGCAGCCATGACACTTTTGCCATGATGCTCTAAACTGCTTGCCCTTCGCTGGGCCATCTTAGATTGGTACTTACGGCTGCACACCAGGAACACTCCACAAGACCTACCGTTCTGGAGACGAATATATCCGGATGTTTAGCCATCACAATGTGTCCCATGTCAAAGTCACTCAGATCTTTACACTTGCTCATTTTTCCTGCTTCCAACACATCAACTTTGTGCACTGACTGATCCTTTTTACTTTTGCCTTATATATTTTTTGTGTTTAGTGTGCTGTTTTGGGGGAACGGTAGATCAGTGGTCAGTACTGGCACCTCTTAGCGAGAAGGTTTGGCATTTGAATCTCAACTAAGAGCCATTTTGTTTAGAATTTGTATATTGTTCCTGTTTCCTTAAGGTACTCAAGTTTTCTCTCACAGTCCAAAGACACATTAAATCCACATTAGGTCAGTTAACTACTCTAACTTGCTCTTAAGGGTGAATATGAGTGTGAATGGTTGTTTGTGTTGTCGGGTGGGTGGGGGGGGGGGGGTTTGTCCAGCGATAGACTGGTAACCTGTTCAGGGTGCACCCTGCCTCTCACCTGAAGTCACCTGGGATTTGCTCCAGCTTCCCTACAACCCTGACAGATAAGAAGATTGGACTGGATGGAAGTTTACTGTTCTTTAAGTGCTTTATGAAAACTTAATGTACAGTGTATTTTATTCATTAAGAGTTTTTTTTTAATAATAGTGGCACTCCGGACACGTGTAGCACCCAGAGCAATGCCCCATACTTTAGAAAATATGCTTGCATAGTCAGGGAATAGGCGTCAACCCGATTTTCATGGCTTGCACGACCATTTGTGTGCCACCACAGGCTTTTGTACCTTGGGTCTGTGTCTCCATCTCAGGTTTGGAACATCCAGAAAAACAGAAAAATGCTGAATTAAAATCTGCTGAAATCTTTTGTTTCATAAATAATAATGTCCCTAACCATCTGATATGCAGTATTTTTTGTTAAATCTGTATTTCCTTTCAAACCAGAGACTGAGAAATTTCTTCGCCAGAAAAGAAACACATGCTTAAACACCCTTGCAGAGAAGGAGTTTTCCAAAGTTCCAAGTGATTTTTCTGGAAAATATTGGTTAAACTTTGAAACATCAGCACAATAATTAATTTTAAGTGGAAAAGAAACACAACTCACAAAGATCTTATGGGAGCTTTGCTTTTAGGCAGTGCCTAAACACATACTATGTTTTAATAAGAGCGTGGCCCACCGACTGACAGATGTTTTGCTCCTAAAGTCTGTTATTCATTTACCAGACTTACAAATGAGGCATAATATTGCTTAGGCGTATAGATGAACCACAGGGGGTTGAACAGTGGTCTTTTTTAACTTATTACATTTTTTAAGATAGCACCACTTATTATTGTATGGCACTGTTGCATCGGTGCATATGTGACTAATGTGTAAAACCACAACACAAGGATAAATATACCATGCTGGGAGTCATGGAAGTTTAACTGTGGCAGGACAAAAACTAGTTATGCTGTACTGAGCTCTAATCTAAACTGCGAAAAATCTTCATTTTCTAATC
The DNA here is from genome assembly GCA_030014195.1 of Neosilurus mollespiculum. NCBI lineage: Eukaryota > Metazoa > Chordata > Actinopteri > Siluriformes > Plotosidae > Neosilurus > Neosilurus mollespiculum. Next base: position 16,567,776 of record JAQMYF010000002.1, on the reverse strand, counting down.
GGATTAGACAGAAGGTGTTGAAGAATTTTCTATAACAGCAGTTCTAAGAGTCATTCCAGCTACAAAACGAATCATAGGATCATCTGAATGTATTATTGTTGGCGTGTCCGTAACCCAGCTTCTGAGGCCAAATGTGGCTCATGGAGTGATTTTGATTGGTCCAAAGTTTCTCTATAGGTCTATCAGTTGGTCCTTTCACATGTTGGTTGCAGCAGACTGTATTAACACAGTTAGATAAATTGCTTGTTTTCCTCTTTCTCTTGCTACAGTTTCATCTTTATTTACTGAATGATTAAGTCATGGCTTCAGACAAAAACACAACATTTCCAATGAGAATGGAAGAGCTGGAAGAAAAAGATTTTTTGGTTTGTTTTTGATGTGGTCCAATCTGCCCCCTTTGAAACAGTCTGTTAATCATCACTTCTATAGTAGCATCATACACAGGGAATTTGTATGGCACATGTACTCCGACTAAGCTTAATCATAAACAGATCTAAGAAATTATTAATATGGTGCAGCTTTCTGTAAGGACACACTTGTTTGCCAGGGAAAGAACTTTGTCACACTGTTTAATTTATCCACCACAGGAAAGTATAAAAGGATTTTGCAATAATAAAATATGAATTGTTTTTGCTGTTGGTGTTTTTGGTATTATCCATTTCAGTGGTTTAAAGACCGCTATGATGTAAGTGAAAACAGGAACCAGCAATTTTTTTTAATGACGTTATAGAGTATTAAATGTAACTATAAACTGATAACATTTGAACTAATAAATGTAGTAAATGGCAAATTGCTGTGGTATAATATAAGTGCTGTTATTGGTAAATAAGCATGTTTCATGTTTTTATTAAAACCCAGGTTGAAGTTGGAGATAGGTGTTTGTATGTCAGGTTGCTAAACCACACATCCTGTTCCTGTACCTTAACCTTTGATGGAATGCTTTTCCACTTATCGCTCTTCATATTCAGTTAAAGCTGAAATGCTTCTGTTGTGGATTTGAATGTGTATCAGGTTACACTAGTGAAATCCACCCCTTTCTATTTAGACACTGCTGTAGGGACAGATAGAGTCAATACTGTCCATGTGCACACAGTGCTCATAATCTGCTTATGGAAATCAATGTACAAGATGTAAAAGACATAACAAGGTGGTGGAGAAAGATTTTTATTTTAGATTAAAAAAGATTCAATTTATGTACAAAGAGGCACCAAAAAATTATTTATAAGAATATGAATTATTTTTGGGTGAACATGGAAAAAAGGATTGAATCGAAGGTTGACCTAAATGAACCTGAAAAGGTGCCAAAACAATTGGTTTTGTTCTTATGGTTTCAAAGGAAAATATTAATTTTTTCACTCCCAGAGGATGAAGAAGGCTATTTACTCACACAACTGGAAAAAAAAAGGAAGATAAAGACATTTGTGGTTTCAAAACAATTTTGATTGCTCAGTTTCTGACATTGCTGTACCCTTTTCGTCTGTGCAACAGTTTCAGTGGTAAATTGAATGGGGCTGAAGGGGCACTTACAGAGGGCAAGGTACATCAAACATGCAGCACGGATAATGTAAATAGCAAAGAGGCCCAATATGGATACTAGTAATAATTACATGTGCTCTTCATACAGAATAATATTTAGTATGTGGATGTGACCAAATTAGTGAAAAAACTGTCATTTGAAGGATTTATCATGGCTAGGGTTTGACCCTTCAAGGTCACTCAATTCCAAACTTGTTTGAAAGTTATATGGTTTCAGATCATTGTACCATAGTAACAGTATGTCTATTGGTACTCCTTTCAAAGTTATACGCACAAAGATTTGAGACCTTGCTCTGTCCTTGACCTTTGACCTAGACATTCCAAAATCTAATCAACTCAGAGATGCAGGTTTGGTAGTGTCCCCACCAAGTCTGGTGGAAATCTATGCATGGGTGTGGTCAGGATTTTGTTCACAGACAAACTGACAAACAGATGGATGATTACTCTTACATCTCTAAATGAACTGTAACTGGCATTTTGTACAATGGTAGGAAATAGTAAGATACCATAATTGATCAGGTTAGCTACTTTAGATTACTAATAGACTTGATATCTAAGACTTAACACTTATGACTTTGGGATTTTGAGACTTTCTATTGAGAAAACATCACATTCTACAAATAAATGAAGTTGCTGCTGCACAGTTGGTCATCATCATAGATGTAGAATGTGTGGTTACTTTGTGGTATTTTGTGGTAGGCATGTAACTTTAGACACAGCATTAAATGAAAGTTGTGATAATTTCTTCAGTTACCTCATGAGTCCTAATTCAAAATGATACATAGCTTTTTTAAAGAATTGAACTGTCTGGTGCTTGGCTGGTTGGATTTCATGTAGACCTGAGCACCTTAGCTGAATTCTTTCTCTAGGATAAATGGATTGCTCTCTTGTAGAGCAAAATATACCATTTTCCATCTCAGATATTGCTCCCCAGAGCATGTCTAGAAAGCTTTTATGCAAGATTTATACAACAGTAATTGAAATGTTTAAAAAGTTTCACAAGAACTTGCATGCATATATTCTATTTGAACTGAATTATAAAAGAAATAGGTGGCACGGTGGTGTAGTGCTTAGTACATCTGCCTCACTGCATGAAGATCCTGGGTTCGAGTCTCGGTTTCGGGCATTCTTGTGTGAAGTTTGTATGTTCTACCCATGCCTGCAGGCTTTTTCTCTGGGTACACCAGTTTCCTCCCAAAGACAAGCACATTAGAATATTTGGCTGTTCCAAATTGCCCAATGTATGAATGTGAGTGTGAATGGTTGTGTGTGTGTGTGTGTGTGTTGCCCTGCGATGGTCTGGTGAACTGTTCAGGGTGTCCCCCTCCTTCACCTAGTGTCAGCTGAGATAGGCTTCAGCGGTTCAGCAAATGATTGATTGAGTGAGTGTTTTGTCGACATTCTGATGCATTAAATGAACTATATATAAATAAACAGTTCAAAGTGTTTTGTATTAAACTAAAATCTGTATCTCTGGAAAATCATCCTGGTACAAAAGAATGACAGGAAATGCTGTTATCAGAAAATAATCAACAACTTTAAACCAGTGTGTCTAACCACTGAGTGTAATTGACGTGGTCAATCACAGCATCCTGCAGTCTGTTATTTCTGAGTATCAAACCCTTGCTATGGACCAAGTCATTGGAGGAAGCAATAATGTTGTTTTAAAAGCAATAAAATCATTTTAAAACCAATTTTTTGTGCCAAATTGTTGATTCCTTCAGTAAGTGTAGCTGTATAATAAGTTGCATAATGTACAGCGAGTCAGTCATTATTGAGAAATAAACCCCTTCACAGTGATTCAAGACTGCTGAGCTTTGCGACGAGGTCCTGCCACCACCCTACCATGTTTATTCACGGGTAATAATCAGCTTGCAGTACAGCATCCCATATTAAATGATTTGCCTTATAAACAGGAAACTACCTTTGAAACTTAAAACGTTAACTTGTTATACATAAACAATGATATGAAAACAAACCTCACATTTAGGTTAATGAGAGAAAAGTTTTTTATTCTGGGATCAGACGAGGTGGATTCAGACTCAGACTCATTTTGACATGAGCTTTATAGTGTGATATAATCAACAGAAAGCAACGTAGTCTCTGAGACAGCCCACAACACCCAGATCAAAAGTCAAGTTTTTTTCTGTATTTTATTGCCTAGTTTGACAATTCCTACTTCAGGTTCCTTGGGGGCACATCCATCCATCCATCCATCCATTACGTGTACCACTGATCCAGCATGGTTGCATGGAAACTGGAGCCAATCCCTGCTGATTCAAGAGAGGGGTACACCCTGAACAGGTCTTCAGTGTATACCAGAGCTTACACAGACACAGACACAAACAACATCAGGCAGTTGATCAAACAGTCCTGCTGGCAAGCTGTTCAGGGTGTACCCCGCCTTCAGCCAGTGTCTGCTGAGATAGGCTCCAGCCTCCTCCTCATGACCTTGTAGGATAATGCGGTTTGGCAAATAAGTGAGAGAGTGAGTTGACCTGGAGTGTAGAAGAAACCAGATTACCCAGAGGAAACATATGCAAGCAAGCGCATGGGAGAACATGCAAACTCCACAGAGAAATACCCTTGGTCAAAATCCAAACCCCAAACCTTGTACACTTAAGGTGACAGTGCTAATCACTGAGACACCATGAGGATAAAAAAAATCAGGGGGGTCAGACTGGAAGAGTTTCCAGTTTACAGCATCATGATAATCGAATCATGGTGATCAGCATGAAAGATAAAAAGATCATGTGGGCCGATACATTAATACAGATTATCACGTGGAAACAAATTACTATCTTGTGTGTAAAGATAATGATCTTGCTCCCAGAAGATAATAACTTGTACAGAGAAGGTAAGGTAAGGTTGACCTTGAGCCACCGTTGGGCTTTTATATCCGAGCCTAGTGGCGCGACTAGGAGTTCAACTCCTCCCGGATGGGATGCCGGTCCATCGCAGATTATCCCAGTATATTTTTACTGGTACCCATTTACACTGCTGGGTGGACAGAGGCACACTTGTGGTTAAGACACACGTGTGGCCTTAGCACGGTGGGGGTCCAACGCGGATTCGAACCCACGATCTCTCGATCATGAGCCCGGCACCCTAACCGCTACGCCACCGGCCCCACTATAGTACATATAGACTGTCGCAGGTGCGGCGTAGTGGTTAAGGCTGTGGATCGGTGATCCAGAGGTCATTCAAGCCCTGGTACCACCGAGCCGCTGCTGTTGGGCCCTTGAATGAGGCCCTTAACCCTTAATTGCCCAGGTGTATATAGATAAATGCAGATGGCTCTGGATAAGGGCGTAAAGGGTGCACATTTAACTGAAAACATGTCAGGTGTGAGCATGGTCACGACATGTGATCCGAGAGTCTCCAGTTCTCGATTCACATCCACCCGTTTTGGGATCCATTCCGGTCTTTCCTGGCGCCCGAATCCATCGCACCGCGGTGTGTGTGAGTGGAGCAGGAGAGAAACCGAGCCTTGTTTACAGCGCTGGAGCTGCACTTCACTACACTACACGCGCTTATCGGAGATCACGACCAGGATGGAGATCATAGCTGGATCAGCGCGAAGCAGACTTTAGTTGTGTCCCCTGTTCTTTATTCGTCCCTCGGTGTGAGGAAATAAACACGGCGCTCATTACTAGCGTTTCTTGCTAACGAAGCGGAGCGGACTGAAAAATCTGAGGCTCGAGGAGACGGACTGAAAACGCGAGGAAGAAGACAGAGAGGAGGAGAGGAGGAGAGACGCCGCCGCCGAGACATTTCTACACCGTTTTCACGCTGTTTCGGATTATATATACGTTCTTGCATCTCCCCAGCCAGTGCCAGTTTCATTCCCAAGTTAGAAAAGTTGCCAGCAGAGGAAAATTAATCACCCCGCTTGCATGAGCGACCCTCCACACGTCCAGCGTCTCACCCAGCTAGTTAGCCGTTAGCTCGCCGTGCGCAAGGCATTTTCTTCCCCCCGTCGGACCGGCTAAAGGCGGCTAGCTCGGCTCAGCCAGCCCCGCGCAAAAATGGAGTCAGGACGTGGGCTTTCAAATTCATTCGTCAGTTTGTGCAGGAATTCGGAAATACATCGGCTAGCATCTTTCAGGGATAGTAAAACGAGGTCGAGTATCAGTAACTAAGCTAAGCTCAGTGACCAAAACTCCACGCTGAAGTCAAAGGCGAGCTAAACCTGCTAAGCTAACTGGGCTTCCAGAGAAATTCCTATACGGGCTACTACCAGGCTACAAAGCCCAGCTAGCGACACTGTGTGAGAGAAAGAGAGAGAGAAAGAAAGCTGTTTTCAGTTAGCGAGTTTCTTTCTTTCTTTCTTTCTTTCTTTTTTTTGGACAAACAGTTGAAAGCAAAAAAAAAAAAAAAAATGTAAATAGAAAACAAAACCCAGTAGTTTTTTGCTATAAAGGAAAAGATTGCAGATAATTCGAGTCGGCTGGCTATTTTGAGGTGTCAGTGTTTTTTTCCTTTAGTTACTATTCCCCTCCAGTGTTTACAGGAATGAGGTGTTGGACATCCAGGACTCATTTGTCCTTATTTTGTGCTGTGCTGCTGCTGTCCCTCTCAGTTCACTGCCAGTGGTCCTCAAATGATGGAAGTAAGTCGATATGAAATGGTTTGCTTCTAGTCCCTAGCAGCATGCTGGTGTTTACACACACACTACTGAACTGAATCAGGTGTTTGGGACAAAACGTTTTCTTCCCTTTTGAGGATTTGATTCCCTTCCTCTCAAATCCCAGTTTATAGACCCGTGGACCTGGTGTCCATGCCAGAGACATGAGTGTTGATGTCAAGTAGAAAATTACCTAAACGAACCTGTTTGTACAAAACTGTTTCCTACCCTCAGAATTTTATGCAAAAACTAAGAATGAGAACAAGAACATGGGCGTGTGGAAATCTGTGAGTAGCCGTGTCTGGTTTAGTAAGTGATGTTGGTTAGAAAACAGCTTAACTAGGAAAAATGATGAATGTGAGAGTTTAGGGAAAACCATTTTGTTGTCTGGGAGGATTTTGAACACACACACACACAGGTGGAGAGAGAGCGAGAGAGAGTGATAGAGTGCTTATATTAATAAATAAAACTTTAGGTACATGGAAATTGTTGTTGTTGGAAACAGTCTAATTGTAAAAATCGTTTGGTAGAAAATTGTTGAATTTTATGCCAAAAAAAAACAACAACAAGAAAACAAAATCTCAGTATAATTTATTTAAAGAAAATTGCAAGTATTTCAGGTTTGATAATATATCTAATTAAGCAAAACACTAAAAAAACCTTTATGAACAATATATTTATGTCAGGGGGCAGTGGTGGCCTGGTGGTAAGGTGCTGGATTACTTATCCCAAGGTCGGGGGTTCAAGCCCCACTATCGACGGGTTCTCACTGCTGTCCCCCCAGTGCAGCTAACTG
>JAQMYF010000002.1:16525230-16547286 GCA_030014195.1 Neosilurus mollespiculum | reverse complement strand
CCCACCCCCACACACACACACCCACACACACACACACACACACACACAGAGCCTCCTCTTGGACAGAGAATGTCCCAGCTAAAATACAGTAGTTAGAAGAGTAAGCACTTGTAACACTTCTGAGCACTACCACTAACCACATAGGTGTCAAACTACAGTCTTTAAGAAGATTAATTTGCAAAAGAGTGCCAAGTAATACACGTAACCACAAGTAATGCGAGCCATCAGTCATATCACCATGTAACAGCACAAGAAAGAGAACACACTTACACAAGCGAGCATGTATTTATATATACCATTTATACACACACACACACACACACACACACACACACACAGAGTGCTGAAGGAAGCCATTTATAATCTAATAATATTGTGCATAATAAGCAAGTTATCTATCTATCGCTCTCTATTTATCTCTTTATTTATCTGTTTATCTTAATCTCTTTTTGTCTCTTTATCTTTCAATCTATATCTATCTCTTTCTCTATCTCTCTTTATCTTTCTCTCTGTCTCTACTTATCTAAGTCTATTTATCTCTATCTGTCTCACTCTTTCTCTCATTACCTGTCTTTATCTCTGTTTCACTCTCTATTTCTCTCTTTATCCCTCTTTCTCTGTTTGTTTATTTCTCTTCATCTTCCTCTGTTTATCTATCTCTCTTTATCTCTTTATCTCTGTCTCTCTTTATTTTGCTATCTCTCTCACTGTTTATCTCTCTATTTATTTCTATCTATTTAATAAAATTACCCCACTTGAGGCACAGGAATGCACAGCCTTTATAATGTAGTTCATTTAATGAATTGATTTATTTATATATATTTAGAAGAGGACTGGGGCTACATCAGTTTGTCCCTTTAATGGAATTCATACACTCATTTGTTTTTGAAAGGTTGTATTAATACACTTCAATACAATATCATATTTTATATTACGTTAGCTGTCGACTCCTTAACCGTCTTCTTAGCCCACACCTGGCTGGAGAGTTTTGTTGCCTGGTGGGCTCACTAATGAGAAAATGAGATTTGTCCAGCGCTGTTGGAGTCTCACTGCTTGATTGAAGATAAAAAAGAGTAATGCCTGAATTTCTGAGATTTGTTTCTTTCTTTTTTTTTTTTTTTGTGGTCTGACATCATGGTCAAGAAGTAATGAGTCATAAGGTTCGTGTCCCAGGTGTTCAGGTTTTTTTCTGATATAATAATTCATTATGAAGTCAGTGTGAAGCGGTGAATGAACCGATTTCTTAAGTCCTGCCTGTAATATGCAGACTTTAAGAAGTACAGCGTAGCAGGTACAGTGAGGGTTGAAAGATGCCCAGTCTCTGCTTCAGTGAATCATGGGATGTTACTTCGGCAGACACACTGCCTCTCTCTTTGAGGGGAAAACTATGTTGCAGTTCCTCCTGCTTTCTATATAATTACCTTGTTTTTCTTGGGCACAGATGTTTCTCGATGGGCTTGTGGTGGTTTCCTGTCAGCCTGCCTGGCCTTTCTTCTCCGTGTGTCTTTAATTACCCGCTCAGGCCTTACAGCAGAACGCACCGTCTCTATGCATTTAAGCCCAGTTTAGAACAGATAAGCTTAGCACCATACATTTCCTCCTCCTATAGGGATGTAAATGAAAAAGATTGTATAGGTTTGTTCATTTGAATATTTGATAGCTGTAATGAAAATCCAGCTTTCACTGGAAGTTTCTTTTGTCCGCTGATGGCTGTTGATGGCGTATGGGGACTTGCCGTGTATGTTTGGATTTAGGTGATTTTTACTCAGCCGTTGTGTGGAATGTTAATGATGGCAAGTGCTAGAACTCCTTGCTAACAGCTTTAATTAGTTTGCTGTTTGTTTTGCTGTATGATGTGATGTAATGCAACAAAGACCACTTAGATGTATAACTTCATTCTTATTCTTATAAAAATATCCATCCTCTCTAATGCCATAGACATGACCCACAGACACCTCCGTGCTGGTGATTTTGCCACAGCCAGAGTCATTACGCTCTTAATCTATCCTTACGTCCTTGTCCGTCAGGGTTGTTCTGGTCAGTGTGATATGTCAAGTATGCTTTGAGGGATTTTCTTCAAACTTGACACAAATGTCCATCTTCACTGTGGATCTACAGCTCGCGGGGAATTTAACTGCCAGGCAACAAGCTTTTCTAATTTGTGAAGTCTGAGTGGTTAGTTTTGATATGTTTCTGTTCTGTGATAGCTCAGAGGCAGGCTGAATGCCAATCAGAATCTTACAATAATGAGTTTCTTGTAATATGTGATCGTTTCTGTAGTGACCTGACTTCTGGAGCTGAGCAGGGATTAACACAGCAGATGCTTCACATAATTCTTACACAATAAAATGTTCATCTGTTAAAGGTTTTTTTGTAAGAAGTCTCTCTCTCTCTCTCTCTCTCTCTCTCTCTCTCTCTCTATTTGAAATAGATTGTGTCAGGCTTTTGTCAAAGTCAGTGAATTTCCCATCAGTCTACACTTTCTGGTTTCTCAGTAACAGCAGTTCTGATAAGCTGTGTTTTAAAATGTCTTAAGTTCAAGATGAAGAAAAGGTTGGCTGGTCAGAAAGCAACTGTTGATAGCTGACTGTTTAAATGATCACAGGAACCGAGTTGTTTTGCACATGTTACACATTAATGTTACTGCAAATGAATAAGTTTTCATAAAAAATTTGAATGGATGAAGAATAAAACACTTCAGGACGTGTGCCGATTGATTGGTTAGTGACCATCAGATGATGGTTTGAATCCTGATTAGCATTGATTGTTGATTGGCTGGTCAGCCTAAATTTCACTGGTGTTACAAGCTAATTTTTATTCAATCCTAAATCTGTTTTCATCCTCATAACCCCCAGCCATACATGCATACATACATACAAACATACATACATAACTAACTAACCCTCTGTAAATTCAAGAATGCTAGTGATGCTTTCATAACATGTTGGATATCTGAGCTTACTGCTTTCATAAATGTTGGAAATGCAACCCTGTGCGCGCGGGCAGAATCGTCCCTATGCGCACGGGCAGAATATGATACTGACTGCCATAACCAGTACGCATGGACTACTGCTTACAACACAACATTGCATGTTTGAATGGTATGTAGATTTACATACATGAACACCATGCTTTGTTTTATAATATACACTGTATTGTTTTTCATAAAGTTAACTAGAATCGGTGTCGGCAGTTCACATCTCAAATAAAATCAGCTAGTGGGTGCATCGTTGGACCTCCTGGGTTGGGCTACATCTTCGATCATTTTCTTCCCATCAGTTTCCGATCATCTTCGATTCTTTTCATCCTGATCGTGGATAAAACTAAGGAGATCATTGTCGACTTCAGGAAGAATCAGCCCAGCCACACTTCACTTCTCATCAACAACAGTGCTGTAGAGGGGGTCAGCAGCACTCGGTTCCTGGGGGTGCACATCACAGATGTCCTCACCTGGTCTGTGAACACTGCGTCACTGGTCAAGAACGCATGGCATCGTCTGCACTTCCTGCGCGGGATGAGAAGAGCCCACCTGCCTCCTCTCAGCCTCACCACATTCTACAGAAGCACCATAGAGAGCATCGTGATCAGTTGCATCTCTGTGTGGTGTGGAGGCTGTATTTTCATTCTGCCAACTTGACCAGTGTAATGTAAACTACAGGTGATGGGGTGTTATAGCTTGGTTTAGGATCCAGTGTCCAGCTGCTCTTAGAGAACATTCCAGAGGACACGAAGAACCGTCTGTAGCATCTCTCAGGCCATAGTGTTTGATACAATGTGCATGTTTATCAGACAAAGCGTCAATGTTTTCTGCAGTTCAGGGAAAGTTCAGCCGTCAGTGCGTGTCCAGCTGAAGTGTGAGCCGCCTCAGCGGGAGGCGCAGGGGGATTTGAGTCAGTAGGATAGCTCTCATCACTTAACGAGGCGTCTCTGAGTGATCTCATCCGCTCCACATCATCGCCGGAAACCTTTAGCTCCCAGCTAACGCGACGTGGCGAGCTGAAGCCTCGTTTTAATTACCTCCCGTTTATCTTCCCACATGTTAAAGGCTGTCTTTCTGCACGCAGAGCAGTACTGTCGTGGGGCTTCCTATTGTGTGAGCTTGTGCTCAGCTTATGCCAGCATACTTTATTAAGCTCTCCTTGTGAAGTGATAAAAAAGAGCTCCGTCGCTCAAGTGTTGTGTCTCTGCCATGGCTGCTCAGCGCCAGGCTGAAGGTCAAAGGGAGTGTCTGCCAGAGAGAGTGTTGTTTCTCGTAAACGAGACGGGATTGAATCTGTCTCGAGTGTGTGATAAAATGCAGCTGCACTGAAAGTAACCACAAGACTGTCTTCTTCAGCCGTGAGACTATACAAGTCAGTTACTTTTCATTGAAACTGTTTATCCCACATCCTAGAAATGTTATCCATTCCCTGTTCAAGCTACTGTCTGGTAAATGTAGGAGCTCATGAAAGCTAGGTCAGCTAGGTGTCCAGTCATTTGTCCACAGCATGTACTATTATTTTTAGGAGACATGCAGGGTTCAAAGGAGTGTCTGCTAAAAGATTCTGAGTGCAGGGATTGCTGTCGAAGTTGGAGGATATAAATGCTTGTCAGAAAACCTCACCTGCATCTTTAAGACAAAAATAACATGGGATCAGCTGATTTGCCATCCTGTATAAAAACTACTTATTAATCAAGCATGAGGTCTATACAGAGAAATCTCAGTACAGGTATTTAGTATAGACTGCGCCGAAGGCAAATAAGTCGTTTCTTATATACCGTTTTAAAATGTCGGCCAATTTTAATTCACTTCAGGTGTTGTTACTTTTTCATTCCGGCTGCATATCAGCAGGCATTATCACTGCACCCAATCAACACGAATCAAACATTCTTCGACTATAGAATCGGGCAATGCCATTTTATTTCTCACACTTTTCAACGTCAGAGCACTTTACTTCGTTTATTTTGTGAGGTTAATAAGGGAACTAGTCATGCAAGACTGTTTTCTTGGAATGACGTAACGCTGAGCATGTAGCAAAACAGTCAGAATGAACAAGACTGTTAAAAGTCAAAACCCACAAACATGCTCGAGTGCACCCACCCCTCAAGCTGTAAACTTGGTTTAATGAGTGAAAAAAGACAAAACGATTGATTATTGTTCACTAAACAGTGTTGTAGCGCACTTCGAGATGGCTCAGTCACTCTGCTAAGGACTTCTTTAAGATCGCAGCACAGCTAACAGTTAAATTGCTGGTGAGATCCACCACAGTCCGGAGGCGTGATTCGTTTACCATACTTTAACCAATCAGATTGCGCACGCACACAAGCCCATATAATAAACCTTATTGCCTGTGGTGTAGTGGTTACGGTGTTGGGCTCACGATCAAGAGGTCGTGGGTTCAAATCCCGGATAGACCCCCACTGTGATAAGACCCCTGGGCAAGGTCTCAACCACAAGTGTGCCTCTGCCCATCCAGCAGTATGAATGGATACCAGTAAAAAATACTGGGAAGATAACCTGCGATGGGCTAGGATCCCATCCAGAAGTCGCTTCACTTTACAGAAATAAGCTGGATAAGCTCTCGTTCTGATGAGCCACTAGGCTCGTTCCAAAAGTTTTATTCACATGCAAAATACTAACAAAATTCAACAAAAAAGCTACAAAATGCAATAGAATGAAAGTATTTAATAGTAAGAATAGTTTTCCTCCCATCAAATATATTGTTGCTGTGGGTGTTACTATATTTCTCACAGTCCAGTGGTTGGAGATGTAATAAAAGTTATTCCAGTCAATCTCATCGTATATGTACAACTTGATTGTGTTAAACAGCCTTCTCTCTGACAAAACATATTTCTCTGATGCGTCTTAGATTCCATGGTCTTTTCTTGCTAAACAAGAAAATTGAAAGTGAATGTTTCAGCTTGCAAACCAATAGCAAGGGTTTAAATAAAGAAAGTGAAACAATGTGTTGTCTGTCAGGTCTATTTCACTGTTCAAAAATCCATTCATTCTCATCTGCCGTTCACCACAGAATTTAATTTATATAATTTTACATAGATGTTACAATGAGCTTAGTTCCAGTTCATAATTTTATTTATAGTACTGATGTAAGTTTTGAAGCATTTCTGATAGCAGAGCCCCATAAATATGGAAGATGACTTAGATGGTTGTCTCGTTTTCATGCCCTCATAGGAAACCCAATGAGAATAATAACCTGATAAAAAAAGATTTATTATTAATAACAAAGCTGAAACCCCCCCAAAAGAGGCTCATATCGCACCATTCAGACTCGCACAGAATAAAAAACAGACTCTAACTCAGGTAGGCAGACAGAATCATGAACTTGTTAAACAGATAATTAAACTAACATGACAGGTGAAACAAATGAACGCAGAAATCAGCTGGCGAAAGGTGGAAAGAAAACTCACTGTTAACTTTTCCTGCTTTTGCTCCAGACCCTAGTCAGAAAATGCTGGGGAGAATTATCTGTTTATTTCCTCCAGGAGCCACGATACTCTTCTAACGCCAGCCTCAGACACCTATCAATAGCGATATCTATCAGAAGCTAAATCTATATGAAGGGCTGAGAGCCACAGTGGTCTAACTAAAAAAAAAAAAAAAAAAAAAAACACTGAAAAATGAAATAAGGTCATATTCTCACAGATGTGGATAAGCTCTATGCATGATAGAATGGACCCTTCATCTTCCTTATGATCTTGAATCATATTGTGAGAATTATTATATGACTTATATATATCAGTATCAAAAACGTTCATCTAATTTTTCTCAAAAACAACTTTCTGTTGGCTACACAACTCTGGTTGTCAGCCCTTCATATATTACTGTTACCGGATTATAGATGAGGAGCATTTATTTGACATGTATCCATTTTCACGCTGGTTAGATGTAGAGTGGGTTAAATGCCTTGAACAAGGGCCTAAGAGGGGCAGGTTGGCAGTACTGGGGCTCGAACTTCTGACTTTCTGATCAGTAACTTGCAGCTTTAAGTTTAATCATTCAGCCATCGCAACAAAACAAAGCTTCTTAAGTGGCAACGTAACTGTTAGCTACAGCCGACTCACCAGCTACTGTTATTTTTTTCTGCTGCAAATTTTCTATTCCCTTCCTGATGTTTGGAACACTCCACCCTTCCAAAGCCACAGCAGATATTAAACTCAATAATTAGCTGGGAATGATAAGATAATGGTTTAATGAGTTTTGTGAAAAAACTTTAAGCTCTCTATAGTACATGCGTTTATTCTGACTCATCAGTTGACAAGATACTTAGCCAAAAGGCATATTTCTTAAATCTCTAAATATATAAACGGTACATTTGGAATTGTGTTTGTATAATTACATTTATTCTGACAGCTGTAGTTGATTGTTTACAGATTGTTGTCTTCAGGCAGTGTGAAGCAATTTCTGACAAAGAGCTAGTGTTTAGCATTAAAGCTGGCTTTGTCCCCACTGTACAGGAAAAAAAACCCTGCCATCCCAGGCAAGGCACTTACAACCTTCATCATTCTGTAGGAATTTGGTTTGGGGTGGGGGGTTTATTTTCTGTAGAAATGACAAAGAATAAGCAAAGGAGTCAAGGAGGACAATGTGTCATCCGGGGACGGCCTGCTTGTTTAAGCTGAAGATTCCAGACTTCTGCCCAAACATGTCAGAAATGGTCCGGCACTTGCCGTTGGTTAAAAACAGGAAATGCCACTGGGTTGTGCCTTTGATGCTGCGTTTCAGGGTGGTCAGGGGTAATGAGTATTGAGTAGGAAGTCCAAGGTTAAGCAGAAGAGATGCCATACGATGTTGTAAAGTATAATGGATTAACTGATATGTACCAAGGTTAACTGAAGGACTGCGTGTCATCACACCGAAACTGTAGTACAACTGTTTGGTCATTAACTTTCCGTGCATGCTAGATTTTTCTACACCACAAATGATTAAAGTGTACACTCTTTTTGTTGACAGGATTCATATACACGAGCCCTTCTTTCTTTAAGCAGTTTGTGTTTTTGTGTACAGTGACCTGCCTGTAGGATTGTCGTGTTCTGATATTTGATCCCCTCGAATGTGTGGTGTGACGGTGTTCCAGTGCCCAAAGTCTCATCCTGCTAATATATCTTCTGGATGTTCTAATCTAAGTCTCCTGAACATGACTGATTTCATCTTTCTCTGGTGTTTGAGTGATGGCATGGGTTTCTTGAGACTAGAAACTGGTTAAAACAAGTTTTAGATTAGGGTGGGTTTATAAATGCTTATTCACCAAGTACCCGTGTTAGTGATTAACTTATAGTCTTGTGAAAATATGATCTAATTAATCTCCACAAGCTTCCAAATGCTCTGGATTGCATGGCATAATTTTAGCAGGACATACTCAGGAAGAGCAGTAAATAGCTCTGGAACTGACTGTAATTTGCCTTAGCCTGGGGTTTTTGTCTCTCCCGCGGCTGCCGCTCGTGAAGAGGAAATGAGGTCTGCTGTGTGGAGCGAGTTGCCTGCAGACTACGTTACAAGATAATTCAGCCCACACACTTAATGGTTCATTCATAAAAGTGCTAGCATGCAGCTACTTCCTGTTTACCAGCCCAGGCGCTGTAGCGGATTCCACACGGTCCGAGCTAAATGGCTGAGAAGAACTATGGGTGTTTTTTTTGTTTCTTTTCTTCCCCTTCTCTTCTCCTCTTCTGGACACACTGTTGTGTTCTCTGTGCTTTCTGTTTCTGCAGCTCTAATCGCACTGTTAAATTTTCCAGCAGAGTCTTCAGACCAGTTTGCTGCCCTGGTTAAAAGATTAGCTGTGAGAAACCCTTCAGTATAATATTTGAAATGTTCTCTTTTATATATTTACACCTCAGCGGAGTCTCTGTGGCCTTCGGCGAGATCTGGGCGAGTTAAATAGTGCGAGTTCATGACAAGTCAAGTCGTAGTGTTAAAGGATAGGCTTTGTTCAAGCTTGTTTGTGCTTGTTTCGAGACTCCCGCCCTGTCATTTCTTTAGCCGTGCTGGGCGTCTGTGTGTCTCTTCTGCCAGTATTATTTTTTTAAAGACAGGGATTACCCAATGTCCCCTAATCCTGAAAAACATGCACAATTTTCCTCGCACCACATGTTGAATTGCCAAGTTTGGTTTTAAATATTTAGTCAGTCAGTGTTTCTCCTCACTTTTCTCTGATGATGGGGAGGCTGCTGGTTTTCACACTTTTGGTCCTGATTGGGGTTTGCTAAAGTTCTTTAAGTCGCTGACAGTTCGTTCAAATTAGTTAATGTAAAAACCTGTTTTCTGAACTCAGGTCTGGACCAGGACTGTTCCTTAGTCCTCTGGTTTGTACTTAGTGTGGAGATTTCTCTGTGGGCAAAGAAGGAAATCTCCTCTTTGTTAGACTTTTAAATGAATCTCTAAAATCTCAAATGGAGAACACTCACAAAAGCACAGACACTCAAAAATCTCACTGAGCAGCTTAAAGCAAAAACGGTCCTCTCAGACATCGAGGTGCGTTCAAGGCACGGCGAAAATCCTGCACGTGGGTATTTTGGGGCTGACCCCATACTAACAAAACGTGCGGCTTTCCATTGTGCTTCTCTTTCACACCTCTCTTGTACATCGTTGCTTAGTGACATTGATAAATAAAAGCTGCACGTCACGTTCCATACATGGTGATGACGTAAATGAAAGAGGGCTCACAACTAATAATATCATATGAACAGATTCCAGTGGAGGAGGGGGGATAATTATACTCGAGTTTGGACCAGCAAAGTGGACCAAGTGTGAACACAACCTTAGTGTCATTTACGGGAAGGAAATCTTCAGCTGTTTGGCCCCAGCTACAACCTGATTGGTTGTCTGATCCAGCAGTTCCTCAGCAACTCTTTCCTTTCAGAAACACGCGGGCATGTTTTGGCTTGAATCCAAACACTGATAAACAAGTAAGAGTTCACTGTGGGACGACATTCCTATAGGTTCAGGGATCAGCTTCAGGATATTTTCTCGAAACGCATGGTTTTAGAATGTTGTGTCTGTTGAAAAAAAAAAAATGTAACAAAACTTTGCAATAACATGTTCTCAGTGCATGTTTGGACAAAGATCCTCTAAGAATAGCCCTATGATTAAAGATAATTTCTGCGTAATGCTTGTCGTTCAGAGTTGCATATGCACCAGTGTTCTTCGAAGTGAGCTTGAGGTAATCAGGATTTTAGTTTGGGTTTCTTCATTGCCAGTATTGTATTTCTAGCTATCCTGTAAGCTTTGGCATCCGATGCCGTCATTCTTATTCGCCACACTGAGATTTAATAAAACCTGTTCAGTATGGCCAAATCGACGTTAAACTGGACACCTAAGAGAATTAAGAGAAGTTGTACAGTCTTTTTTCTGTTACAGCAAATTCATGGAGTATCAAACGCATAAAGATCTTGGGGTAAAAACCGTAAAGCCGGCTTAAGACGCTGCTGAAGTGGATCTTGGACCTCGAGTCTTGTTCTGCTTGTCAGCACTGTGTTGAGTAGCTCCAACTGGCTGACTGGTGGAGCAGTCTCACTCTCTTCTGGCACACACATCACAACTTGGCTGGAGCTGTATGCCCTTAGTGTTCTACAATCCCACTGGCTTGTGGTTGCCGCTATTAATAGTATGTATTGTTTTAAAATATGCCCATGCTAGTAAAAACTGTCAGTAGTTTGATCAAAGTACTGTAGTAGGATTGTGATTCATCCTAGTAGTAGGATTGTGTTTTGTCTGCCACTTAATCATACTCATCATTGCTTCCTTTGAATCAGCTTGTAGAAACATCTGGGCATAAGTCTGCTACACTTAGTTTACAGCTCTTAATACAGGAAGCAAATGGCAAACTGTCACTCAAGGCATTACCTACTAACTCAGCGCTTTTACAGATTGTGTTGATGGGAGGAACCTAGCGGGGATATGCGCTAGGTGGATTAGCTGCTGTGCCGCTTTAACAGATGTGATCGCATACTAGGCTCTGCCTGTCTCCAGTAAGATACCAGATTAATTAAGGATAATTGAATTGTCCACGTTATGGTGTTCCAACCAAAGACTTTTATAGTCCTCGAAATATTCTTTAGAGGCACGGATGAACTAACTGGAGCACCATCTTGGTCTGTGTGCCACCAGTCTTGTATATATTCCATCTCTTTCTTTATTACCTGTTCATTTTTGGACAGTATGTGTAAATGCTTTCGGTAAGACTCCTTTAAAGGAAAGTTTACCTTCGAGTTGGGCTTCTGATTCATTTAATCCTTTGTATATCATAACAAGCTGTTGTTAAGCTACACTGAAACAAGCCCCCACTTGCTAATCCCTTATTTATGTGTCACATGGATATGCCATGCCTTGGTTTACCAGGATACGGCTAATTTCTCTGAAACTTGGCCTTTGAAGACTTGGGACAGCAAGTTAATCAAAGGAAACCATTCCACATGGCTACACGGGTTCAATTCTGGAGAAGAGAAACGTGGGTTTGAAACCTACATAAGTAAAACAAAGTCAGAATTAAAAAAAATTAATGCTTAAATTGATTTCTTTTGAAATTAACCTGCATGAGGTTACCTTAAGGTATAAAATGTACTATTTTTTTCCCCAGTGATTTCTGACCAAGTAAGAACCAAACCTTCTTCCCTGCTGGAAAGTCTGGAACGATTGTTTAAGCCGAGTTCATGAAGTAGCAATGAACTAGCATGGCTGCCCACACCAGGCTTATAACGATTGATAAAACTATCGAATAATCGCTCGACTGGACCGGTGACAGCTCGTATCGATAATGAAATCTTACTTACCGATCATTTCAGATAATGATTCCCATAAATTTGGTGCGATTCTGTCCAGTTTTATGGCATTTTTCACCTATTTTCTGCTCAGAACCAGCATTCGCCTTGAACTTGTTACGGTGCCATTTGGGTTTAAACGTGATCTTGCGCATACAGTAGAGGGGCGTGGTGGTGTGACCTCATTAGGGGAGCAGCTTGTAATTATTTCTCAATGAGTTTTGCAGATGTTGGCGTTCCAGCATTCGAATTTGGAGAACTTGTGTGTCACATTAACCAAATATACAGGGGAAAAAAATACTCCAGTTAATACAATAAAAGATCCCTCATACCACGTGACCCGATTCAACACAAATCATTCCACATTTTTTTTAAGATTTTTGTGTTATTTTGCTCGATATTGTTTGATTATCGCCTGTACATTGATGTCCGATGCTTGAGCGCAGTATGGATGGCCGATTTACAGACCACACCACCAACAGCAGTGTCCAGAGGTGGCAACCATTTGTGAAATTAACCTTTTGGTGTTGCATATGCATTTGGTTCACTGTTATTTATTCATTCCTCCAGTCATTCTCTTTCATCACGTAATTCATTCAGTCAGGTGTTATATTAAGAGCCAATTTTTCTATGAATCACCCTTCGATTCCTATCAGTTTTTGGTGGGGGTAGATATATTGGCAAAACTGACAGAAATTGTGTTTTTTATCTCTGAAACCCTTTGGAAAACAATTTACGGCCCTCTTAAGGTGAGGGGTCCCGAGGGCCAAGATTCCAAAAAACGAAATAATTGATTTTTAGCAGACAATTAGACTGATTGTCTCTGTGCTCCCTCATTCAGCCTCCGTGATTTCATGGTATATGAATATATTAGGTAGGGTCCTTCAAAAAATGACAGTATTTTCAAGGCTGAATGAGGGAAATCCCAACTTTTCACTTTTTGGGCTACATTTGGGGACCTCTGATGGCTTGCGCCCTGCTTAAACCTGGCTCGTTCATGCGTATTTGGACAGATGGGGACCTTGATGGCTTTGTTTGGGCACATTTGTATAGGGTTCTGGTACATTTTCATCAGACCATAACTCAGTGCGCCCTATAGGAAAATTAATTAAACTACTTCTATTATGTTCCTCTATATCTCTACTTTCTATGATAATAATATCAAGAAGGCCGTCACCTGGCTCATAAAGGGTTAATGATGAAAAAGCCTTTCTGATATTATCATCGTAGAAAGTAGAGATATAGAGAGCGCCCAAACGAAGCCACCGCCATTCATGCATACTTAGAAAGGAAATGTCCCCACGTGTCCAAATATGCATGAATGAGGCATGTTTAATCAGGGTGCAAGCCATTAGAGGAAAAGTCAGGGTTGGTTTCAGGCTCAGCTATAATGTGAGCTCAAGGGTTAACGAGAAGGAAAAAGCTGCTCATGTCCTCTGATATTGTAGCTATTACGGCTCTAGACAGAAAGGGTTGAATGAGGTGATATTCGTGGCGAGAGGGGTCAGATTTAATCTTCCAGATCCTGCTGTCATGGATGTCCTGAAGGGTTGTCTGAGAACCCACAATGATTCTTTTTGCTCTCCTGAAATTTGGTTCATTCGTTTGCAGTGATCAAGGGAACTGTATGGTTATTGATGAGGTTATCTGAAAGGGAATCTTCCTCCAGATGGGATGTGGTACAGTCAACTGGGGGAGTTTGACCTGCAGCAACTCTGCATCAGTTGAGCTAAAAACCAGGCTGAAGTCGACGAACAGATCCTAGATGTTCAAGATCGTATCATGAAGTCCTGGGACATGTTGACCCTCAGCAAGCCTGTTGGATCTGTATACTAACTGCACAGCATCCATAAGGCTTCAGTGATGGTCTTCAGATAAATTTAGATCAGACCTTCATGACTACAGAGGTGAGAGCATTCAGTCTGTAGCCTCTTGGTCTCGTCTTTTGAGGGATTGGCGTGAAATAAAGGAAATGGGTTGTCACTTTTAAATTCTCCCAGAGAGATGAGTGCTTCTACTCTATTTACTTTTAATATCTGATTGCCAGGTTGCTTATGCACACAAGGAATGTAGAAATGGCTTCCAGTCAACAAAGTGATTCTAGATTGGGCAAACATGATTACTCGAGGATTTGTTTTCAGGGAAGCAGATTTCTTCACTTTTAGTTTCCTTGTTGGTCCTACGTCTCTGTGTGCTACAAACAGCTGAAATCCAGGTAGCTGTGGGACTCTGGGGTCAGGACAGAGAGGCAAGTTTCAGTGAAATAAAAAAGTCACACCTTTTAACACACAGGAATTAGAGTTTTTTTTATTTGCAAACATTTTTATGATCAGATTTATATGGTTGGACTTTTACGTTACTTTAACATGCAAACTTGAGTTTGGGATAAGGCTAAAAAAAAAAGCAAGGACATTATTCAGATAAATTTTATTTTAATGGTGAAGGGAACACGCGTGTTCACTGACCTTTCGCGTGGTACCAACTGACATGTATCAGGCTGGATAAAAAAATACTCCCGGTTTCTTATTTATTTCTCAGTTATTTTTTTTTCTTCTTTTTTTCCGCTTTTTTTTCTTTTTTCACCCTAGATAACGTAAAACTGACACAGGAGGCGATTCTGTGTTAGATGTTGTGATTGTGAGATTGGTTTAGTTCTGTTTGAAATAGTTCTATTTATTAAAGATTTTTGGAACTGCAGGGCTGTTGTTTTATAGACAGTTGTTCAGAGTTTCAGAGTTTGAAACATGTTAAATGTACATGTATATGACTGCTCATCTAGGACGTATTGTATAGCTTCAATCACTTTACCTGCATTTATTTTTAAAAGCTTTTGGGCTTCAACAGTCACCGCATTTCTCGATTTAAAAAAGAAAAAACCCAAACAAACAACCCCCCCCCCCCTTCCCCCCGCCGCATGACGCATTTAGGTTTTCAAAAAGTTCTGATGAGAAACTGGGATTTCATTATTATTCTTTTTTTAATCCGGCCTTATGTCACATGCGGCTGGGGTGGTCATGGAAACAAGTGGAATTTTGTTCGAAACAAAGAGAAAGAACCCTGAAGTCATGGGGAATCCAAGCATTATATACTCTCCAGCACCTGGTCAAACTGTTTCGATTGGAAGGAACGAATCCTGCTTTTGCACGTGACTCGCTTGCTAAATATCACCGTGGCGTCAGTGCACTACTGAAAAGCTGCTTTGATTGAATCGAGGAAAGGGAAGAGATAGTCTTTCACCTGAGAGTGAAACAATCAATGAAGCGTTGAATAGCACGGAGTGGTGTCCTCATACGACCTCTTCTTTCATGGCTTGTGTCCAGCCTGCAGAATTTGCTACATTTGGCTGGGTGGGTTTTTCCTTAACTTGTTTTCTGCACGCAGTATGATGGGAAGTTATCTGGTAAACTGCTGTGTATTAGTCACGCTTTTATCTTTTAGTGCTTGTACTGCGGCCCTTTGAAATGCTTGTCTTTGTCCTGAGCCGACTGCACTCAGGGCCTTAATTAAGCTTTTATTTCTCATAAACTTTAACCCCAGTCTGTATTTAATGTGTGAGAAGGTTCCTTTTGATCTCGTTGTGCTGTTTCAGATATGGCTACGGGAATGTGAATAAACATGTAAAAATGCTCTTTAGCTTTGGGATTTGTTCCTTCACCAAATAGTCCCCTGCATGCAAAACATCAGATGCTGTTTAACACACAACCCAGGGTTATTTGCCTTAGAGACCTTTACAGACTGTTATTTACAATTATCAGTTGACATTTGGCTTTATGGCTTAATTATACCGTGTGTTTGCAGTATTAGACCAAACCCCCAGAAGTGAACTAAAGCTTGCCTGCTTTCAATTTTACAGGAGACCTGAGCGAACCTATTTCCTTTACAGTTTTAAAGGGCGTGATGGTCCAGTCTCACATTTAGTTATTGTTCTCCTGTATCTGCCAAGGTATACCCAAAATGAACATCTGAAAACCATCAGCTCTTTTCATCTACAGCCGCACATTAAACAGTTCAGAAGACCTCTGCAGGCTCATGTGGTGTTTCACATTTACTCTCTCGTTGCTGCCAGATGCAGGTGTTAAAGTTCCCAGGCCCTGCTCTGGCAGTGAGATGTCTGGCCTCACTGACATGGTGCAGAGAACCCAAAGAGAATTGGCATAGCTCTGCATACCTTTTTCAGGAGTGATAGCATGAGTCGGATGGTTTTGTCTTTCCTATGCTTTTAACCCCGATAGAGTTTGGTGTAAAACTCTGTAATGCTGATCTGTGTGATAGTCTGTAGCTCCATGAACAGTATCAGGACATGGGGAAGGATACCAAACTCGAAAGATCATAAAACACAAAAACATGAGTCAAAATGAAAAGGTGATGTATTTAACGGTGGCATGCTGGGTGCTGGACAGACATAGCCAATCACAAGGAGCACAATTTCTCATTGCAGAGGTAGGATACCTAGATATATCTCGATACCTAACACTTCAATGCAGTTGTATTTATGTTATATTGAAGAGAAATGATTGATATAGTTAGGCGGGTTTGTAATGTGGTAAGATGAAGAAGTGGTAAGGCCTGTCACATAACAGCAAGAATTTAGTTGTATCCAATTCCTACCCAATTCCCTATTACACAGCCACCACCAACCAGGGATGGGACAAGAGCTTCCCTCCAAGAAATACGATGCTGCCACCCGCATCTTTATGAACTGCAGCGCATGCATATTCAGCCTATCACTGTTGGAGGGGAAGTGAAAGCTTGTATGCGTAAGTCCACAAATGCCTATGATTGAACTCAACCAGTTAGCTCCCATGATGTCCTGGCAACGGATTGCTGTCTGCAGCAACCTGCATTCGAGCTCACGGCCTCCAGGATGAGGTCACATACTTTGTCAGAGTGCCATTTTGGAGCCGACTGTGTGTGCATGTTGCTTGCTTGCTTGGGTTTCCTCCAAGTACTCTGGTTTCCTCCCACAGTAATAAAATGTTGATTGTCCAAAACTGTTTGTATGGGGGATGGCTTTTGTCCTCCTTGCACAGGCGTCCTGGCTGACGTGCTACAGCGTTCTATGGAAAAGCTATTTTTTTCCTCCCCCCTGATGATTTACTGTTGTGTTTCTGCCATACACGCTGCTGCTGCTGCTGTTTGTTGGTTTTTATTTTGTGGTTTTCAGTTTCGTAATCTGTTTTGCACTTGAGGGCTTCTGTATGAAAAGTGGGAGGTCATAGGGCAGGCCAGGCCTCTTGTATTCGAAGCCGGTCTAATGGAGAATGAGATTTGGAAAGGAAAGTGTGAGGAATCAATAAAGTGTACAGAACTAGAAGTTCTCCCTGCCTTTCAGATGGTGAGGAGGTGGAGAGCAGCACGGCACAGTTTACACAAATCAGAGTGATAAACACAAATGCACCATTTTACTACGCAACCAGAGGCCTCCGAAAGAAAGAAATGAAGTGGTGAGTGGCAGTGCTTTTAAGTGCTGCTCGGAGCTTAGGAGAAACGTTTCTATTTTGACTGTCTGGTGTTCCAGCAGTTATGAATTGTCATTGCCAGTAAACGCGTTTCATTCTGCAAATGTGGTCAGAGGGAAAGGTCACCAAGGAAAACTCGGCAAAATCACAATTGTTCCGTTAGCAGTATACAAGTGTATTATGTAAGTGCAGTCCTGGGAGTTGGGACCTAATAGAAATAAATTAAATCATCCAGATGCCCTAGTGTGTGTCCACACTGTAGAAAAACAGGTTCCTTACAAAGTCACTGAAGCTCAGGAAATGGCTTGTGTCAAGGAAATGTCATTAGAAATCTTTATGCCCATTTTGTGGTCCTTACCCTTTTTCATTCATCACCTCCCCTCCTTTTCTTCTCATCGTGCACATTGGATTAACAAGCTCTTGCTTCCAAGTTGTTCAAACTCAAAATCACTTAAGGCTTAACAAAGAACTTGACACCATCAGGATAGGTATATGGATGGATGCATAGGTATTGACATTGATGAATAGACACGTACACGGAAAGATGAATAGACAGATGGATGATAGATAGATGGACAGTCAGGCAGAGGGACGGCTGAATGGACGCACAGACAGATGTATGGATGGATGGACAGATAGAAGGATGAATGAGCAGACAGATGGATGGATGAACCGATAGAGAGGAAAATGGGTGGGGGGAAGGGAGGTACATAGATAGATATTGATCTGTATGAGGCTCATATGGGTAAAAGGGTGACCAGTAGTATCAGAATGATCTGATTGGTGTGTTTATGGGTAAAAGGGTGACCAGTAGTATCAGAATGATCTGATTGGTGTGTTTATGGGTAAAAGAAGCCTTGTTCATTTTCTGACAGTACGTCTGATAACACTCACATTTCATTTATTCAGATCAGGATCGTTTTAATTGTGTAAACGTTGTTATCATCTGTGACCCAGTGTTTAACCATCACTAACTGTACTCCCTGCTGCGTCCTGTCCCAAACGTTTTACACTTTCCCATGAGAATAGCGCCTATTAAAAATAACTAGATTTTGTTGCTTTATAGACAACAATAAAGCTGTGTTTTAAGCATTTTATTCGATGTGACCTCACATATGAGGTGAAACAGTCCCTGGAGAAAAAGATCGACAGATTTAAGAGGCTAGCAGGCAAGGATCAGGAAGTGTGCTTTACTACTGTTTACACTTGGCACGGTGAGGTCAGTCAAGTAAACCCACCGCACCCCACACACACACACTCTGACACTCACACTCCTTTTTGAGCTATAATAAAGAGGAGTACTCTATACTTCTCAGATCCTGTGGTGACAGCCTGACTGCTCAGTTTTCCCTACTGGCTAACACCTTGCACAGATTTATAGTTAGTGTTCAGGGTGTAATTATCAGGACGAGGTTGCTTTGTGTCTTTATTAAAACCTGTCTGAAGACAGCGCCCGAGGGACACACTTTCCATCAAGTAAAGCTTCCTTTGATGTTCTTTAGGAGAGCAAAAGCTCATTTTTCGAGCTTTACTTGGATCTGTGAGGAGGTTGCTTATTTTCTGGCACCAGAAAGCACATTCCATGTGCAGCGGTGTTGAATCCTTATGAGGAAGTCAGCCTGTTTGTATGATTTGTGTGGTTGCTCCCAGGTGACAGTGACATTAAGATTGTGGTAAAGTAATGCTAACGTGTTGTGTTCAGTTGCATCTTTATCATCTTTAAAAAAAAAAGAGAGAGAGGAATTCCTAGATTTCTGCCACCCTAGTATTGTTTCTTGTACTTTCACTAAGATTGGACTAATCATGAATTCATGTGCTGCCCAGTCATATGGTATACAACAAGGCAAAAAAAACTAGCAACAAGCGTAACTGAACTCCAGAGTATAGCTATCTAATTATGCATGTTAATATGGACTGTGGAAAGTAAGAGTGTGTGAATTCCTGGGAAAGGCGATCTTTGCACCTCTTTTTAACCTTTAAACAGATTCCGTTTTATTTCATAATAGATTTGTTTTTTGTTTTTCTAAAAAATTCCGTACAGATCTTGTGCTTTATTGAACAGGATGGCTCATGGATACAATTCAGAAACTACTTCATCAGAAATTCTCAAGTTTGTTTTGCGTATGAAGAGTTTCTTGGATGCAGCCGGTCTGTACATTCTGTACGTTGGCGAACACACAAACGTGTCAAGTGTCTCATTTATCAAAGTGTTTTTTATTTATACACAAATACACACCAGGAAAGTGGTATTCCTCATGTCTGTATGCACAGTTGTTCACAATGTTAATAAATCCCACACATTCTAAATAGCTCCGCTCGTGCCCAGGCATGGGGCATTCGTACAAAGAAATGCAACATATTGCCATATATGGTTAACAAAAGAAATCCGTTCCCTTTAAGCCTACTCGTGGTTCACTTGTAAACGACATGGAGCATGTTAAAAAGTCTAAGCAGATAAAGTTTTGGAAAGTGAATCATGATGTTCTTTGGCTTTTTGCCACAAGAAGTTGGATGGGTGGGTGGAAGATTTAACTGATTGATGGATTAATGTTGATTGTTTTACTGGTCTAGTTACATTTACAAACTTGTGATGGTATTAAAGATCACTTGTTGTTGTTGTTGTTGTTGTTGTTGTTTAAGCTGACTTTTTTAACTTCGCCCTAGAGTTTTATGGAGGTATTGCAATCATTGGCTTTTTGTCACGTTTTATGTGAACAAAATCCTCACCACACCCAAGCACAGATTTTCAAAAAACTTGGTGTGAACACTACGCTGCCAGAGTCTAAGAGATGATTTGATTTTGGAATGTCAAGTTCAAAGGTGAAGGTCAGGGCAAGGTCACAAAGTTTTGGAAATAAAGTTCATAAATCCGAAACCAGTGCTGATAGACATGCTGTTATGTTGGAAAACTAATGGAAAACCATATTGACTTTCAAATGATAGTTAGCTTTGACCTTGGGTGACCTTGAAAGGTGAACGTGAAAGGCACAGGATTTTAAGCCAGCACATATGCCGTTACTTTAGAACGCCTGTAAGAACCCAAATATGGACTTTTAAATGAGACGCTTTTCTTTGATCTTGAGTGACCTTAAAAGGGGCAAACCTCAGCTATTGGTCCTGCTTGCTTCAGCATCCACGCTGGATAACTCTGAGTGCACCTCTAGTTGGAATTGTAATGAAGCATGTAAGACATGAGAGTTGGTTGGGAAATGTCAGCCCTGTCTCCAGTGTCTTGTTGTAAAGTGCCTGTGGCTAAAAACCCTACAACAGGGATCAGGTACAGTCGCACAAGGCAAACGAAATCGACAGATGAGTCACTCAGCACCGAGGTTACTGTGCTCTTGAAAAACATGTTCCTCTCTACATAAAAGCTGAGTACTGAATTGTGAAGTGCTGTGTAACTGCTGTCTTCTTTTACCTTTCCATTTCATCTGAGATGCCTGTTGAGGCCAATGAAATCAGTCATTTCCTGGGTTTACCTGCAGTTACACATTTCGACCACAGGGGTTTCATTAAAAGTGTGATCAGGAGTGTGTGGAAATGTGCTCATAGGACAGACTCGATAAATTAATTTCTACGCACAGAAACAGTAGACGGATGTGAACCGAAATAAGAAGCTAACATCCGCATGCATTTCAAAACACATTTTCACACCCTCTGCCCAAACATCTCTCCTCCTACCCCACCATAATTAGCAATTAAAATATTTATGCTATGGTGTTTTCCATCACAGTGCTGGAATGAATCAGTCCTATACAAGGTGATTCACTAATCTTAACGTTGACTGTTTGTTTAAGCCTGTGGGCTTGGCTGCTTTCTAAGGGAATAGTGGGACACTCTTTTACAGAACAAGTGAGGGGAATGGGAAAAACACAGCACAGCAGTCTTTCTGCTCTCCCCTTTATTCATAAATCCCACGTCAGCCACTGAAGGAGGGTGGGAGCCATTTTATGAATGAGGGAGTGAGGGAGGGGCAGTGAGGATGAGTGTGTGGTAGTGGGCACGGAGTTGCAGTTCCCAGCCGTGCGCCGTAGTGACGCTCTGTTTTGCAGTGCAGACTCGGCTTGTTTTGACTCCACACCCTGAATCCAGTCCCGGCGCCAGTCAAGGACAGACGAGGCGCTGTCCGCAGTCTATTCATCTACATTTGTTTATGAACAAATTATCCAAAATGTGTGCTTGTCTAGGTCTTAATATCAGTGTTGCCATACCACGAAACAGGTCTCGGCAAAATAGCATCAGTTACCAGTTCAAGTCTGTGAATCATAGACTCCGTTATCGTTTAACTTCTCCTTCGTGCTTTTAGTCTGTGTATTCAGTTCCGTCTATTTTACATACTGGATTTGGAATTTGAGCCAGTGTGATCTTTCTTGATCTTGCATCATAGCTTTTTAAATTTTTTTTTTGTATAATAATAAATTACAACTTTGGGAAACGTGTCTTAGTGCAGGATCAGCAGTATGAGAGATTCAGCTCTGAGTGTGATACAAATACTTAATGTATTTTAACCTCTTGAGACCCCACTGTCCTCATATGAGGACATCGTATTTTCTCTCATCTACAAAAGGCATTTGGGTATTGGTCTTTTTGCCAAATTTCTTCCAGTTTAAAGATGCTGATTAAGTTCAGTATTTATCAGGAACAGAAGTGCTGTGGAGAAATGGCAAGACTCACAGTGTATGATTTGGGTTTTAGGAGGTTAAGGAGTGATGACACAATGTATGGCTTTTTATTTATTTATTTATTTATTTATTTAATTTTATTTTATTTAATTTTATTTTATTTTATTTTATTTTATTTTATTTTATTTTATTTTATTTTATTTTATTTTATTTTATTT
>JAQMYF010000002.1:16486860-16525130 GCA_030014195.1 Neosilurus mollespiculum | reverse complement strand
TTATTTTATTTTATTTTATTTTATTTTATTTTATTTTATTTTATTTTATTTTATTTTATTTTATTTTATTTTATTTGTTTGTTTGTTTGTTTGTTTGTTTGTTACATGCTGGGGAAGACTGACTTGGTGCAGTCAGACATGTTTTCCTGGAGCTTGCTTTGTGCACAGGGGCATTGTCATGCTCAAACAGGTTTGGGTCACTGAGTTCCAGTGAAGGGAAAGCGTCATGTTACGTTATACAGAGTCACTCTAGATTCTAGATCGTGTGCATCTACCTTCCAGTTTTTGTGACGAACATTTGGGGACGAAACACATGGGTGTGATGGTCCGATGTCCACGTACTTCTAACCTATAGTGTATGCATTCGTTTTCCACTCCGATGCCAGTGTTTGGTATTTGTTAGAGGTTCAGTACGTGTTTTTCTCAGTTTTCCTATCCTCCACGTTCTTCTGTCAGTCTGATATTGATAATGACACTGATATTCTTTAGTCTTCAGTAAAAATAAGGATTTGTCATTCACTGTAGGAGCCCACGCGTTCTTCGCAAGGACTAGAAAAGGAGAGTTCTGAAGTAAACAAGTGCATATTGTCTCTGAGCTGTTTTTGTCTTTTTTATTTATAGTTGCATGTGGACAGGTTCAACTACCCATAATATTTTGTGTGTTGAAAGTGAATCTGCTCCACAGTAGAGCTACTCAACCTCGAGACTGTACATTATAGCACAATTTGCTTGTTTTGAATCCCACCCCTCCGCTGCACGATCCACATCTGCATCTCCATCTGGATTTCCATAAAGTGATTTTAAAATTCATCTGCAAATAACGTGTATTGAATTTGAATGGACCTGCATTATTATGGTCTGTCAGTGTTTTGTTTGTTTGTTTTTTTGTCTTCTCTCCCCCCTCAGTCTCCTGACTCAGTTGTCCTGTGGTCACTGTGTCACTTATGGCACCTGTTAATGTGCTGACAGCATGTGCTTCCACATAGCTGCCTTTGTAACAACAGTCCTTAGTGTTGCCATATCACTAAAGCCTTTTACGCTGACATATTCCTGAGCTGCTGTCATGTACTCTGTGTTATTAGATCACCCAGCTGTATGCACCCAGACACCGCAGCACAGCTATGGTTTTATGAGCACAGCCACAATGGAATTATCTCAGGGCAGTATAGAGAATGCCTTTTTCATATTCCACATTTTTTACACCCTCATTATTTTGATAAGATAAAATAAGATAAGATGCGAAGAATGGAGGGGGACTAGCTAGGGAAAAAAGTTGGCCGTTTTTGCTTTCTGTGCAACATCCTGAAGGGAATATAATCAGCTGCTTCACCCGGTCACCGTATGTGCATGATTAGAGGCGCACGCATACTGTTATAGTAACATGTATACGGAGTTTCAAATAAAATATTTTAATTTACATCAACTTTGACAAAAAATAACTCACTAGCCTGAGAAACAATCTTGAAAACATTAGCTTATAGGCTAGCTCTCCTTATTAGCTTGGCTCCTTTGCATACTTGTTAATAACATATGAAGAGTTGGGTTTCTGAGATTGACAGTGGGTTTAAGAACACAGGTAGGAGGTAGATCAGAAGCGTGATCCAGGGTCACAAATGCATATCATGGGTAAAAAAAAATGAATGTGTAAAAATGAAAATGTATAATGATATTTTGTGCACATTCCTCATTGCAACTTAATATGTAGCTGTATACATGTTTTAATTGTATACTTTCTTGATTCATAATTACTCATAATGCATTGAAAGTGAGGTGATATGTGAGCTCTGACAGCGTGGTGGCTGAGAAAAAGGACCATAGCCATTTTTTAATCACGTATATAAAAACTAAAAAAAGAAACCCTCAAAACTGAAGGTATCATTAATTTAATAATGGAAATGAAATACACTTTTTTCGATTATGCCATACAGACACTAAGAAAAAACAAAAACATAATCACTGCTTCTCCTAAGGAGAGAGAGTGTGTGTGTGTGTGTGTCTCGTCTGGCAAAAACAAGTTTGGAAATACTGAACTCGGAGTGCACTCTCACACTGTGGTGTGGTGCGCTGGATTGGATTAATTTACAGGCCTTAACAGACGTAAAGAGCCAGAAGTCATCCATGTCACTGAAGGGTAACTCACTAACACATGACTCCAAATACCTCATTTCTAATTACACTCAAGTCGTACTGCTTGGTGTGATCAGTACCCAAGGCACAATTATGTTTGGGACTCTAGAACAGTGTGAATGTTTCATGTTGTTAAGAGAAGGAAATTAGTATTAAATGAAAGGCCATGATTTGAGAAACACCACGACCTCTGATCATTTATTCCACCTTGGGAAGCCATCGGTGGGATCGAGCTCGGTATTATTCATTCGGGGCAGTGGATTTTATTTAATGTTTTTTTGAAAACTTGAAGCCGAACAGCTGAAACTTTAAAGCTAGTAAGTAATTCTTATGAGAAGGGGATATATTCTTTTGATTAAAATCCATTTTTTGCCAAGGTATGTTTTTAGGATTTCTGTGTCGGATCAATTTATTGCTTTATAGCTGATATGCTGATTTATTTGAATCCCTAAATATTTTGTTCTTGAAATGCTTGCAGTGAAATATTGGGTTAAATTTGTGATGTTGTGCTTTGATGAATCAAACATAAAGCAAAAACCAGATATGTTATATGTTTTGTAGGAATTTGGGCAAAATCTACAAAGATTTAAAAAGTACACTATTTATTAAGGTGATATTTAAGGTACATCAATGTGTT
Source organism: Neosilurus mollespiculum (assembly GCA_030014195.1). Lineage (NCBI taxonomy): Eukaryota > Metazoa > Chordata > Actinopteri > Siluriformes > Plotosidae > Neosilurus > Neosilurus mollespiculum. The sequence continues at coordinate 16,522,366 of JAQMYF010000002.1, read as the reverse complement.
CATGAGCATTTCTGAACTTGACTTTGATATGTGGAGTTATTGTTGATTCTGTGGCAGCCCAATATAAATAAATCAGCTTATGGAAAACAATATAAAACTAACATTAATATAACAACAGAAGAATGTTAAAATACACTAAAATGTGTATTTTGTGTGGCAGGGATCATAATTATAGAATTAACTGTAAATTGCCCCCACTAAGGAGGTTGTGTTTAACCTTTGGTTTGTGTGTTTGGTTTTAGCAGGATTACACAAAGTTATGTGCCGAGTTTCATGAGAAGAAAGATGATTCGATTTTGGATCCGACCCAAGTTAAATTCTGGATCCAGAATTTTTGAAAGGATTCTGTGACATTGCGAGACAGGATGGTTTTTGATATTTTGCCTCATATGGGGGATTGCTGGGCTTGGCAGAGGTTTGTGCTCTCAGGTTTAAAAATGTCAGGTTTAGGCTGATTATGTAGATTTGTGGAAATGAAGAGTCGTACGTGTATTTGGGGTTTAAAGTTTGTGTCAGCTACGATTATGTCATTTTGCATGACTGATTGGAACAGGTTGTCCTTGTGTTGTTAAGCAGTTTGTTCTCTTGGTTTGTTTAGTGGTAATTTAGTCTGTCTGGGGACACATAGTCCGTTACATTTTTACAAACAGATTGGTACAGTTACTTGTCCTTTGTAATATTTGAAACAATTTAAACTAATATCAACATGACAGAAGTACATGATGTTCTGTGTTGTTCTGAAGAGAGCTGGTGGTCTTACAGAGGGAAGAATGTGAAGACCTAGATGAGCTGTTAACATGAGTAAACAGACTAAGCAGTGACACCCTTTACTTTTTAATGCTTAACCATTGCACACCATGCTGATCAGTCGTCGTAAAATATCTTTTGGATTGAACATTTTGTGCTTGTTCCAGAAAACTTCCAATTTTCTTGGACTGGCTGTAACGGAGTTAAATCAAATATACAGTTTTTAATTTAAGGTTTTGGTTATTTCAAAATTCGAACACTGAATCCTGATTGTACCCCTCAGCCATGCTCCCGATTTCATTGTATTACTTTAAAGGTGTTTCTGGCATAAAATCTCTTACCAAGAAGGACTCGACTTGCTTTTGGCGAAGGTGTCTACTTATCAAGTTCTACTTGTTTTGTGTACAAATTCTGAAGTCACACAAATCCAGGTGAAAAAAGATGGAATGAATGCTGAAGTCAAGGAACTGAATGACACTGAGTCATCGGCCCTGGCACGGGACAACTGGGACAGAGGACAAAAAAAGATGCTTGCGTAGGTGAGTTCCCATACTCCTGAGAGATGGGGTCAGCCGATAGTTTCGGATGGTGTGTAATGTCAGTGTGTGGAATGGTCCGAGGAAGGGGGAGGGGGGGGGGGGGGTTCTTCTTTGACAGTGCTATATTCCTCACCTCCATCTTGGATAACATCCAGTTCTGATAAAGGCCTTTTTTCTTTTCTGCCTTTATCTATGAAGGGTTTTTTTTTAATTCAGGATGGGGATACTGAGCTGCCTACCTGGCAGTGTGTCGTGTTCTCCTCTTACTCTTAGATTGTTATCTAGATTCATGAGAACCTGCTGATATTTAGATGTGTTATTTGTATTGTGTTTCCATGACACAACAGTAATAAACTGACTTTACAGGCTTTTCCATGTGCAAGTAGATGGTCAGATAGTTTTGTTTCAGATTAGATAAGCATCTTCGTCCTCGGGTCTGACTGACTTCACAGCTGGTTTATTTGGGAACAGTTTTTCAGGTATTTCCGTCCAGGTTGCTTGCTGTTGCGCTGTACCGTTGCTGTGTTAAAGCAGCCACTTTACACATGAAAGGCACACTGGATTCTAACAGAGTCACATCTATGTGCTCGCTGCTCCAAGACGGCCTCAGATGCCACAGTGGAACAATCAACATGCTGACAGAATGAATCAGTCCTCCGGGAAATCCGCCCCCACGTTCACAGAGTCTGAGGGTCATGAAGCTTGAGAGAGTGCATGGAATTTTCATAGGCAGGATGCGTTTCAACAAAATGCAGTATGGCTTTTTAAATTCTGCCAGATGATGCAAAGTCAGCAGGGTTATTTTAATTTTTCATAGACGCTCACAGAGCATAGTAGCAAAATCTGACCATGTTGTTGTCTGTGGAATCATGATAATCGAGTCGAAAAGCATCAGCACTATTCCAGTGGTGCTTGAAAGTTTGTGAACCTTTAAGAGTTTTATACATTTCTGCATAAATACGACCTAAACCATCATCAGATTTTCACACAGGTCCTAAAAGTAGATAAAGTGAACCCAGTTAAATACAAGAGACTAAAATATTTTATGTGGTCAGCTATTTATTAAGGCAAATGATCCAATATTACATATCAGTGAGTGGCATTTTCTACAATAAATAAATGACCAAGTAAAATATTTTGGTCTCTTGTATTTAACTGGGTTCTCTTTGTCTACTTTTAGGACCTGTGTGAAAATCTGCTGATGGTTTAGTTCGTATTTTTGCAGAAATGTATGAAACTCTTTAAGGGTTCATAAACTTTTCAAGCACCACTGGAATCATTCTTTTAAAAATTACACTGAAACAAAACAGATAAAATTCTCTGATTGTTCTTTCTTATTAAGACTTTCAGTCTTACAGTAAAGCCACTTTACAAACAACCTTCGATTAGATTTAAAAAAAAAAAAAAAAAAAATGTATTTAATGATTATTTTGCATTGAGAATTCATTGGCGGTACGATAGAAAGGACTGAAGTGGCCTTCAGTGAGGTGGATTGTAAAAAGTGTGTCATTTCCATGTAAAATGTGTTGCACGTCTCTCACTGCAAAAATAGGTCAAGCGCTTGAGTCGACTCGGACGACGTTCATATGAAAATGAGACGATTGTTTCATTCATCTGATAGTCATATGATATTCCGTTATGAAATATTGTGTTGACGTGAGTACGCATGTTACCTGACACATTCATGCGTTTAACTGAACACTGTCGTACATGCCGCATGATTGACCTGGGTATAAAGGGAAGTTCCAGAGGATTAATGTTTAACAAAAAGCACGTGAAATGTGTTGTGTCTGTTGTAACACAGCCATAGGACATTGTAGGGCATCGCGCAACAGACCTAGAAAATGGACCGGACAAGAATTACATACAAGACAGAAACACTTTTAAAAGATGGTCGACAAAAGACATCGACAGCATTTTCCCTCGCACGACAGCTGGGTGTGAACTTACAACTGTCTTCGGAATGTGCCCAATTTTCTGTTGTGAGCTTGTTGTATACCTGCTGTGTGTGTGTGTGTGTGTGTGTGTGTCAGGGGCTTAAAGTGTGTGAATGTTTGCTTCAGCCAACTTAAGCTTAAGTTTAAGAAGCGCTGATTTTCTTCGTGTGCGTCACATTCTAAAGACGTGTCCATCAGGCTAACTGGCTGTTCCAAATTACCTCTAGGTGAGTGTGAATGTTTTTGTGTGTGTTGGCCCTGGGATGGTCTGGTGAGCTGTTCAGGATGTACCTTTTCTTCGCCCAATGTTGGCTGAGATAAGCTACAGCCTCCCCGTGACCCTAGTAGGATTAAGAGTTACGGCAAACCTTTGTGAGTGATTTTGTTTATGCATGTACTCCGGACGCAACTCATCATAGCTGCATGTAGCGCCTCCCACCGAACTCCATAAAACCTCCAGGGCACAGACAGCTGGGAGCGCGTGATCACTAATCAGAGTAACATCTGACAGACAGGAGTAGATTTTTTTTAATTATTCTTTTTTTTTAAACTTGTACCAATGAAAATATTTATCAAAAAGTGAACTCTAAATCTTTTCTTGGCTTCAGCATTTGTTTACGGCTTTGCACAGACAGAACACCCCATCCTCCTTTTACACAGCACCGTTCCTTTTGTTATAATCACACTAGTAGTTTTATTTTTCTTGATTTGTCGGTTTCTTTTGGCTTGCTTTCTTTGTCATATCTTTTAATTAGTGCCAATTATGTAAAAGAGATTGGGATTCATGGAAGAGTGCCTTGATGGTTCTTAGTGCCTGACCTTGTGAACTAGAACAAGGATGTGTTTTTGAGAGAGACTCCAGAGCAGTAAGGATGCAAGGTTCTCTGCGTTAGGATGTTTACTTAATGCTGTAATTGTTATGAAAACAGGCAGCTCAACAATGTACTTCAGATTGAAAAGCTCAGTAATCCATTCCGATTATATGCTTACCAGGTGATTTTACAGTAGTCTCCTTGTGAGTGAATTTACATGAAATGCCTGCATAAATGATTTTTTTTAATAAATCTGTATAACATGGCCGGGAGCTCTCAGGGAGGGAATGATGGCATTCGCTCGCTTCCCTTCACTCAAAGAGGTCACCAGCCAGTCACGGGTGTCCTTGAGATCATGCTAACAAGGACATAAAGTGGATAGTGCTTTCCTCTGAGGGTGTAACGCTGACTCTAATATGCACACACGTCAGTTTGGAAAGAATGTGGTGGGCTGACATCATGTACCTTGGAGGGAATGCCTGCTTGCTCTTGCCCTCCGTGGTTGGTGGTGATCATGTGATGGGGTGCAATACTTAATGAGTGGGACTAAATTGGGGAGAGAATTGGGCAAACACCCCCCTGCAGAAGATTATGAATGACAGGAGACATGAAATAAAGCTAAAATGAATAAGACTAAAATGAAAAAATTAATTGGACATAAATTGCTAAATTACATATGCTGGATGTATGAAATGCATTCTGGGATATTAAATATTCCAATGTTGCATCCCTGGTAGAGAAGCAAGAACACATCCGGGTATTTGGCTGGATTCGGACTTTGAATTGGAACAGTACTTGGGCTGTGACTGATGACCTTTCGCATGTCCACAGGAACAAAAGTAACCAGTGGCTTGTAATTTGAAACACCTCACTGCTAATTTGGACTTGAAGGTGCGATTAAATGTAAAGTTTTTTCTATGGAATGTGTGTTTTTTCACGTGACTGTATTTATCACAGAGTTATACGCAGAAAGATGGGGTTCTGCCCTGCACAGACAGGCGGATTTTCCGGCAGTATTGCTTTAAGAAGAATCCCGGTGAAGGGAATTGAGAAATGTTTAGTGGGGGGGTCACAGCCGGAAAGCATTTGTGTACGTTGAGTCACTGTTGAGGTAACTGTCAGATCATACACCATGACTAACCATGGCGTTTAAACCATATTAATCTTCAACTGTCTTCCTCCCCATGTCTATAATACAGCAACAGTTCAGTTCTTCTCTTTCAGTTTTGCCTTAACGCACTTGTCTGTGTGTACAAAGAGAGTGCCATGTTCTGCCTGAACAAGGCCTCTCCAGTTCCACAGCGCCTGGCCGAGCACACTGCCAGTCTGTTCTGCTCTGAATCGACTCTCGCTTTGTCTCTTACCTTATGATGCGAGTAGTCAGCTCCACACTGATTTCACCATTGTCTTCTAAGCTTCACTGCCATACCTGGTACTCTCCCTACTGAGCAACACTTCAAATATGTGTGTAAGAAGCTTACGTGATGTATATATACAAATTCTATAACCATTCCACAACTGTACTACAGAGAGCTGAGAAGAAGAAAAAAAAAAAGCCCTAGCGATAGAATCATGCTAGAAATGTATAAACAATTTTACCATATCAAACCGAATAAAGCAGAACTTCCTCCTCCTGAAAGAGAAATGATGCGTAGATGCTCAGTCAGAGCTTGAGGTGATGGCTTGACTTTAGCATGCTAGGGAAATCTAGGCAGTGCCCCAGAGAATTGTTTTGGTCACGCCTCGCTTGTGATGACGAATCACAGGCTTGGCTGCATATCATGTCTGCCTGCAGAGTTTTGCCAAGCCGCTGTGTTCACATCACGATTAGCAAAGTCTTCATGCAGTGCCTGTTTTGCAATGTGTAGAAGTCAACTGTAAGCATCTGACGCACAGCAGAACCAACGTTCGTCACACCCGAGCTTTTTATTTACTCTCATATCTGTGGCTCAGTGGTCAAGAAAATAGTGTAAGGGTCTCCCGATGCCGCAGTCATCTGTGACCGGGAGTCCATGGGAGCGAGGGATGGCATGCGCTCCCCTGTCACTCACAGCCATCACCAGCCAGTCCATGGGTGTCTGTGAGCTTATTCATACAAAAAGGGGCAGACAGCGCTTTTCCTTCGGGTGTGTTAGGCCGCCTCCAAATACACTTGCGCACCAAAGTGGCAGGTGGCAGCATCACTAGTTACGGAGGGGGAATGTGCATGCTTACGTCCTTCCCTGGTGGTGGTGGTTGCTCGTGATAGCGAGGCAACAATGAGGAGAGGGGATTGGATACGACTATACGATATTGTAATCCCGCCCTCTGAATAAACAACACCCCCACCTACTACACATTGGCTTATTTAGTTAATGTCTTAGATTACAATTCTCGCCATAAGAATGTAAAAACCAGAGCGCATGTTTTCCAGGAACTGGTGAAAATATATTCCCATATTGTGCAGTGATATTTGGTACAGTGTATCATGATACCATGGGTTGGATGTACCTTTCCAGCCTCAGCTCTTAATCATCCAAACTAATCCTGATAGCTCGAGGCAGACCGCCTAAGTCAGGGAGTGCACATCCTGTGCATGCAGGAACAGAACACCTGTCTGGTACAGGGATCAAGTCCTTGTGATTCAGACGTGTTTAAGCTGCTTGCTGTTTACTGTCACCGTGTCTAACCCTGACTCCACTTTTACTCACTCTAACTCGCTCTAGAACAGATCCGAACCTCTGAGAGGTGAATATAATTACAAATGTCTTCAGGAGACATGAAGCAAGCATAACAAACATGTATGTATTCCAGTGATCTGTATCCGCTGCATTAAACAACAATAATACCCCAAAATATGTTTAGTACGCCAGCAGGGAGATGGTCAGCACTTCCAAATCCATGCACTTTGTGCGTTTTTAGAGTAAATCTATTGCTATAGATTAACAAAACCATTGGAAAGACGATTCATGTGATCTTACGTAACTGTGAGTCTCTTTCTGGAGTCTGCCATGTTGTGATTTGCGTTAGAAGAAAACCGATGCATTCCAAATCCGATAGCTCGGCTCGTAAGCATCCATATGGACAAATGAGGCATTATTTATCATATTTATCATACTTTTTCAAGCTCGCTCTAATCAGGATACAAATGCTAATTAGTATACTTCTATCATTTCTAATTCCAGGAACCAGTAAAAGGTAAGAGCCTTTAGTATGCAGAGAGTTTTCTCACCTAAAATGCCACTCGCTGCTTGTTAGCTTGTGCTGAACAACCCGACCCAACAGGTTCACGTCACTTCCAGAACAAAATGGCTGTTCCGAACTGGTTCAGCACCTGCTAGTAAAATTCCAGTAAAGTGCTTTTTATGGTCATTTATGTTAAAATGAGCTCTGTATCGCTTATAACTTATTATTACATTTTTTTATTAGATATTTATTATTTTATTTTATTACGCATGAATTATGCTGTAAGGATGACCAATACCGCTAGTGCTTATATGTTTGTGTGCGTTTCCTCCAGGTGTTCCAGGTCCACAGTCTGAAGACATGCACACTGGGTCTAATGGCTACTCTATGTTGCCCATAAGTGTAAATGTCAGTGTGAATACTTGTGTCTGTGTTACCTGTGCAATCGAGTGGCAAATTGTTCAGGGTGTACTCCGCTTCTTACCCAGAATGAACTGGGATTGGCTCCAGATTCAATGCAACCCTGACAGATAAGCGACATAGAGAACGGATGGATGTTTGGTAGGAAATGAATTTAATCCTTTAATATTTATGTTGAAGTTGAATATTTTTCTATTTAATATTCATAAGCATTGGCATTTCCACCCACAGAACTGCTGCTCACTGGATGGCTTTTGTTTTTCGTACCATTCGGTGTAGAGACTGTTGTGTGTGTCAATCTCAAGATCAGCCGTTTCTGAAATACTCCAAGCAGCACATCTTACACTAATATCAATAACACTAAAGTCTCTATAGATTATGTTAAGGCAGTTTCAGAACAAGGCCAGCATCTACACTGTTATTAGATTCCGCCGCTACAGGCAGTGAACAGACGCTATAGAAATTGGTTCTGTCCCACCGTATGACTTGTTACACCAGAACACCAAATTTGGTATATTGGTACAGATATTTGTCGGTATGTACATCATATAGACCAAGATATCAAATATACAGATCTTGACAGACGTTACGTTCAGAGGCCCATCTCATTAAAAAGGCGATTTTTTGTTTTTGTTTGAGAATATAACAAAATTAGCAAAACCACACATTAAACATCCTTTTCACACTCCAAAATAATTTTTTTTGTAAGCAAAAACGAATTTGTAATATTTATTTTTGAAGCTGGTAACTGAACTTGAACAGATATTTCTGACTTTCATGTCGGAAAATCTGCAATTCTTTACTATTATTTTGACTTGCTCTTTACACAGTTATTAAGTTGGACATATAATTGCATGGAAATATTTTTTACACTTTGATTTTTCATATTACATGTGCAAATGAAGAGCCATGTGGTTAATTTTGACATTGTTTCAAGGTTACAAGGTCACTTTTTATATATTGGACTTGTTAAACTTTTTTAAACATAGAAATACATTTTACAATCTATTTTTTTTATTTCCATAGTTTCATGGTTGTGATTCTGTTGTGCTGTCGTCATCCTAAACAGAGTGTAGTGTCTGACCCAAAATGTTGTTAGGACTCAAATGTTATTTCCCTCGCTGAGTTTTTAAAGAATGTAAAATACTGTTCAGGCCAATTGTACTGTTAAGCCTCATTAAAATTGGAGTCTCAGGACTAATAAGGGTTGATTTGAAGTGACTTGACAGGCGGTTGTGTGTGTGTGTGTGTGTGTGTGTGTGTGTGTGTGTGTGCGCTCTCATGTGCCTGCAGAGTAGTCATGTTCTTCTATAAATATGGTCCTAAAGCAATTCTCTGACCCCACCTTCTTTTTGCACATGATGAAGAGCTGTTTAGATATAAAAGACATTTTCAATGATAAACCAGTGTTTGATTGTGCAGCACAGGTTGTAGCAGGGTCAGAGCTGTCACCGCTGTTCCCTGCAAGCTGACTGAAACACTGTTAATCCTGGAGAAATGGCATAGGTGTGCTTTATTCTGGATTATTTGTTAGAGTTGACACCCATGTCTTTGTCACTGTAGACTCTGCTGCCATAAAGCAGTAAGACGACAGACAGGAAATCAGAGGTGACAGCTGTACCAGCCAAGCTGTGCCCGTTAAGCCAAAGCTTCAGGACCTGGCCACCTCACACCGTGTTATTTGAACATCATGAATGATCAAAAGCCTGTGGGCTGAACAGAGCAAACAGACACCCACCATCCTTGCAGCCCAATGCCAGGAACACACTCGCACTCATGCTTGCCTGTTAGTCTACCTTTCTTTAAAATGTGGAAATTAACAGTACAGTTAACGGTAATGCAAAGAGACAAAACACACGAAAGTGAATTAAAATATTGTTTTAACTTTAAAACTTTACTTGGCGGGGTATCAGAAGTGAGGGATTCGATATTCCCATGTTTAGAGAGATTTTCCAGTGGAGGTGATGAAAATGGTAACTGTTGGAAATATTATGTGGAAATATAATATCGGGGTTTAACCGCTGCAGTGTTTGCACTCCTCAGGTCCCAATTAAAATATCGAGTAAGAATGCAAGTCACTCTTTTTGATTGGTGGTTTTCATGGACAGGCCTGCAGCAACTCGAATTGTGAGGTGACTAGTAGCTAGAAAGGTCCAGATCACGCCAACCGACACGTTGTACATTATATTAATACATGAAACTGTTTTACAGAAAAGGAGCTGGTCAGGAGCTTTTAGACCACACCGTCTCCACATCCCTATGTTGTGTTCTGAATGAGACACGGGCAGTGGAACTTTCATTTTGGCTGAACATGAACATGTTTCAGTTGATCATTGAGTACCAGGTCACAGACTTTTCCAATCAGCCCAGGGGTCCAGGGGGGCTGAGTATGCTGAGCTGTACTTATCCAAACTTATCACAGACAGAGATCTAAGTGTGTTTAATGTTTCAACAAAACATCATTTTCATTGATTTTATTAGCTGAAAGGAATTCTCAAGCTGATAAGGAGTGGATGAAGTATGAGGAGCACGCTGATGACATCAGATTGTTTAAGAGAAATGTTTTGAAAACATGTTGATTCAGGTATATTCTGCATTCCTGAACAGCAGCATTAACACACAAGGCTGTCAGTCCAAACGCATCACCTGGACATTTTTTCTGAGTTTATTAAGGGCAACAGCAGTCACTAAACCGAATCTGAGTAAGACGGACCCTGGACTGGACAGCTGTTTTAAATCTGGACAGCTAACAGGCTATAAGAGTGGAACAACCCCCATGAACCTGGCCATGATTAATGCCTGTTTTCGACCAGTGCATGAGCCTTCTAATGAACAGTGTTCGGCTTTAACGCTGCGCTGGGACTGACTCCCTCACTGCCACTTGAACTAAAAACGGAGCACTTGCTCACACTAAAAGGCCAACAAAAAAAATCACCCGGTCGACACCCCAGGCTGCCTCTATACCCCCACCACAACAGGACGACAGTGAACACGGCCAACTTTCCATCCACTTCATGCACATAATGCAAGCGATTGGAAAGAAGAAAGCCAGCGGCTTGCTTACATCACTCTGGCTATTCTAAAAATCCTCAAGGTAATAAAGTCATTTTTTTTTTTTGTTCCAGAAAATGTTTGTCTTTTCAATGTTTTCCATTTACAATTCGATGCATACCACAAATAGATTTTCTTCTGCTTTGGATTTTCCTTCTCTGATAGTGGCAAAACCAGAAATGATCAACAAATATAGGCTGATTATCATTCTCACGTCACAGCTGATTTCCACGGTTTACAGTCCACACTTCAGGTCAAAAAAAACCAGAGAAAACTACAGAAATATTGGCAGTATATTTATGTAACATTTCTGCTTCCACACATGTTTATACAACCCGTTTTGGTATTTTAGTATTTTTTTATGTTTGTATGTATTATGTGTAATGGAACACACATTTTTTTAAGAATATGTAATATACTGATGAATAATTTACCCCTAAAAGCAAAAAAAGACATTGGCACAAAGAAAAAAAAAAAGGAAGAAGAAGAATATAGATGGGTGTGTCCAAGGTTTAAGAAACAGTTATTGAATGAGGCAGTAATATTGCTACAAATAATTATTTGTTCAAGGGGTTGTTATTGGCCTCAGCGGATAACGCCCTCCGAGACCTGAATAATTCTCCATATCACAAAAAAGCCAAATTCTATAATTGTTTTATTATTCATTCAAAATATTTTCAAAGTAGACAGTCACGATACTATGTTGCATGTACCAGTTGTGCAATAATCATTTAACTTATCCAGTGGTAACGGTGCAATAATTTACTTATCCTAAGGCAGTGATGCAGTGCTGAAAATTTCTACCAATCAAAAATAAGAAAATCTCTTCAATTAATATGAATAAGCAGTTATTGAGGCAAATAACGCTGTCTGAAATCTGAATAATTCTCCATATCAAACAAAAGCCAAATTCTAAAATTATTTTTATTCATTCAAAATGTTTTCAACTTATTCAAGTTATCTGCTGTCACTGACGGATAATTTGGCTCAGAGAATACTGAGGATTATTTGATGGCTTTCCACCAATCAGAGATGAGAAGATATTTTAAGTGAATAATAATCTTATAATAACCTTATCCTGAGATACAGAACCATTCAGATTGCACTGTTCCTGTGTAATATCTAATAAACATGTCTGTATAACATCCATTGACAAATAACACAGAGTGTCTTTCTGTGGGGGAGCTCTAGCCTTTTCTATTTGTGTTATCCTCCTGTGTTTTTCCTTTTTTATTTCTATTCCTTCATTGTATTTTTTTTTTTAAAAGTCTGTTTTTCTTATCTGACAGTTTTGAATTTGTTTACAGGCTTTTAAGCACTCAGGATGTAATTATAGCTGGCTTATGTTGATGTAAATGGGCAGGACTTTCAGGAAAGTAGCAAATGTTTGTGCTCTCTCTTTTGAGGAGAGCCTAATTGATTTGTTTTTTGGTCCGTGCCCCGACATGTCAATGGAAATGTTTTGCTGTGTTTTCCAACATTGAGGCTATTGAACATTAGCAGCAGCTGCTTTCTGGCAGAATTTTAAACTCCATTGAGTTGACGCGGGACGGCACTTAATGCTCGTAATGCTTTTCTACCTCATAATGCACTTTCTTTCTCTGTGTAGCTACGAGTCCTCTGGTTGATTATGACGGACATGCTGTCTTTCTCACTTTCGTAGATGAATTATGAGGAAACGTGAGCTTGATCCTCAATGTGCCGTTTCATTCTCGATAGCAGTCAGCAGGAATAGCTGGGGTCTTTTTTTTTTCTTTTCAGGAAAGTAAAAAACTGTGTTTAAGCACAAAAAAAAAAAAAATCCTGAATTTCAGGCTCCATTGTGTGCCCTTCTTGTCCTTAATTTTTCACGTGCACTCAGTTTGGGGAGGGAGAGAGAGAGAGAAGAAGAGAGGCAGAGGACACTCTGTGCCAGCAAGTGCAACCTGATTTCCTCAGACATGCTGCTTTGTGGCAGCCAAGATCAGCAGAGCTGTGAGGACCTCAAATGAACTTGGACAGTTTCCTGAATTAATTGGGAAGTGAGGCCAAGGTGACGATGTTGACTAAAAATAAAAAGGCCCAAGGTTTGTGTTCCATGCCTCTACTGTTTGTGCCATGATGCTGTAGGCTGCGTGTGGATTGGATTGTGGGTGGCTGTGTGTGTGTGTGTGTGTGTGTGTGTGTGTGTGTGTGTGTGTGTGTGTGTAGGAGTGAGTAGGCTTGCTTTATAAAATTTACACTAACAATATTACTCAGAACAATTTCTCACTCACTCATTTGCCAAACCGCTTACTCCTACTAGGGTCGCAGGGAGGCTGTGGTCTATCTGAATCTGGAGTACCTGCAGGAAACCCACACAAGCACGGGGAGAACATATGAACTCCACACAGAGCTGCCTGAGCCCTGCACGCAAACCCAGGTCCTTCTTGTTCTGAGGCAAAAGTGCTAACCACTATGCCACCGTGCCGCCCTATGAGCAATCTGAATGAAAAATCTCATTCTACTCACCCTGAATTATGATTGAATGAAGAGAGAGAGAAAGAGAGAGAGAGCGAGAGCGCTGATGGACAGAGTGAATGTGAATCTGTTTCCTGATAAATAAGTGACATGTTCAGTAGTATGTAGGGAAATGATTCACTCAGGCACCTGGGATACTAAAGTTAATGGCTGAGCTATTTGTTGTTTTTTTTTTTTTTTAATTCCCCCCAAAAAAAAGTGAAACTGCTGGCTGTTTTAACGGAATTAGCTTTTGGTGGTGTGGCACACCACAAATGGAGCATGCAGGTATGGGAACACTGACACAACCAAGCCAAGCATATAGCTGTCTTTTACCTCCCGCAGTACACTCAGCCTCCTCATAATTATACAATTCAAATGAAAATAAGTGCTTTTTTAAAATGTATTTATTTATGTATGTCACGGTGACTTGCTATGTTTTGCGAGCAAGTAACAGTGACTAGTGACTGCTCGAGTTTGTAGCTGCGATGTTGCCAAATGACCTGTAGATTTCCTGTAAAGGGATATTGACGATGTGCTACATTAAAACCATACCATTTGAACCCTGCACACTACCTAAAAGCAGAGATTTTTTTGGGCTGTTTCCTTTCTGTTCATAAATAACTTTTTTACTGTTTTAAAAGTTAAAGCTCTTTTCTTTGGGAAAATCAGTAAAATAATCGCCATAAATATTCAATATGTTGATATATGGTGTTTTGGTGGTGTTTCACTGTTCAAAAAGATAAATAAATAAACAAAACGTTGTAGTATGCATTCCTTGATGTCGGCACATGTCAAGATCGTAACATAAAGCCAACAAGCAATCAGCACTGAGACGCCGTAAGGACGGATGTAGAAGCCGTTCGAAGTCAAGTCAATGTTTTTTAGTGTGGAGCTCCTCTGTCATGCTCTCGCAGTCAATTTGAAGTCTTTATCTTGTTTGATTGTTTGTTTTTTTAATGGCAATCACGGACTGTGAAAATAGGAGTTCTCAGTTCTGGCTTACAGACTATTTTAGACAGTTTAGTCAGTCTCCAGCCTCTCTCTCTCTCTCAGCACTGGAGAGTTTTCCTCACGGTTTCTGAGTGTAGGAGCAGGAACGAGGGGCCTCCACCATGAGAACCTCAACCGCCGGGTAGAGACGTTGGATTTATAAACTACCTTCTTTTGCTTTCGGATGGTTTCTGTGGCAACCTTATATTATGAACTGTAATCTTTCGTCATGGCGCTTATGGGAATCATAAACATTGGTTTTACATGTTATGACGTCACTAGCAGTGATCACGTGGTAGCCACAGGTATGAGATGTACAATAGAAACCGAAGAACAGGGTCACACAGGGATATTGTGACACTTACATAATCCCAGTACTCTTACTGACGCCTTGTAAAGTGACCAGGGTGGAACACACAACACCCATTACATGACTGTAATAGAAGCCTGAGTTTTAAAGGCTTTAGAGGATAATAAGCTGCCATTTTTGTAGCCTGGTCAGTTTCCTGCCATGTAAGACACAGGCACAAGGGTGCTGTTACTTTTGCTCAGTGGGTAGCTAGTAAATTGGTGAATATGGAATGTGATTTCCGGCTCAGTACTGATTTATATCCAGTGCTACAGTGGAGATGCAGTGTTTTTGGTCAATGCACTGAATGAATCATATTTTCATTTTCGATAACACATTGTGGCACACTGTTTGAAGGAAATTTGCCAGCGTGCTGTCAAGTTTCGCTAAATGTTTAGTAAATTTTGTGGTTTCTGAGTTCTGTTTTCTCTGATTATTGACTTTTGGACAGTTAAGAAAAAGAAAAAAAGCAGGGTGCTAATTTGGACACCTTTTTTTTTAAATCGTCTTTTTGAACCATTCTGATTGTTTTTTGTGTCAGTTAAACGTGATGTGTTTTATACTTTTGCCTTTAAATACATTTGAAAGCTATAACCATGACCGGATTGGAAAATGAACACGTTGCCTCTCTGGACTGGCGTTTAAACATGTAAGAGTGGAGCGGCACGTTTAAACTACACGACAGAGCAGCCAAGATAGAGTAGAGAAAGAATGTGGCGCATGTTGTGTAAAACCTCGTGCGGTGTGAGCATTGCAGCAGTTCTAACTCACTGTTTCGACTTTTCCAGCTGAGGAGAGACTTCCACGGCACTGCGTAACCTGACGCAACGGAAAGTAAACGTTAGTTTGAAGTGTGTGTGTGTGTGTGTGATGGAATTGGTGTATGATAAGAGATCGACAGAAGATTTCAGGAATGCAGCTGCTCTGTTTGCGAGTTAAACATTTTGGACGTCCATCAAATACAGGATGTTTACCAATCAAATTTACTTTAAAAACAGTTTCTGGATCACCCCTACCCCCAAGTGTAATTTTCCCTCCCAATTTAAAAATATTGGTTTAGAACACGAGCTTCCCGCCTCACAAAGCGTGCACATATTTTCCTGATGCTTTTAGCTTCCACATAGTTATATACAATTAATAATTCCTGGTATTCAGACACACATACACCGAACACTTTATTACAAAGACTGTACTAATACAAGGTAGAGCGTCACGTTGCTTTCAGAACAGCTTCAGTTCTTTGTGGGATGCTTCCTCAACATGTTGGAAACATCCCTGTGAGTTTCTGATCCATGTTAACAGGAATAAATCCTACAGTTCCTACTCACCTTTCAGGTGCACTTCAGTGCTGTGAATATCCTATGAAAGGTGTGTGCTGCTGTCTTGGGCATTTAGGTGTCACTGTATGTTCTATAAGGCCTAAAGAAAAAGCTGTTTTTTTCCCCTAACAGGCTTAAAAAATAATAGGGTCGGTAGGTAGAATTTTTTTTTTTGTCCTCCTTTCTTTCTGTGACGAATAAATTTGTCAGACCTCAAGTGTCCAAAAACAATTATCCTCTATTTCTAAATGTGAACAATAAGTTGCTCTTAGTCGAAGTCTTAAAAGATTTATATACAAGGAAACATCATTCTAAAATACTATCAATACTCTTAATAAGCACCACATGCTACGAGCACAATCAGGGTAGTAGCTTTTAATCAATTCAATCAGCTTCTTCTGCTCTGCTGGCTCTTATAGAATGTGGTCAGTGGCTCACTTCTCCCTACACTATGTGTTGTGCAGATCAGTCTGTACTTCCTTAAGCCGGCTGTGGTCTATAATATTAAGCGCCTGTGCCTGGAACGCTGTGCAGTTATGCATAAATATCAGCATGACTCCGGTTTTATAAAGAATAAAAAGCACTTTCCGGTGAAAGGAGATTTCTTTGGGATCGTCTGCACCGTTTCAACAGCCAGCAGCGCAACAAGAACGAACTATTTTACACAGAAATAACACAAATCCACAACACAAACAAGCACCACTGGGGTTTTTTGCCATGACCAGAAGTTGAAGTCAGTTACCCATGAGAGAGGGGGCGGTGCACAGTCTGGATTATTCTCCATGTCATTGGCCCAAACAAAGTTATCCAATAGAATACAAAGCGCTCGCGCAGACTCCATAGGTCAATGTCATGTAAACAATAACCGGCTGGCAGGCACCTCGACGCATAAAAAAATCCGATCACTCACAAAACTGAGAGGTCGGTTGGTTTAGTTGTTCCATGCCAAAAAATACTTTTGGGTTTTCACAATTTTGCCGGGTCGGTCGGGTTAGGGAAAACAACATTTATTTTATATAATTTTTTTTAACGCTCAACAGTATGGATGCAGTTCTGATTTCTATAACCTGTGGTTGCTTGGGGTGATGTGTAGCAGGACCTGTCTTAATGTTTACGGTAATAATATTAGAAATTGTCCTTGTGGAGATTTCCCACCACCTCTAGGGAAAAGTGCGTGTTGTTCTTTGTTTTTATTCTTTAACTTGGATACAGCAATAAAATCTGTAGGCATTTTCCACTCGTGCATTTAACCTGAGGTTTGTTTACACACTTTTGGAGAATGTTTTTCTATCAGCAGTGCCCTCGAGACAAAAAAGCTGTTATGAATTACAAAACCTCTCCTTTGGAAATGTTTCATTTTGCTCCCTTTAAAAAAAAAAACAAACAAAAAAACAAAAACCCCAATATCTCTGCTGGGCTTGTTGGAGCTCCCCTCAAGATTATCTACATTTTAACCGCCTTTAACCCTCGAGCTCTCTCGCTCTCACGCGCTCGCTCAGCTGTTTCCACTGTAGTCAGCTCACGATGATTATCCCGAGACAGAACAAGAAATGTCAGTTCGAGGTGGGTGACGTGACCAAAATATCATGTCACGGTTCAGTTCAGGCATGTATCAGCAGTACACCATACAGTATGTCATGATGGATAGTTTCGGAATCTTTTCCCAAGGAATCCGATAGTGTTGGGTTTATTTAAAAAAAAAAAAAACCCTGCTCCTTTATTTCATATCTGCAAAGATTTATTTATTTGTATTTATTTTTTTTTTTGGTTTAACATCAGAAAGGAGGGGGATATCTAACATTTGCAGAATTTTACACTTTAAAAATGTAATAAGCATCAGCTGCTTCCAGTTATTGGAAAACAAATTGTAAAAATCCTGCAAATACTCAGCATATCTCAGAAAAGCCATATGATTACTATAATTTATCTCAGTATAAATGTTGTATTGTCATATTTGTGTACTGCGGTAGCAGGAAGTACAGGGTATCCTCTCTCTGTATTGTCATAACCAGACATACCTGTCAATGTCTACTGCTTCATTTAAAAAGCCTTTAATAATCAATATATAATTTACCAAAAACCTATGAAGAGAAGCTCCCTGTGAGCTGGGTGGAACCCATCGTGATCATTTCCTGTCTTGGTACAATAATATTTCCATAAGTCTTCATTGGATTTAATATTCAAATTACACGTTTTGCATGAGCGAATGTGCTTGATTCTCTCACACACAAAAAACTCACTACTACAAGCAGTGAGAACACTTGTGGATTTTTAGTGCGCACTCTTTATATTACAGTAGAAATATTCTACAACTCGGCTGATGGCTCCGCTGTCAGGAATTTAGTCGAAACAGCTCCTTCATTACAGCAGAGTTACGCTTCCTCCATAAGGCACTTTATTTGGGTTTAATCCTCCAGAGGTCATCTGAGTTCACATGAACTGAGAGGGAGTGTGTTGTGAGAGCGGTTGTCGGACGATCTCATTTGCCACCGTGGATTTAAAAATTTTTTTGTCTTCCCCTCCTCCTCCTCCTCCTCCTCCTCCTCCTCCTCCTGAGGTTTCAGTACCAGTGTCACCTGAGTTGATATCCGAGTACCCAGTGTGTAAGTAATGCCCCTGGCTCCTTTGGAAATCGTGAGAACGATCTTCATCAAGAGCAAGAAGAAGGAGCTCATTTAAATGTAGGCCGTTTGTGTGCTAAAGCTGGTGTTTTTCGTGCTGGTGCTCTGACCTGAATCAGTTTTTCCTCTCTCTCTCTCTCTCTCTCTCTCTCTCCCCCTCTCTCTCTCCTTTTACAATGCGCTCTTATTTAGAATGATAGCAGAGGGATCTGGTTGGTAGTTCTGGCTGAGTGGAATGTGTGGACTGGATTCGTGTGTAAGCTGGAACCAGATCCTAACAAGGAGATAGCCTTGTGTTTAGCGTGTGGATAATCAGTGGGTTTAATCATGTAATAAACAGTTCTTCTCATGGCATGCAGTATTTTCCTGCTGTAATACAGCCGTGATTAATCCGTAATTGCCTCCCTGTGGCTGAACTGTACGTATGGACACCCACGAGGCTGATCATTAGAGAGAGATCAGGAGGCCAAGGAAGAGGCTGTGGGATACTGAATTATAGTCACAAATCTCAGACATTTGATCATTGGATGGCACAGTTATTAGTTATCACTTTAAATAAGAGAGCATTAAAAACCCTGATTTTCCTAACGCTCTCGTGTGGACTTTAGACCTGCCATAAGGGCCGACACTTGTGAATACACAGTCAGGACTTTCGATTTGAGACGCAGTTCATCTCAACATTCACGATGATGGCAGAAAGTTTGAAAGAAAAACAACATCTCAGTTGGTTTAACACCGCTGTTCATGTAATCGCGAAACGTTACAGTTCGGTATAGAAACCAGACATCGAGATGTTTTGGCACTGATGTGCCATCTGGTGGACGTTGCTTTGATGTACAGAAGGTATATAAGTGCTGCTCGTGTGCAGCTGCGTGCGTGCGTGTATGTATGTGAAGGAAAAGTGAAGTATGTTTGCACCTTTAGGCACAAGAGGGTACATGTTATTCCACATCAAGGGTGGACGATCTGCAAATTTGTATATTTTACTATTCGATGATTAAATGGCGTTCAGTGAGCATCTTGGTCACCGATCTTGAGCAGTATCCTCTGTGCATGAAGCTGAAGTGAAATCCTGGTGTAAAAGCATCATTAATCCAAACCAGGCTGTAGCTGGTGATATCAACAGAGACAGACTCGACTCGGTTCTCAGGAAATGATGCTGCAGACGAAATAGCAATCAAATCTTCTACATTTTGCCAACTGCTTTTTAACTGCTACTGTAATCTCGTAATGTTTTTCTTTCCATCATAGTTTTTTTTTTTTTAAATAATGATAGAAGAAACAAAAGCAGCGTAGAAAACGGAGCTTATGACTTCACTGTAGGTATTTTTGCTCACTGTGAGCTGAGTGCTAAAGTCTGTTATGTAACTGTTACTTTTTTAAACCCATTTGATCGAGACATGAACAGTAAATGGTTTTAGTTTGTTAGTTGTGCTAATGCTTAAAAATTCAGTGCCTTTTCCTGCTGCTGTTTCCTGCTGCTTTTTTAGTTCAGACGGAATGAAAGCTGCTCAAAGCGTGTTAAACCTCTGAAAAGCAAAAGCGCACCACCTTTCCTTTTGGTTCTTAAGCGAACATCTGGCTTTCCTGTTCGCTCGCAATGCCACTGGCGCCTCTGGCAAAGCCAAAACAGTCTTCTCGAATGACTGCGGTGGATTTGTTGTGGCTTCAGCTGCACTTTGATAGCTAAATCTATAAGTCTATTTAAATCTTCACCTCAAGTTTATGCTGCTCTTGTAGCTCTCAGTGAACACACAGACTGGATCAGAGAGCGCAGCGGGACTTGGTGTTGAAATCATTGTTGAAGTGAAGTGGATGTTAACCTTTGTTTGTTTTTCTTCTCTTTCCTCCTTTCGCCTTTAGTGTGCCCAGAGCATTGTGGGAAGCGGGCATGCACGGATTCGGGAGAGTGCTGCCATGCTCAGTGCCTGGGAAGCTGCACAGCGCCAGATAGTGCCACGGCCTGTGCTGCCTGCCAGCACTACTACTATGAAGGCCGGTGCGTGGAGCGCTGCCCTCCAGGCTTGTACATATTCGAGGGTTGGCGCTGTATCACCTTAGAGATGTGCTCGGTGGTCCACCTGCCTGACTCGGAGCGCTTCGTCATCCACGGGGGCGAGTGTATGATGGAGTGCCCACCTGGCTTCAGTCGTGAGAATAGCCAGAGGTATGTGTGGAGCAACTCAACCTGTATATATGATTATTTATTTTATTTTGCAGCGAAGACAGGTGTCCGATCATAGCCTTTGATCTTTAAACCAGTGGGTGGTATGAAACGAGAGGCCAGTCCATTGCCAGTTATTTTCATCTCCATACGCAATCATCACGCGATCAGCAGATCAGTTGGCTCAATTCCAGTCCTGTTTAAAGTGCAGCTTTGTAATGAATAGACCAGACCAGTAGTGTGAAGAAATAGTGACACTAAGCCAGGAATAGATATTTGTAACGTCATTAGTGTGTTTAGATGCGTTTTATGGCTCACTCTCTTTACTCACGCATTCAGGTACATGTTCAAAACTGTTAATAGGTATTTTAGTATATGGTAAAGATTCAAGATTCCAATCTATCTAGGATACTGAGAGATCTGTAAATTTAAAGTAAAAAATAAATAAATTGTTGGCTTAATCCTGCACGAATGCTAAATGCATCAGAGCACTCTGTAGTCGATTGCAGCACACCTGCGCGGACTTTCCTATGTCTTGCAGAAATGGTGCATTGCACATGCGTGGTGCCCTATGTAACACCACGCATTTAACCAAGGTCAGGCTCCCTTCTGTACATGGTAAAGGACCCTGGCATGTATCTTTCAATTTTTCCTCAAGGGGTCAACCCCCATTTAGTTTATGAAAATGATTGACCATGTGGACGTGTTAAGGCACTGAAGTGTGTTTGATGAACACTTTGAGTTTCACAACAGATTGCCTTTAATAGAATGTTAAAATAGCATTGAGGATAGATTGATATGTATTAGAATTAATCAGTTTAAGTTAAACACTAATAATATACATTTAATTAATTCACCATATCGTTGATTTCTCTAGGGCTTTTACTTTTGTAAATGTACGTCGTTGTGTGCTCTGTTGTAGTATGGGTACAATGAGTTTTGTAACTTAAATCAGTTCATTAATTTATTTTTACTTTTTTAGGAGTGAAAAAGTAATGCAGATACAGTGCAAGCATTTAGGACTCTGCCCCTATTTTTTATCCAGTCTGTTCATTTGTTATTATACCTTTTACATGGCTGATCAAAGTTGCACTGAGTAAATACAGCTGAACTAACAAAAGAAAATGAAGAACATAGAATTATTGTTATAATTCAAAAGCTAATTTTGATCCTGTTTTCCCCCTGACAGTATGTTCTGTAGTGCTTGTGATGGCATGTGTGAAAAGGTGTGTGAAGGGAAGCACATCGACTCTGTGGACGCTGCACAGTCCCTAAAGGACTGCACTGTTATTAATGGCAGCCTGCACATCAGCATCCACCGTGGCAGTAAGTAGCTGTGTGTACTCACTACACTCATGCACGAAACACTTGTGGTCCCATTCTGGGTGGCACTCAGCTCCTTCTATGTGCTGCAGACAACATCGCATCCGAGCTGGAGAACTTCCTCGGCCTCATCAAGACAGTGACAGGATGCGTGCAGATTTCTCAGTCTCCCACACTGAGCTCGCTGTCCTTCCTCAAGAGTTTAAACCACATCCATGGGAAGGAGCTCTGTGATCAGTAAGATTCAGTGATTGGGGTTTTGTCCTTAGTGACATATTTGAACAATCTCTTTGATGATCATTTCTTTCCTCTGATACTTTTTAGGAAACTGTCAAAAATCTGATCTAATAAACCTTGTAATTTATCTGTTTATTTAATTATTTTTCAGTTTAACATGAGTTTGATTGCTGATTTTTTTTTTTTCTTTCCCCCCTTGGTACATTTTCCAAAGTATGTTTAATTATGCAAAAGAGTCTTTGTCTAATTCAGCATGCGTACACATTTAATATGGTTCACCATGACACAGGCTAAGTATACCATCAATCAAAACTCAGGCGGTAGGTGTTGTGAGGGTGTGTGTGTGTGTGTGTGTGTTAATATACCATAGTGCTAATCCAGATTGTTTGGGGGTTTAAGCGGAGCTAATCAAGATACCAAATTTATAAAGTCAGCCCACCAAGGCTGCCATGGCAAGTTCTAGTTCCAGTGATCCCAAATATTTTCAACTTGAAACCCAGAAGAGAAGTTTGTTGTCTCCCCATGACCCATCCTTATAAAAAAAAAAATAAAAAAAAAAAATTACCTTGAATTTCCATAATGTCTGTATTTATAAACTGCTAATGAAGAACACAACAAGCCATGACTTTAAAATGTTTATGGAACGTATGTGTTTTATTATAAAACTCATGGTGATAATCAAGTTTGTTGAGTGGAATATTAAGTTTCTGACCACCTCGTAATGAGTGCGCACTAGTGATGCATGAGTCAGGGTTTTAATACCTGCACCCTCATGATCCATATTAAACGATGCCTTAATTAGCGACTTGATCCTGACCCGCAAGCTGTTAGTTTAGCCTGTATAACGTTCCTGTTTTTCACATTTTCTTTATCATACATTAATGGCAAAACATATATTATTGTATTCTTGTGAGCTTAATGAAATACCATCTGTGTCCAGGTAATAAAGCCTATGCTTGCTCTCACACTTGCACACACACCACTTCACATCTCAGCATGGCTTATTTTTGGGCTCATATTTTGCTCAGAATTAGCCTGAAACCTAAAACATTAACCTAGCATTGAATCAGCTAATTGGAGAACCGATTAAAAACAGGCCCATAACCTATTTTGGATGATAAGCCTAAGTGTTTTAAAAAAAAAAAAAAAAAAAAAAAAAAAAAGGTTATTTTATATACCTTGCTTACAAGCCAGCAGTTGAAGGTTTGGTGTCTTTGCTGTTCTTTTCTTGTTCATCGGTATAAAGAACATTTTCATTCTGGCTGAAGCCAAATTCTGAAGTGCTCCTTTACTTTTCTGCAGCATGTATGCCTTCTCGGCATTTAATAACCAGAATCTACAGTTCCTGTGGGACTGGTCACAGCACAACTTGACGATCCACGCAGGAAAACTCTTTTTCTTCCGGAACCCTCACCTGTGCATGTCCGAGATTCGCAAGATGTGGCTGAATACAGGCATCAAGGAGAGGTTTGTGGAGGAGGATTTCCGCAATAACGGAGGCCATTCAAAGTGTAAGTGTTAAAAAGGAAATGCTGATTTTAAATTTTCTGTCAGTAAAAAAAGTGTTTGATATTTGTGCTGTCTTTATGACTTATTGTGTAAAACATGAATATGAGAAAATGGAATGATTTCATGACTGTGTTACTGAGTAAATCCCAATTATTTTAAATTATTTTAGCCTAAAACTGATGCAGGTCGAACACTTTGTGCTCTTGTCTCTTCCATGATCCGTAGAATTTTATCTCGTTTAGGGTTGCATGGAAGCTGGAGCCTATCCCAGCTGACTCTGGGTGAAGGCAGGGTACAAGCTGAACAGCTCACCGGCTCAAAGCTCTGTGTAGCTAATAGCATCTGTTCTGGTCTGTTCATCCGACTTGTTCAAAAACAAAAGGAAAATAATCAACGAACTTAAACTGTGCTCGGTAAAAGTGTTTTAGTATATACTACAGGAACCACAAGACAAGCAAACTGAAACAAGCTTTTAATTATTCATTTTTTCCATTTTCTAGCTGGAAGTCCTCTCCAAATGCCCGTGATAAATTATGAGTCTGCTGTGTTGATTTAAGCATTAACGACTCTGAATGATGTGTATATATCTCCAAGATAGCGAGCCAGTCAGATCGTACGGTTCCCGTGTAGTGTACTACCCTGTAGTGTATGGAATTATGTGGCTCATTTAAATACTCGATTCTGATTGGTCATTTACAATATTCAGCGGTCTGTTGAGGAAATAGCACACTGTTACTAAGTATAAAACACAAATGCTATGATGTGTGTCATTAGTGGAAGCACTACAATCATTTATAAATCTTATCTTTTAAACAAAAAAAAAAAAATTCTGTTCATGGTTGTTTAATAAACTGGATAATGTATAGTGAGTTGGTCATTATGGCAAGTAAAAATCCTTCAGAGTGATGCACTGTGGTCCTGAACCCTCTGTCGGGTTTTCACAGTGTTGACTGGCATTACTTTGCATTATTCATTAGTGTACATTAGTTGTTTTTGTGCCTTGCCCTGTGTATACGCACCTTTATTTAATTTAATTCTGTTTAAGCTTTATACCCATTGAGGGTGTTTCTGTGTGGAATTTGCATGTTCTCCTTGTGTTGGTGTGGGTTTCCTCCTGGTGCTCCGATTTCCTTCTACACTGCTAGTGTTATCACACCAAGAAAATAATCCGGAATCTGTATCAGCAGATCAAACTTGTAACAAAATAAGTAACTGATATTTTTGAGTGCTTCTGTAATCCTAAACAGCTGAAAATAAACTTCATAATGTTGAAAGTGGAGGGTTTTTTTTTCATAGAAAATACATTTCACCTATATGTCACATTTATATTATTAAATAAATTATACACCTACCAATTTCATGCTGTTGATATATATATATATATATATATATATATATATATTTTTTTTTTTACCTACCTGTTGATTGCTTGGAACCTGATTCTGAGCTGGTTGAATTTGCATATGTAAAAAAAAAAATGTGTGTGTGTGTTTCAGGCGAACGTAAAATTCTGAAGTTCATACACAATATCACAGGGAGTAACACGATAGAACTGACCTGGGAACGCTATCAACCAACGGGTTACAGAGGACTCATCGGTTTTGAAGTGTACTACAAAGAAGCGTGAGTCGATTGGCCTTTTTAACACCTAGAGCAGACTCGAGAGTTTGTTTTGTACACTTACATTTATAGCATTTGGCAGACGCTCTTATCCAGAGCGACTTAAAATGATCATTTTTACACAACTGAGCAGTTGAGGATTAAGGGCCCTGCTCAAGGGCCCAACAGTGGTGATAGTGGGGATTGAACCACTGACCTTCGGATTAGTAACCCATCGCCTTAACCACTAACTACACTTGTGCCCTACACTTGTGCCTGTTACAAAACCCTCCTTCCGTTCTTATAACCCCCACTCTTCTGGGAAGGTATTCCGCTAGATTTGGGTCATGTGCTTAACCAGCATGAGCATGAGTGAGCTCAGACACTGATGTTGAGGAGGCCAGGAGTGTAGTCTGCTTTCAAGTTCATTTCAAAGTCTTTCAGTAGACTTGGATTCAGGACTGTGTCCACTCAAGTTCTTCAACTCCAAACTTTGCAAAGAATTTCTTCATGGAGCTTTCTTTGTGAACGTTGTCATACTGGAAGAGGTTTATTTCCAGTGAAGGAAAATTATAATGCTACAGCATAGAAGCAAATCCTTTACAATTCTGTGCTTTCGACCACATATGTGTGTGATGGTCAGGTGGCCACAAATTGTAGTGTATGATGTATACACATGGTGTATATTCATCTGGGATTAGACTGCATTCCAAACCACAGGTTCATGTTGATGCGCTTGTACCTGTAGTAACAGCCAATTCACATAACTCCATATAATCAAAACGTTTATATTTTATCAAAGACAAACATTTTATTGCTATTTTTATCGCAATTTTAACACAATTTATTTTTCATATATTAACTTTGATTTGAATAAAAAGTGTGTGATCAGTTGATACACCACTGTTATTGGTTGGTGAAGGCATCCTGACTGTACAGGGTTAAACAGTGCACATGC
The DNA here is from genome assembly GCA_030014195.1 of Neosilurus mollespiculum. Classification (NCBI taxonomy): domain Eukaryota; kingdom Metazoa; phylum Chordata; class Actinopteri; order Siluriformes; family Plotosidae; genus Neosilurus; species Neosilurus mollespiculum. The sequence goes on along the minus strand of JAQMYF010000002.1, from coordinate 16,496,145 downwards.
TATGAAAATACTAGTCTGCACAAGGAATGGATTTACTGCAGTAGCACTCTTTTGATAGTTCTGCAGGATCTGAAATTAGCACTCATTTGTCAGATGAAAGTAAATATCTTAGTTGGATGAAATGCCAGTAAATAAATCTACGTTGTTAAATATAGAGTAAGATCAGTTGCTGAAAAATCAAAACTTGATTTTACATTTCTGACTACAGCGCGAGCTGCGCTTGCTCAGTGCTCTGTAATGAACTCGAGTCACTTGCACAGATTCCCACTCTTCCCCAAAATCTCCTGGACTCTGACCGCAGTATTCATGACCTTAGTTGGTGAACTCGACTCGGAATTCGGCCAGCCGTCTCCTGTGGGGTGAAAAGTTCATGCGCAAGTGAGAAAGCGAGTGAAGACCGGCTGAGAGAGTCAATATGCTGTGCACAGCTCTGTAATGAAATAAGATTGTAAACATTTTAATTATTGAACAATAAAGGAAAGAAATCAATGTGGTAGTTATTATTCTTGATTCTGTCAACAGGCTACAACAAATAAATCAATGTATAGGGCACACTATATATAATAAATAACTGTGTATATAACTTTTCTTTCTGTAATGGTCTGACTGATGCTTTAATTCTGTGACAGGCCTTTTCAGAACATCTCTGAGTTTGTCGACCTGGATGGTTGTGGGTCCAACAGCTGGATGATGGTGGAGGTGGACTCCCCTTACAACCAAAACAGAAACCCTGCAGTCCTTCTCTCAGGCCTTAAACCTGTGACCCAGTATGCCATCTTTTTGAAGACTGTAACTTTGGTGGCAGACGATATTGACACACACATCCCTGGTGCCAAGACGGAGTTGGTTTATATTCTGACAAAGCCAAAAGGTAAAGAGGGGATGAGAACTTTTCTTCAAAAACAGCAGCATGCTCTGTAACACAGTGCAAAAATGTAAGTGGTGTGTGTGTTCTGTTAGTACCTACACTACCTGTAGGTGTCTGGGCCTACTCCAACGCATCCACAAGCCTGGTCGTTCAGTGGTCTCCACCTGTCTCTCCCAACGGGAATCACATTTACTATTTGCTTCGTTGGCAACGGCTGGAAGAAGATCGTGAGCTCTATCAACACAACTACTGCTCTAAAGGTCTGCTATAAAACTATATATTGTGCACTTCCAGGCCAAAATGTTGAACACGTAAATATTTAGTTTGACCGCCTTTAGCTTTAATTCCAGTCACCATGGCATTGTTGCTTCAGTTGGTCAGATCAAGGCTCAGCAACATTGTGTCAATTAAATGAAGTCAGCTGATGACCTGAATGATACTGAAGGTTATCAAATCACAGGACTTTCCCTTCCCTGATGGCACGGATATGAAATTTGTCAAATACTGAAAGAGTGTGAAGACTCATTTTCACATATGAACTGGCACCACAGAATCCTGATCTTAACCCTACTGGTTTAAAGGTTTTGGGATGTGCTGGTGAAGACTTCATGGAGTGGTTCGGTTTTCTTGTGATCAGTTTTAAGATGTTGGTAAAAAATTATCTGAACTCTGGATGAAAAATATGCTGTGATTTTGATAGGTTTGATGAAACAATTCCATGGTGATTGCCCCCTGTAGTCAAGGGTAAAGTTGTTTCTCACGGTCGCCAAGTTGTTGTTTTTTGGGTTTTTTTTTTTTTTTTTTTATTAAATAGAGATTGTAGAACTTCAAAATAAGTGCAGATAGACATGCCATTATTAGGGATCACTAAGTGGAAACAATATATAGATTTTCAAATGAGACAGTTACCTTTTGACCTTGAGTGATTTTGAAAGGTCAAAACCCCAGTCATCACATAAATCCTTTCAAAACCAGTTTTTCACTAATTTGGTCACATCAGTAGAACATATTGTAAGTTGAACACATGGGTAATTTAAACCAGTACCCATATAAAGGCCTATCTGCTGAATTATCCATGCAGCATGGCAGGGGTACCTTGCACTGTGAGTGTGTCTCTAGTTGTGTTAGTATTTAGCATCTAAGAGTTACTGTGATTTGTATTTGCTTGAGACTGTGCGTGAGTGTATCAGTCTATTACATTTGGTGAGCATATGATATGATTGCTTGTTATTAGTAGTTTCAAACCAAATTCTTTAGAATTAACCCTTAATATCCTGAATATTATGGCCACAGCAGTGTGCAAAATCTGAGATTTATTAGGTTGCAGTCTTACTTTGCTATACAGTACAGCCTTACAACCATACATTTTCTTCCTACATTGCCTTCATAAATCAACAGAAATGAATTAAGATTGTTGTGCATTGTCTCCAACCAATTGTCCTTCTGTGTAATTACTTGTCACACCTGAATGATTTCCTCCTCTTTATTGTCACAGAGCTGAAGATCCCAGTCAGATTCTCCACAAAGCTGTCGGACAGGAACATAAAGCCCACCAGTTCAGACTCAGCAGAGCTGAATAATGCCAGTTGCTGCCCTTGTCCTAAGTCAGATGAAGAGCTTTCATATACCAGAAGCAAGGCCTACTCAAGTAAAGTCTTTGAGGACTACCTCCACAACAGCATCTTTCAGATCAGGTGGGTTTTGGGGGAAAAAAAAACTTGTTTTTCATATCAGCTCTTTGTTTTGTTCTAAGAGACAGTCACAGTGGAATGAAAGTTATCGCAGCAGCCTTCCTGTTTGTCCCCACTAAGACAAATCAACCTTGGGACGTTTGGTATTTATGCATTAATTGTCTGACTTTCCTTGGCATTAAACTAGCATTGAGAGTGAACTCGGTGAACCTCAGGGTAGACCGAAAGTACAAAGCCTGCATTACAGGCCTTGTCGTTCTCAGTGCAAGCTTAATAGTATGACTGGGTTATGTGGTAAATATTACTCTATGAACTAGAAAATGCAATTTCTGAAGAAATTGCGGTGTGAATGCTGTAAGCTGAAAGGCTTAAGCTAAACTGGATAGCTGAATTAACCACACAGACATCAGCTGATCATGGACACCTCTTTGTGTCCAACTGCACTTACAGGTAGTGATGAAGCTTCACTCAATGGCAGTTGTTTCAAGTTATTCTTAACGCTGTCCACTTAGGCTGGAAAAGAAATGAGAAAATAACAGAAAAATGCATGAATGTCATGTTGCCTGTTTTAATACATGAATCCTGATCTACCAAATGTCTTCATTTTTTTCGTTTAAATCCGATGATTAAAAGTTTCGATTAGGTGACAGCTTTTGTTAGAATACCAATGGTTTCTTCTTTTTTTTCCAGTACTCAAAAAACTTTCTGATTTGGATGTGCAATGTTTGTGATGCAATTCCCTCCATTTATTCTCAGTTTTAAAGTAGCTTGCTTTTCTCCCATAGACGGCTTTCTGGTCTTCATGTTAGTTTATCTTTTTTTTAACAATAAATGCAGTCTTGACAAGCGTTCATGAGCAACATTCAGGAGTAGAGATTTAGATAGTTCATCTAAGATCTGTTATCTATCAGGGCACACCTGGGCAAATCTCAGTCACGTTTATATTACTGTGGTTAAGTGTTTGCCTTAAAGCCATCCATTCCATCTCAAATTGGACCGCACACAAAGTCAATTATAACTTGATCAGCATTTGAAAATGTATCTTGTCGAATGTAGGGGTTTTGATTTGATATAAGTATATAATGTATTTGCTTGATGTCTTTGCTGCAGCTCTGAATAAAAAGCAAAACCTAATTAGCCATGCAAAAGTCATCTTGTGTCAGATACCTGGACTACTGATTTATTCACCCCAGTGTGGTTTATGCTAAATAAATAGAGGATTCACAGCTTTAATGCGCTTTTTGATGTATGAGGACTAGTACACAGAGTGCTCTGGGCTGTAATGAGGGACCACATCTGCATCACATTACCTGCCAGCTGTGTATAGGCTGGTGGACACAAACACACTCTCATACACAATTATGAATCATTGTGCATTCCTTCTAATTCTCTGCTCCCGAGCTCTGCTGGTTCTGATGAAGTAGATATTTATGTCTGTAGGTGATATAACACTTTAGCTTATTTTTAAAGCAAAGTAGGAACAAAATGACTTTCTGAACCTCTACATTGCGTTTGTATCGCAAGAGTCTTGTGTCTTTCATCGTGTTCTTTTCATCTTGGGCGAAATGTCTGTAACTGCAAGCGCTCAGCACATTTTTATAAAATTGAAAACTGAGATTGAAGGAAGTGCCTCAAGTTCCTGAGAAGAGGGAGATTGAGAGCAAAGGAAATCATAACCTTTCAGATGCAGGCCCCCCCAAACAGCTTGGTTTTTACCAGCTGCCAGGAAATGCACAGTAATGCCATCTGGAATAGTGATGAAATAAAGGGAATATCCCCTCCAGCTGTAAAGCGGGTCTGATCAACGACTGCCTCTCTGCAGGCAGGGGGGCCAGCTGGGGACCTGAAGCTGGAGAGAATGAAGGATGCAGAGATTGAGTGGAGGAAGCGGAGGAAAAACAGATGAGCGAGGGAGAGACTGCCCGAGGATGAGAAAATGAATGACGGGCAGAGCAAAAATGAATGAACGTGTATGTTTGTGCCTGGCAGAGTGAAAAGCGGATCTGCATTAAAGGAGATCTTGTTGATCTGTTTGTGGAATCAGACAGATCACTGTTCTACATAAAACCGCAATGTGAACGTCCAGCAGGCGTGAGAAACACTTGGTGTTCGTATGCATTGCAGTGACAAAGCGCTCCAGTGTGAGGGAGTTTAAAGGAATGGAAACCAGCTGTGGTGGTTTGTGTGTGTGTGTATATATGGAGGACGTTTGAAGGGGTGGAGGGGGAGGTAGCATCCTTGCCAGATCATCTGAGGACAGAGCCCGTGCTTGCTTTGGCAAAGAAGTGAGTGACTTGCTCCCTTGGAGTGGATTAGAACAGCCAGGCGGCTGACAACCCACTCCCTTGGCCATTACACACACATGCACATACTATTTGTGTTTTAATGTGTTAATATGTCTCTTCAGATCACTCGAGATAAAATTTCTCTCTACTTCGTTATATCTGTATGAATGAGACAAGGAAAAAAGTCAGGAAGGATTTTCAAATAGTTTTTCTATCAGACTTGAGCAGGATTGGAGCTGCAGTTTACCACACTGTCATTATGAACTAACAGAAAGGAAAGGTGGCACCTCACAAAAAAAATAATAAAAAATCAAGCTAGTATATCAGTGTTTAACCTTCTTAGCCAAGAATAGATATTAACCTCAGTTCTGCTCAGTGTTATCTTTTTTGGGTTGCATAGCCGGTACCAGAGTACAATGTTTACGACTGAAGTGGATTACATAGTCATGGTTTTCAGGCTGCGGTAGGAGGATTGCAGAGGGAGGGGTTTTCGGGAGTCAAAAGCAACCATAAAAGGGAATGAGAACCGCTAAAATATGATGATGTGCATGTTACTTCACACACAGACTTAACCCTCGATTTCCCGTACCCCTATTTCCCGGATTTCGGATTTCCCGTACAAAATCCGCTTCCGGACATTATTTGGTATTGCAGGTAAAAAGTCCGGGAATTGATGACGAAAGTTCTGGTTGGTCATGATTTTCCAACTTCCCTCCTGTCCGGCCCGTTCCCATTCGAGTCGATGGATGAAAATGAAGCAGCACAGGGGCATTAAATATAATGTCCAATGGACAGGTAGTGGCATCAGTGACGGGAGAGCTAAGTGAAAGTGAGGACAGTGACGACGAGCCGGAACCCACACTTAAAATGAATGTTATAAAAGAATGTGCTGATACGCTCCTTACGTTTGTGAAAACATGTTGTGTATTGAGTGTCCGGGAAAGGGTAGGGACCCCAGACATTAGTGATTGCCGGACTTTTGAGGTTCCCGGACAGCCTATCCCACCCCTGCCTAATTGACTCCCACCCCTCATCATAAAACTCATTAGAATTTTTCCTTTCAGACCGAGCCATCGTGAGCGTAGGGACGTGTCCGGGGGAGCCAACTCCACCTTCCTACACACCCTGCTTGGTGAGGGCAATTCCTCAGCCCAACAACCACATATGCGAGAGGTTCATGAGAGGAAGGTGGAAGAGACGAGTGCTGAAATTCAAGGCCTGCAACCTTTCACTTTGTACCACATAGACCTGCACGCCTGCAACGAGGAGATCCAGCAGTGCAGCGCGCCTGCCTTCGCCTTCGCCCGCACTGAACCAGCAGGTGCGAGGTCCATAGTCAACATCAGTGTTTTTATCTGTGTGTATTCTTCCAGAAGAAGTGGATTAGAACTGCTCATCCTGCTCAAAAGTTGCATTGCCATGACGTTTCACTGTAGTGTGTCTTGTGTTGGTGAGTATGTAATGTTGTGCCTCTTCTAGACAAAGCTGATGACATCCCTGGCCAAGTAACCTGGCAGAATTTGGATGAGTCTTTGATCGTGAAGTGGCCTGAACCTGCACAACCCAATGGCCTCGTCCTGCTCTACGAGGTCCAGTTTCATCGAGGAGGCGAGGTGCTCCATCCCTCATTTTCACATGCTACATAGTACATCAGTTTGGACTGGCTCATGTTTAGTTATTATTTCTGATAAATTCCTAAAAATAGGTATTTTAAGCTTGGAATGTTACATTTTTAAAGAGTAGGGTGTTCTCTTTACAAAATGGTGTCTGAAGTAAAGGAGTGATCAAAATGGTGTGTATTACTGATGATTTAGGAAGCATGAGGGATTTCTGTAAGACACAGATGGGTTTTTGTCCTGCTTGTAATAAAAGCATGTTTGAGCTGCCTTCAAAATTACATGCACATTAAATCCTCATTTTGTGCATCAACAATGTATGTGACTATCAACCTGGAGATCGCAGGTTCGAATCCAGGTTGATGCCGCAGCTGACACCAGGGGAGCCAACGGAGCTCTCACGGGAGGGAGGGATGGGATACGCTCGCCTCTTTGTCTCTCACAGGGATCACAAGTCAGTCATGGGTGTCTGTGAGCTTATTCGCTCGGTAAGATAAGATAAGAGCACGGTATACTGAAGAAGTGTGCAAAAACGTATTTTCAAACTGAATATTATGAAAACTTGACAATCATAATCCGTCTGTCTACGTGGGCCCCCTCAGTATTATAAAGCTCTTCATAGTAAATACATAATGTTTGTGTAATGTTGCTGAATTCAGTTGTTATTTAATGTGAATTGAGTAATTTTTAGACAACAGAAAGTAAAGTTATGATATTTGTAAGTAATATTAAAGTTATACCCTTGCATACTGATGTTTTTGAATGTGTTGCATCTCAGCTGGAGAAGCACGAGTGTGTGTCCCATCAACACTTTAAGGAGCATCGCGGGGTACGGCTCACTAACCTTGGCCCTGGGAACTATTCGGTCCGCGTGAGAGCCACCTCACTGGCTAGAAATAGCTCATGGACACAGCCCATATCCTTGTACGTCGAACAGCCTAAACGTAAGTAATCTCTGTGGACGTTTTCACAACCATGCTTTGGAAACAGCCCTGTTTTCTCCAGTCGAAGTACACCTAATTGTAGGCTTTTGTGTAATTGTAGTGTTGTCTGGGGAAGTGTGATGATAACCCCAATAACACTGTTTCCTCTTTGCTTCTGAAAATGCAGGCTATGAGAACCTCCTGTACTTAATGTTCATCCCCATGGTGCTGATCCTGGTGGGTCTTGCTGTGACCATGTTTGTGGTTAATAAGAAAAGGTATGCCATTTATAGGTTGATATAAGTTAGCATCAACGCTGTTTCAAGCTAAATTTCAAGAAGTTTCTACTTTCCACTCAAAGTACAAAAGTGTTTAATTGCGCAGCACTAATGAAGCCCTGATTGTTTTTTTCTTCTTCACACTTTTAGTGCAAGCTTCAGGGGTTTGTCTGAAACATTGCCGTCTGCTTTTTCTTTTTATGTGTGGGTAGACTGGTGTAAAGTTTCATTAGTTTGGCTCATCAGGGGAAAACAGAGCAGTTGTGGAAGGCTCTGTTAAATGTATTTAATGTGGCTTTTAACAGATAAATGTTCTTTTGGAATTTGTAGGAACAGCGATAGGCTGGGAAATGGAGTTCTGTATGCCTCGGTCAACCCAGAATACCTCAGTGCAACTGAAGGTGAGAGACCTAAACTGATGGAGATAACAGAAATAGAATTATATATTTTACAAGCTATGGCCAGAATTGGTGGTGGACACCTGATCCGCCTGCACGCCATGCCTCCTCGTCTGACATTAGTACCATTTTACACTCTTGGGGAGAATTGAACAAATCCTCAGGCACAGTCCAAAATCTCATGAAATTCAGCGTGAGGATCTAGACACACATGAATCATTCTCTGAAACTGGGTCAAATTTAATGATTCACATTTTGAACCTAATATTTTCCAAAAACTATAAAGAATCAAAAGAGCAATCCCTGCCCAAAACATACCACAAGGACACATACAATGAAAAAATGAAAATTTTCTGTAAAATTGGTTGCAATGAGTGGACGAAAATGGTGACTTTTTTGTTACTAATGTTTCATGCCATGCTATCGCCGAAGTATCAACTCAAAGTGAAAATAGTAGGGCTTGCAAAAAGATCTTGGATTAAAATTTATATCCCAAGTAGAAATTTCTTACTTTGTGGACTGAGAATCGCACATCAGTTTATGGTTCCGCGTGTAAACAATGGTGTGCACACCTGTTACATATGGACCCGACTCATTTTTCCTGTGAGGTTCCATGTTGACGTTCTCTGTACAATTGAGTGACGTCCTGAAGTGTATTTACTTCGCACATAGTCAAGCAACAATTAATTTAGTCACCTAAAACAAATGATATGAATTTTGTGTCCATACGTGAATGAATTTAAATATGAATTTCATTTTCCTTACAAATTTATTTTATTGCTACTAATAAAAGTGTGGTTATGTGCATGAAGTACTTCTCTCACTGTCTTTATAACAATGGGTCATGAATTTATGGTCAGTATGGAGGAAAATAAGCTGGACTACATTAAAATTTGGGGATTGTAAATTTCACACTTTGAGATGTAGTATCTTTGTACTTACTCTCTCTCTCTCTCTATATATATATATGTGTGTGTGTGTGTGTGTGTGTGTGTGTGTATGTGTGTGTGTGTGTATATATATATTCACTGTGTTCACAATTATTAGGCAAGTGATTATTTTGACCATATCATTTTATCGGATTTAATGCATATCAGGTGATGTGTATTTGTGTAATGAGGGAGGGTGTGGCCTAAGGAGATCAACACGCTATATCAAGGTGTGCATAATTATTAGGCAGATTCTTCTCCTCAGGAAAAATGGGCCAAAAAAGAGATTTAACTGAC
>JAQMYF010000002.1:16462934-16486760 GCA_030014195.1 Neosilurus mollespiculum | reverse complement strand
TACTTAAATGTTCAGGTTTGAGGGTTTGTTAACATTTTGGATTGACCAAGAGCACCGTATAGTTGTACAATAACAATTATTCCTCAAAAATACAACTTGCCTAATAATTGTGCACACTGTGTGTGTGTGTGTGGGTGTGTGCATATATATATATGCACACACTTTTCTATATTAAGGGTATTAATTTGTGTGTTTAATGTGCATTTGATCATATTTCAAATGTTCAAAAAACACAACTTTTAAGTATTACACATTAGCATTCTTTAGTATTTTGTGTGTGTGTGAGAAAGAGAGAGAGAGTTTGTGTATTTTATCAATCTGTAACAGCTCTTTTCCTCCCAGACTTGCTTTTTCCTGTTGCAGGATTGTGTCATAATGTTGGATGTATTATGCAATATTTTACTCCAGAGACAATTATACTTATTACTTATTTTTATGTCACCAGTATCTGACGTGAGCCGTAGTTCTTAAAGGAATACTTTGGCTAGAGAATAAGTTTGCACAATTTTCTATTTACTCCAAATATAGTCAGTATGCCAATACTTGGCATGTCTGTAGGCTTCTATCTAAGATTAGAACTGAAGTTATGGGGCTAGTGTAACAAACAAATCAATAAACCTGTCTCATACCATGCTATATAAGAACATGCTGAGCAGGGAGTGTATGATGATTTAGTCATATGCAGCTGTAGACTGCCTTTGTTTGTTAGCAGCATTAGCCTGGTACAAAAGAGCTGAAGTTGTCATTTAACACTTAACTGAATGATGAATCCTGGTTGGATTAAGTTCTGCTTTTTTTGCCAGTGTATGTCCCTGATGAATGGGAGGTAGCACGTGAGAAGATTACCATGAGCAGAGAGTTGGGCCAAGGCTCCTTCGGCATGGTGTATGAGGGCATCGCCAAGGGCGTTGTCAAGGACGAGCCTGAAACCCGGGTGGCCATCAAAACAGTTAATGAGTCCGCCAGCATACACGAGCGTATCGAATTCCTCAACGAAGCCTCCGTTATGAAGGAGTTCAACTGTCATCATGTGGTACGCAGGATGATGTGATGTTTATTTTTATTATGAGTTTTGTTGACAGTCATTTGGCTGTTTGTTGCCCAACAAGTCTTAATCTTTTCTTTTTGTGGTGAACGATGCAGGTGCGTCTCCTTGGCGTGGTCTCACAGGGACAGCCCACGCTGGTCATTATGGAGCTTATGACACGGGGTGATCTGAAGACTTATCTACGAACACTACGATCCAGCAAGGTGAATTATTTTCACATTTAGGAACTCAGTGTTATTTTGTAATACTATTATTATTTTATATCAAGCTTTTGATCTGTGCTGAGATTCCAATGAAGCAACCTGTTTCCCTTCAGCCATTATTTATTATTTAACCCACGGTTGGACAGGTTATGTATGGATATCTCTCGTTTGTGCTGTTTATCATGATCGAGAATAAGTTGAGTTGCACTGTAGCAGGATACTGAAACTGAAAGATGTGTTTATACTTGTTCATGTAGAAGGACAGCAGAGTAAAGTCATTTATTCTCAATGTACTTGTGTAACGTTGAGCCGTCACAGGAGTTCACTAGCAGCCATGAGGTTCCTTTGTTGAGAAGGACATGGCACAATATATTACATTGTTTAATTAAACTAGACTAAGCACATCCGTTATGATTAAAGGAAATTGGCTTCTGTGTCTTCCTTTTGTCTATTCTAAGTTTAAGATTTAACTCGGATGACCAGTGAATGACCTTTCAACCAAATCTGACATGCAGTTGATATACATTATGCTAGTGACGTTTTCTCTCCGCGCTCAAATACTGTCTTCCTTTTTTCCTTTTCTTTTTCTACTCATCTTCAGAACCCTTCCAGTCTTCCTTTGCCACCACTGAAGAAAATGATTCAGATGGCAGGAGAAATTGCAGATGGCATGGCATACCTCAATGCCAACAAGTTTGTCCACCGAGACTTGGCAGCCAGAAATTGCATGGTGGCTGAAGACTTCGCTGTCAAAATTGGAGGTAGTTTCTGAATGTTTTTTTTCCCCCTACCTAGTCCACCATGATCTAGTGGAATGAGAAAAGAGGTTTTAATACATATGTATACACTCTAGCTAGGTGGCAACATCTGCTTCATATGTGTTTTTATTTAAATTCATTCAGTTCAAATGAATTTGGCTGCCTGGCGATGCTATTCTCAAATTCCTTTTTGCTATTAATCAGTAAGCTTTTTACGAACATAAGCCTATAAGCGGTATGTTTTGTTTGGCAGTCCAGCAGAGCTTGCTATATAGAAATTGTGGAATCTCACCTCATCTGTCCTTGCTTTGTAGACTTTGGCATGACACGGGACATTTACGAGACAGATTACTACAGAAAGGGCGGGAAGGGTCTGCTGCCTGTGCGCTGGATGTCTCCAGAATCCCTCAAAGATGGCGTCTTTACCACCATGTCTGATGTGTGGTAAGCTTCCATTCCATACATTTTCTTTTCAGCAATAGTGCTAGTGTATAAGATTTGACGTTGTGGCAGGCACACAATACTAATACTGTCTGGAATTTTTTTAATTACTTTTTTTTTTGGATGGACTTTTTATAGAACAGAATTATTTATAATTTATCTCCACTAAGCCTAAAACCTTGAATGTACCAGAGTCAGACTCCTTTAAACTAAGATATTACCTTCTCCAATATACACCCAATTAAACAGTTAAAATGGATTACTTGGGAGCCCATGATGATTACCTGTTTAGAGTGTTTTCTTTACTTTACCTCTCACCCGAAGTCACGTGAATTGGCTTGGTATACATGATAGATGAATGGGAGTTCATGATTTATTAATATCTCGTGTGATGTTAGTCAAGAATAGTTAATTAATATTAAAGGCACTGAACTGCAGCAGTTTTTCCTGTGAGTGTTTTATTCCTCTGATAGCGCACATCAGTTACATTAGCAGATATTTTTTTTAATTAATGAAGAACAGCACAATGTACTTTTTAGTAGTTGTAGTTATTTTAGTGACTATAAACAGCTGTTTTCTTAAGACACAAGACATAAAGTGCAGCTTGACATGGTACTAAAAAAATGAAAACTGCAGCCCCTCTATACTCAAGACCCATAATGGAAAACTATTACCAAAGTGAGTATTAAAGTGCAAATCTGAATTTCTGAGTAAACTGAATTTTCTCAGGTCTGAGTAAAATCATTACTTTGGAGGTAATCATTTTTGTAAATTCTTTATCAAATTCTGTCAGACTAAAAAAAGGGGACGGTTTAAAGCTGAGGCTTATCAGAAAGAACAGTTCCTAACCTGCTCTATGAGTTAGCATTCAGCCAAGTTACTAGGCTGAAGCTTTAAGACAATGACGCTGACTTCACGTACCACACCATGAACACACTTCCACCCCGAGTTTTGCTGCTACTTAAACTTGCGCTCACGCCGCGTTAATTTTTGAGGATGTGCTCAGAGGAAGTGTCTAACATGTCTAACATTCTGATGGATAAGTATTTTTTGAGCATTAAGTATCATATCCCATTTTAATTGTTTTAAATCTTTACTGAAATCAGCATTCTTTAAATCTTTTTTTAGTTTTAGTTTAAGGTCTGCAGTGTAGAGCCCTGTGTAAGTTTTTACTATGGAAACGATTATACATTAGAACAAGTACATTAGTATAAACCTGTGAGTTAAAGTGCTGTCATATAAAAATCAAGAGCTTGTGGGTAATCAGATTTCAGAATTTACCAGTGCTGTACATGCACAACGAACCCAACACTTGTGCTGAATCAAATGTGATTGATTATGCAGCTGTAGTACTTCATGATTTCACCTATAAAGTGAACAAAAAGCTACACACACATACATAAACAACATAGACACACATTTCTCATTATAATATATACATGGGAGGAAATGGTGGGGAATTCCTCCTATATGTTTCAAGCAGAGTTGGCAAGCAAGCAAGCATCATCGCTGTAGACATGAGGTAGAAACATTAACCTTGTGTGACTCTCATCTGACAGAGTATCTGTAGAAACCTGCGAGCGAAATTCATCTGGGTTTTACAGCTGCAGATGATCTGAACACCACCAGGTTCCCTCGTAGAGTTGCTTTTTTCCACCTAATGTATAGGATCAAAAAGAAAAAGAGAGAATCCTGGTTATTTATCATGTGTGTTTGTCATGTATGTTCAGTTATTGTATTTTATTTGCTGCAAAAAATGTATCATCATAGTGACAGTGATCAGACAAGCTGTTGATGAAGGGAGTCACCAGTGACACTTTGCTGTGTAATGATTTGTTCATCTCTGTCTGTCTGTCCAGGTCGTTTGGTGTGGTGTTATGGGAGATAGCCACCTTGGCAGAGCAACCCTATCAGGGTATGTCTAATGAGCAGGTTCTGCGCTTCGTCATGGAGGGAGGTCTGCTGGACAAACCTGATAACTGCCCTGATATGATGTGAGCCATCTTTTTTCTTCCTTTTTTTAAGGAACAGTTTCAATGGTCATAAATGAGAACCACACACAGGTGTGTATATATATGTACAACGATCGGCCATAACATTAACACCTGCATCCTGGTCTGCAGATAGGCAGCCCCATACACGGCACTTTTTTAAGACACTGTGTGGTAACATTTTCAGCAGTTTGCCCTTCTGTGGGATTAGAACAGACATGTTAGTCTTCACTCCCCACTTGGATTACTGAACCTTGGGCATCCATGACACTTCTGTCAATTCACTGCTCTTATCACTGCTTACCAGGAACACCCCACATAACCTGTTAGTAATATTGTTATTAATAATAATAGACAGTCATTCAGCCCTCAATGTGGCCCTTGTCAAAGTCAGTCAGATCCTTACACTTGCTCATTTTTCCTGCTTCCAACACATCAACTTTGAGAACTGACTGATCACTTTCCTTGTCAGGGCCACTGTAATGAGATAATCCATGTTATTCACTTCACCGCTCTGTTTTCATTATGTTTTTAATGGTATGGCTGGTCAGTGTTTGTGTATATGTGTGTATATATGTGGGTGTGTGGGTCATTTGCTATATCAGCACATGTTAGAAGTGCTGAAACAGCATCCTTTGGCATCATCACGTGAATATGTGTGAACATGTTATGCAAACAGTGGATGTGAGTACACACAGCATAGTTTTGTACTATGTCCATAGTAATGTCTTGCTGTGTTTGGGATTTTGTTTCCGGGTACTGGAAGGTATACTTGAAGTGACAAATCTGAATTTGCTGCCTTAATGTGACACCTCTGGGCTTTTGATTACAGTGTGAACAGAAAAATGTGATATTCAGATCAGAACTGATTTAGTTTTATACGTGGTTCTCGTCTGGCTTCGTATGTATTAAATGGCCGTGCCTCCTGAATGAAAACGGTCAGGTTTAAATGTAGTTAATTTAAGGAATCAATTCAAGTAAAACTGAAGGGTACTTATTTAAACAGATTACCTGAGAACTCTTTATGTGTATGCAGGATGTTTTAGGGAATAGTTGGTTTATCGATCATCGTTAATGACGTGAAATAAATAAACATATAACGATGTTCTTGTTTTATTGAAATGTTCTCTAAAGCTACGAATTCTAAATGGTGTACTTTACATGTCGAGACTAAGATTGTGTGTTTGGTTACCTCATTTTTATTCCCCTTCTATGAACGACTAATTAAAATGAATTAATCTTGATAAACGTAGGATATGTGTATAGGGTTTGAGAGTTCCCATGAAAAACTTGCCAAGTAAGTTTGGGATGCTCCACTTTTAGGCAGTGCCCAAATCTCTATATTTTGTTTATAGTTCAATAGTTTCTGCTGTACAGGAGAAAGTAGCAGCAGAAAGGTGTCTGTGAACTCATGCTTAAGGAAGTGAAATCCATCCTGGTTCCTGTGATGGTAAGTTCCTACATGCTGGGTTCTTAAAAGAAGGATCATGTGGTGGATACTTATCTTTATTTCTGTTTTTAAATATCAGAATAAAGATTAATAGTGCTTAATCTCAGTCCCAAGGCTGCTCTCTGCTGTGCTGCTCATGGTAGTGTTTTAATTAGACTAGCAGGTGTGTGGAAGTGTCAGCCAACAGTTTACTAGAAATGCTGCCGCTGTTCAGCATACAGCACCTTTACCTATGAGATTATTTTAGAAAATGTTCCACTGATTTTCATCCTGTTGTTATTTCCAAGCGCACTTTGAGACCTTCACCTTCTAGATGTAGAGATACAAAAACCTGCACTGTTTCCGGCTGGGATTTACAAGTCAAAGCACTGTGCTCCTGATGGTCCATGATGGTATAGTGGAATTGAATTAATTCTCCAAAGACAGAGCAAAAGAGACTGACAGTATTTTATTCAGGACATCATTATACAGGAGTTCATTCAGGTTGCATTTACCCTGATATCAGTGATGTAGTCGATGTTGATATTGTTTAAGATTAGAAGGGTAATGTTATCTCACATCAGATATGAAATGGACAGATAAACAGAGATAGCAACTAACAAAGCATCTCTATGCTTTTACCTACTAGAGTCCCTTCAATGCTCAGCTTTATGCATGCCATCCACTTTTGGCTCCTGAAGTGCACGCCCAACCTCTTCATGTCTGCATATGCTACAGTCATATCACAAGACACACTGTGGGTTTACGCCGCCGAGTTTTAAATAGCATGGGCTGACGTCGTCTGAATAACCTGTGCATGTCAGTAAAGTGGGAGCAGTAACTGGAGTGCAAGTATGACGACAGTGTGATGTAGCTGAAAGTTCTTCATGGGCAGCCCGCCCTCTGTGTGTGCGTGTGTGTAAGACATTTCTGCATTAGTTGTTTGTTTGTTTGTTTTGTTGGTTTGGGTTTTTTAAGCTAACAGAGACCAGTTCTGCCACAGTTCTGTGTTAGTTTGATGTAAAGACTTGTATTTGAGAAACGACGGCTCTTTCTCTTAGCTAAGCTGCACAGAGCCTGCAAACAAATAGTACACTTGACATGTTAATATAATCAAAAGCAAGTGTAACTGTGTAATTGATTTAAATGTACTGTTTATCCTTTTATTTTGCGTCAAAGCAAATAGACGTGGGTCAGAAATCTAGCAAAGCACTGCATTTCTCCAGCACAGTGATGCAAACTCCTGTTCCATATAGTATACCACTTAACAAGTGCACTCACATGGCTGTACACGCCACTGTACGGAAGTAAGTATGGAGTGTGGGCAATTTGGGATGGAGTCTAAAAGGAAGTCACTTTATAAACGAGAAAAAAGAATGCAGTGTTTTTAAATGCTCTCTTACCCATGATTCAGCACTCATTTCGCCTTCTTCTGAATTAAAAAAAGAAAATTGGATTATTTCACTGGGCAACTTCATTCTTGTGTAACATGCACTCCCTCTGCATGCCCACACACAATCTCTCTCTCTCTCTCTCTCTCTCTCTCTCTCTCTCTCTCTCTCTCACCCACTCTGTCTCTTTCTCACTCTCTCACTGTGTCTCTATCCTACTTACTCTGTCTCTCTCATTCACTCTTTCACTCACTCACTCTCTCACTCTGTCCATTTTTTAATCACTCTCTTTCTCACTCTACCTGTGTCTCTCTTCCGCTTACTCTCACTCACTGTCTTTCTTACTCACTCTGTCTCGCTCTCTCTGTCTCACTCTCTCACTAACTCTCGCTGTCTTTCTTACTTGCTCTGTCTCTTTCTTACTCACTCTGTCTCACTCCCTCTCTCGCTCTCTCTTTCTTACTCTGTCTCACTCACTTACTCTCTCACTCACTCTCTCACTGTCTCTTTCTTACTCTGTCTCTTACTGACTCTCTCACTCACTCTGTCTCTCACTCACTCTCTCATCCTGTCTCTTTCTGACTCACTCTCTCTCTCTGTCTCTCTCCCACTTACTCTGTCTCTCACTCGGTCTCTTTCACACTCTCTCTCTCTCTCTCACTCTCTCTCTCTGTCTCTTTCTTACTTGCTCTGTCTTCCGCTCGCTCCGTCTCTCACTCTGTCTCCCACCCACTCACTCTCTCACTTTGTGTGTCTCTCTCACTGATTGCCCCACTGACACGGCACAATTCACTAAAAACATGAACCATGGTGGATTTGTAGGCGTGGTGCAAAATCGCTAATATTTTGCTTATTTACTGGATAAAATTAATCCATTTGGAAGATGAAAGTGATCTTTTTTATCTGCAGTTGTATCAGCGATGGCCCCACACACATATGAGGCAGCTCTACTGTGAACTCAGCCATTTTGAGCTGGAGGTGCTGCAGCCGCCTCCACCTCCTCCTTCCCCCCTCAGTGGAAACTCATAAAGTGGCCATGCAGGGAAAAACAAGCTCAGGGCATTGGGTCCACTGTCTCAGCGGTGGGCCATAGTGAACTGTTTGAAGTACACTGTTTTGCAGTGTGTGTACCACTCTCATACTCTGAGTTTGTTTTTGTTTGCCTGAGGTTGAGTGTGTCATACGAGTGTATTTGTAACCGCTGTTTGTGTTGTCAGCTGATGTCTCTCCAAGGAGAAGTGTGTGTATGTGTGTGTGTGTGTGCGTGCGCGCGCGCGCTCGCACTCTGGTTCTGGTGTTTGTTACTCTGTGTGTGAGCGAGTGAAATGAATCTAGCTCAGGGATGAGTGTGGTATTTATTGCAGTAGTCTGTAAACTCTTCTGATATTCTTAGCTTGTTTGTGTATAATTAAAGGTGGTGAACTGGAATACGTCTCAGCGTATATGCTAGCTGTTTCTTTCTTTCATTATTATTTTTCCACATTCAAAATAAGAGCAGGACCATCTCCTTCGAGTTCCTCTACCATCCATGAACTGCTTTATGACTTTTCAGCAGCTCAGCCATGTGATTTCATCACTAATGCTGTGTTTGCTTTCGCAGTACAGCAGGCCTCGGTATGCGTCATGAGATCATTGCAGCTGTGTTTGGCATGTAGCTGCTGTCTGTGTGCATGCTTCATTTGGTCTCCCCTCCACACTGCCACCTGTTGTTAGGAGCGATGAAAAGTACAGTACAGCTACACTTTATTATGGAAATAAATATTCACTATTGATTAAATTCATCCTTTCGTCTTTAGTAACCTCGTCTTTTTTCGTAAATACCTCCTGGATAGGAAGCCAGTCTGTTGCACGCACTATGGACTCGTATGTTCACATTAGAGAAGGCAACCAGAGAAGCTGAAGGAAACCCATGTGAATGTAAACATGTCAAACTCCACACAAACTGTCACTCTGCACCATCTACATGTCCACTGTAGAGAGATTTCTTTTTACTTTTCTTTCTTTTTTTATATCCTCATGCAATGATTCTTCTGTGTAGCCAGTGTACTCATATATAATTTAGAAGCGTATTTATGGAAAAGATTTTGGTTAAATTTCTTTTTTTTTTACTATTATTAGCAGAGCTCTGGGGAGCCCTATACTGAATAAGAGGAATTGGTATTGCATCGACCTGATATTTTGTGTCACAAACATTGTGTCCGTCCGTTCGTGTACACGTCGGAACCCTGTGGTGATAGTTTGCATGCTGGTATATAACCGTTGTAATAGGAATAAATGTCTGAGTGATGGTAACTTCTACTCTATCTTCCCCTCCAAACTGTGATTTGTTTCAAGCCATAAAATAAAATCTACTTTTTAACAATGTAATGCGTCATATGCAGTAGGTATCTTCGTATTTTGTTTTTTTTAGCTGCCAAAATAAACTTACTGCTGCGCAATACGTTACTCATTTGAATAGAAAGACTTTTAACTCAATCACATTGAGGAAGCGCATGACATTTCTGGCACGTATAATGTGCTTACCGAAGTGAACCTATCCAGCGGAATGGCGTCTCGCTACCCTGTGGTGATATCGGGTTTCCATTAAGGAAATCTTATCTCAGTAGCACAACACTTTCACAAATGTCAAAACGTGATGTCCCAAATAACGTGATGGTTACATGACATTATGCCATCAGTGGCGTCATCAAAACATTCACACTGAAACCTTGTAACAGGAGAAGTTAATTTTCAGATAATGTAATTTTCGAGCTCTGCTTTTAAGCAGTGCTTAAATGTTTCTATTATGAATGCGTATAAATTTAAATTTGATCACTAAAACAGTTTTTGAGTTCTCTACTGAGAGGTCTCCACCAAGCAGGTTATGTTTTACCGTTGGATTGTTTCTGTGCTTGCTGTTATGCTGATGTGAAAAGTTATCTCAGGATTTTCATGATGTTTCTACCAGAGGTGGAGCTTTGGGCAAGGAAGGCTTCTTAAGATTTGGAGAGGATCCGGATCAAATTCTGGCTCCAGGAATTCTTTTAAATAATTTTTTTAACCTGGATGATTTTGTGGATATTAGAGCAGGCCCAGCAGGTTTGCGCTCACTGAGTGCTCATGTTTAATTTGTTTGTTTGTGCTGCACATTTAAATGGTCATTCGGGGTAAGTTTCATCTTATAAGCTTTGTTTGTGTCTTCAGGTTTGAGCTAATGCGCATGTGCTGGCAGTACAACCCGAAGATGCGTCCCACCTTCCTGGAGATCATCAGTAGCATCAAGGAGGATCTGGAGCCCAATTTTAAGGAGGTGAGCTTCTTCTACAGTGACGAGAACAAGCCGCCAGACACTGAAGAGTTGGACCTGGAGAACCTGGGCACCATGGAGAACGTTCCCTTGGAGCCCTGTGCAAAGGCCCCGGTGCCTTCGCCCACTCCCTCCTCGCCCTCCTCGGGCACAGACAAACGCTGCGCCAACGGGCCGGTGCTGCTGCTGCGAAGCCCGTTCAATGAGGCACAGCCTTATG
This sequence comes from Neosilurus mollespiculum, assembly GCA_030014195.1. Taxonomy (NCBI): domain Eukaryota; kingdom Metazoa; phylum Chordata; class Actinopteri; order Siluriformes; family Plotosidae; genus Neosilurus; species Neosilurus mollespiculum. Next base: position 16,475,993 of record JAQMYF010000002.1, on the reverse strand, counting down.
CACACATGAATGGGGGGAGGAAGAATGAGCGCACGTTGCCCTTACCCCAGTCGTCAGCGTGCTGATGCCAGCCCACCCATGTTTTATTGTCTTTTCTTAAGTCATGTTAAGCCTCGCCATTGCTCCGGAGAACTTTTACTCCACTCTGTCTAATCATCACACCCTTCCTGGATCAGAACTCCACCAAGGAAACCCAGACAGAAAAGCATCGAGGCTGTCAACCTCACATCATACCTCAGTGACGTAGTTTGTTTTTCTCTTTGTGTTACGATCTGCGCTGACTGATAGACAGGTGGCAAACTTCACCGCCATCACTGTAGAAACAAAGCAAACAACACTGACAGAAAGAAAACCCAACAACAACAATATGGAACACACACCGTAACTTCCAAGGAGTACACACTCCCTCCTTTTCTAATGTTTTTGTTACTTTTATACATTTCCAAATAGGGAATTTCACATTTGGGGTCTTGTCTGAAATCAGTCACGGTGAGGTGGCATTATTGTAAAGCAGAATTTGATTGCGTGTATTCTTAAACTTTATTCCAACAGAGAGGCACTTTGTATTTTAGGTGTCCAAAGACATGGTGGCTCTTAAAGAGTGCACCAGAGCGATTACAGTGCGGCTCAAAGCCAAGTGGCGCCATTAACTGGGAGTCCTTGCTAATAAGATGTGAGACTCCACCCACTCTGTGTTATCTACTCATTAGAGCGAAAGGTTTCAAATCTGCCACCATCTTTGTGGGGTGTTTTTTTTTTTTTTTAATAAATATACTCCTTTTCTTGCCGTCCTTCTTGCTGCGCTTTTGTGCTCTTGAAGGTGCATAAAAGCAAATATGACACTCCACATTTTTTTACACTGGTGTGTATATATCTAACTATATATACATATATACCTTTATATATACCTATTTTTTTCAGCTGTTCTTGTGCTTAATTGATTTAAGATCAATGCAGAGGTTTTTCACCAGATTGCCTCCTGTTTATTTTCTTGACGTCTCATACATTCGATTCTACTGCAAAACTTCCAGCCACGTCGTTCAGAAAGAAACAGGAGGGGCCGCTGGGTCGCAGAAACGAAAACAAGATCTTAAAAAGGATGCATGCAAATAATCACATAGCAAAAGATTTTAATTAAGAAAGAACAAAGAGGAACCAGGAAGAGATTGAGGCAAGTATGGTGTAACTGAAGGGATCGGGTGCGTCATGAAAGAAAGCAGGTTTTTTAGATTCTAGTCATACACACGCACGCACACACACACCTTCTCAGTTGGTCAAATGTTGGACCACAGAGTAAACACATGATTCATCTGTCACTTTTCTACCTTTTTATGGTTTAATGAACTTCTGTATGTCTGTACTGAAAGAAGCTGCTATTTTCTTCTCATTTTCTTTTGTGGTTGTAATATATATAAATATATATCTGTATGTAAAACAGATCTCCGGGTTAAGTCCTTTACTGTGTCCACTACCATCTTGTACATTTTTGCTTTATAAAAAATCTATTTATTTTTTCTGCCCTTTTTAAATTTTTTTTTTTAATAATTACTATCATTTTATTTATTTCTTTTTTGCTTCCTCTCCATCCCCTATATTGAGTGCATACTTTTCAGCAAGGTTTTTTTGTTGTTGTTGTTTTTTTTGTTTTTTTTTTGGTAGAAAAGGAGTACAAACTCACATCATTGTGGAATTCATGCTTGTAGTCTCTGTTAGCAGTTCAACACTGTGTCTTATAAAATCAGATTCTCAGGTTCAATCCAAACCATCATTTCTATATCACTTTTATCAGTTCAGGCACCTTAACCACATTAAATACCCTTTCTTCCCCCATGTGGCGTCATGGGACATTTGATTTTGCTCTGTTTATATCTCTTGCTGCTGTGTGCTCTTAGTTTTGATCTGTGAAATGAAGACGTCATGGTGTTTAAACCATATCTTTAATAAGGGGTCGTGAGTGCAGGCAACCCTGTGCACGCACAGTAGCCTTAACCAGCATGGTCAATAAACAACTGTACCTTGATAAAGGAGCAATCAGCGCAGTGTACCTTTTTTCATTGTTGATATTTTTGCAGTTTGCTGAGCTTGTCTCAAATGTTATTTCACATATTCAGTTAATTGGCCGGACGTCGTACACTAGGCTCAAGTCAAATACCAATCACACATGGTTGGATGTTGATATCGGAGCATTTTACAGCTACAAATATGAGTAAGTGAGCGTAGTATTGAGCTGATAACTATATCAGTTTTGATGCATCCCTAACAATCTTCCCTCCTCAACTGCAGCTCATCAGCTGAGATGTACTTGTCTGACTTGAGTAACTCGGTGCAGTTTGAGTGAGTGAGGCGTGCAGGTCGTACATTTCTAATCAGGACGTTATTTGTTAATCACACTAATGTTGTGCTCTTTTTTTTTTTTTATAAGATAAAGAAAGAAATTGCTTTAGGCGCTAAACACCCACCGTCCTGTCGAAGTTCAGTTCTTGTGTATATTGAATTTAGGGCTGTTATTAAATTATAGACGGACACTGCCACCATGCTTATGGAAGCCCTTTCAACTGCCTGCCAGCATAACAATCATCCCAAGAATCAATAATAAAGAGGCAATTAGGCAAATCTATGCAGAAATTGTTTCAACGTGAGCGTGGTCCCTTTCATCCATTTCAATTTTGAAAACTCGTGCCAGTTTTGGAATACTGTTTTTCTCTTCTTTTTTCTTCTTCTTCTCCTTCCACTTGTATTATTATTTATTTTTGATTCATTTTTTGTGATGTGTTTAAAATCACTGTAAAAATCTCCCTGTTTTTTTTTTTAGATGTTTTTCTTTTTTTATGTTTTTGGAACTTGTTTGTTTCTCCTTTAAGCATTTATCTACCTCACCCTTTGTTATAAATATATATGAACCTGTATATATAGAAAATTCATCAGACACCCCACCCCCTTCCCACCCTTCCAAAAGAGGATGCTGTTAGTGCTCTGTGTAGCTGAGTAAACCTCAAACACTACCAACCCCAGCCTGGTGGAAGTGACGTGCTGGCGTAGTGGATGTTCGGACAAACTGGCTGCTTTCTTACATCCCTATACAGTTTCCAATTTGTTCCTTATTTATTTTAGGGAAAAAAAGGCCTTATAAATTAGCTTCAAATGTGCTGGAATGTTGTTGACATTTAATTTATGGCTCTTTTTTTCTTGGTTGGGGGGGTGGGGGGGTACTGAGACATCAGACTGAAGCGGTTCTTTATTCATGTTGATTTTGTTTCCTTTCAGTTGTTCAAGTTCTATGTTTTCTCTCAAGTTCTATTGTTATTGTGAGTTCATTATTGATTATTGTGTTGGAATTTAAACATGAAAATTTATTGCAGAGAACGTTGTTGACTGTATGTTGATGGCTTTATAGTATAGTTCAAATGGCTTCTGGTGAATTTAAATGTTTTGTGCTGGGCATCAGAAAGCTGAACCACTTTAGAAATGATTGAAATGGGAAGAAATTTGTTCTAAGGGTTTAAAAGAGATGATACTATGGTAACCCATGTCTGTATACATTATGTAGCCAACGATCAGAACAGATAGGGCTTGCTTTCAAACAAAACGGGTTGCTGCAGAAATCAGTAGCGATTGGTCCTCATCATTGCCCTCTCTTTACTCAGCTGCTTTAAAATAAGGAATGTGTTGATAGTCGGTTACTTTCAATATCATGAGCAGGTTAATGATACAATTGTATATTTAACGAATCTTAAAAATACTTTCAAAAGCTTTCTACTGTGATTTCAGACTGCCACAAAAAAATCTGTTGAACGGCATTCTGGGATATAAGCAGTGCTCCAGGAAAATGTCTGAATTGATTTATACAGATCTTACAAACATACAACATTTAAAATATACATTTATATTTATAACGGCAATTAAAAGGTCAGAGCTTTTCATCTAGCATGGATGTTATCTCTCTAAACCCTCACCCAGATAGAATGTAGGGGTGTCGAATATTAAGTTAAATATTGATCATTACTGATTACCAACACATGCCTACTTCCCATATAATCTTAAAGCCATTTAGGACTGATACAGAAACAAAACCAGGATCAACTGACTGGTGGTACAAAATGTGATATTGGGACTTGATTCGATGCATTAACAGTGAATATCTAAAACACTGTCATCCTGGTGATTGCACTCTTTTGGTAGTTGTCCATCCTTAAAAAGAGATTCACTTCAAATCTGCAACACCTTTCTGTGTTCCGAGTCACTTTCCATTAGAGTTCTGTCCCACGTACAGGGCTCGATTTCCTCAGGGCTTCTCTGCTCTGCTGCTCGCCATCATTCACCTTCTGCATGTCTGAATCTGGACCTCACGCTGTACTGCACACGTACACACCTTTCACTAAGAGCACGGCAATGATGTGGACGAGAAATGAGCATCTAGATCACTAAAGAAAGATTTTATTCACTTTATTCCATGTAAACATTTTTTTTACCAGTCACCATTCTGATATTTGTAAAAATAAATAAATAAAATGTGGGGTTATATAAAAAAAAAATTGATAGAGTTAAAAGATATTTAACAAAGGGCAGGATATAAATTGTAGCTAAGGAACTGAAGATACGTATAGAGAAAAGGGAATGTGAGGAAGGTCTGTGGTCCAAGCTGCTTCTCCAAGCCTGATGGTTCCAAGTTTATAGAAAAACAGGTATTTTATAAACAGATTTCATGTTATGTTGATTTACAGGAAAAAAGAAAGGGAAAATAGTGCCCCATGAATATGACGGATATTAATAATGAAGATTTTGTTCATAGTGGCACATTGCTGGATTCTTTTTTTTTTTCTTTTTTCTTTTTTCTTTTTTTTTTTTAAGTGTGTGCGTGTGCGAGTGTGTATGTGATATTTGCTAAGAAAAAATAAATTCAGCTCACCAGCTTTGTCATTGGTGTTGTGCAGACTGATTTATCCACATGTATTTTACATTGAAGTCATTTATATTTATTGTGGGAATGTAATCCTGAAGAATGGCTTAAAGATCAATTGTTCACTGAGTGCAGTGGTGTCAAACTCATTTTCACTGATGGCCACATCACTGAATTTAAAGGTGATCGAGGGCCGAGTAATCAATGATCATCTCTTCTAAAAGGGCAACCTTTTTTATTCAATATTTTTTGAACGCTCTTGTGGGTCACATTAGATGAGTTAGCAGTCCGGTTTTGGGCCCAAGCCTTTGGGTTTGACACCTGTGGACTAGAGTAACAGTGATGAGTATATTTATGAACAGCTGTTTGGAATTAGTGAATGTGTAAGAGAAATGATGTCTGGTTTTAAAACCTCATAACTTACTCATAATTGAAATCTGTAAAACCTGTTAGTGACTTACAAAGTGTTTGATTAGCACAATAGTGGAACTGATGTATAGAGGGAAAAAATGTTTTTTAAAGAATAACCCTCATCACGGATAAAATATACAACAGAGGTCCAAAGTTTACATACTCATCATGGACATGAATATCGTGACTTTCAGTAATTCCATGCATCTTTATTAGAAAAAGAACAAGAATTCGGTGCACGTGTTTTCATTTATTTTTGGATTTTCTGAAATTACCAAAGGATTAAATTTATACATAAAGCACACCTGTTTTTTGGTTAAATGTGTCCCTTTACTGATTTTAGGATGTGCAGATACTTTTGGTCATTTAACAAGATCCTGCCTGACCAATGTCTTGGTTGGATATTTCAGCACTCTTCTTGGTAGAAACTATTTCAGTTTCTTGGCTTCCTGCAACTGACCCAGCTTTGAAGCATGGAAACTTTACGCTTGAAAGGAAACTACTGAATGGAATTCTATATTATGAATGAAATTATTTCAAAAATGCTTACTTTCACACTAGTGTCTAGAGTTTATACAGAATGCACAAAAACAAAACCCATACAAGTTGATGAATGGTTCTGTGCTGCAGCACTATAGAATTATTTACTTCTAACTCTATGGGACCAGTTTTGGAAGATGATCACACATGGGTGTGAAGCTGTGACCCTTTGGCCTTTGACAGCAGTGTGTAAATTGTTTAGATTCCTGTATTATTCGATCACCTCTAGTTTGGTGTTCTGGTACCTCAGTCATGTTTTTCACTTACTACCACCTGGACCAGTGGTTACTGGATATTAATGAGTGAAAGAAGGAGGAAATGTATCATCATCCATTAGTTCACTGAGAGCCTAAGATTTTGATGTGTAAGTCACGTGATCTTTTCAACCAATGGCATAATTCGATGCTATGACGTCTCCGGCTGTTGACGGAAAGGCCTAGAAGCATGACCAACCCTCCAGGACTGACTAATAACACGTAACGGGTTGTATGTACATGCACTAATGTAACCACCGTGTAAACTGTACTTCATTCCTTGCATTGCTTTTTTTTCGTAGCCTGTCAAGATGCTAAAATGAGGAGCTGTGACGCATTTGTTTATTTAGCGTTAGCTAGCCGTAGTCAGACACCTTTTTTTTGTTTCCCACCTTTTTTTGGCAACCTGTACTTCCGGTAACTGGGCCGGGTGGGCAGAACCTTGGTTTTCTAAGATATGATTGGGTAGTTGTCCGCTGCGTGTTCCTGAGTGTGAATGCTAGCCAATCATGAATTGGTAGGAGGGGTTTGTCGGAATATAGGTGCTGAATGTAGGTAAGCTAACGCTGGTTATTTGGTTAGCATTAAACAGTTTGTTGAGTTGTTTTTCATGTGTAAACTCACAAAGAGTGTGAAATAGAACATTTACAGCTAGTCAGGCAACTTTGCTGATAAATTTAAATACTAACCCAAATGTTTAATGCGGGTTTTTTTTTTGCAAATTAAATCGTGGTACAAATATAATATCTGTAGGTTTTGTTTCTATGATTCTGAGAAGTACATTATGGATCTGATTTACTTCTATGGTGGCTCATGTGCACACTTACCCTAAACACTGTGTGATTTTCAGTGGAGATAAAAATAAATATTATGCTTTATATATATATATTTTTTTTTATGGCTGTACATCAGATAGTTACTAGAATGTCTTAAAACTATTAAATAGGATTATTGTGCAACCACCTCAAAAGGTTGAAAGAAAAAACAAAAAACTGATTTGAAGGAGGGAGGCTGGGGTTGATGTCTTCATAGCTCGTACTATAGTTTCATGCACATCTAGATTCCTAAAACCTTAACTTTCTTGATCTTACCTCTTTTAGCCCATGGACTAGAATCCCATCAAAGTCTGCCATCTGTGAGGAAATACCTATTTATAAAACACAATTGCATTAATTAAGGAGTGAGGAGGTGTCTAAACTGGGAACTTGCAGCTTCTCTCTATGTTGAAATATTTGAACTGGTGCCTGTGACCTAACCCTATGGTATAGTGCTTTGCCATCCATCTATCCATCCATTTACTGAACCGCTTTCTCCTACTAGGATGTCAGGAAGGCTAAAAGCCTATCTCAGCCAAATATCAGCAAAGGCCTATATTTCTGGACAGCTTGCCAAACCATTGAAAGGCCAACACACACCTAGAGGCAATTTGGAACAACCAATTACCTAATGTGCATGTCATTTAACTGTGTGAATAAACTGGAATACCCAAAGGAGTCCCACACAAGAACATGCAAACTCCTCACAGAAACACCATTGCCGAGCCCGGAACTCGAACCCAGGACCTTTTTGTTGTAAGGTGTACATGCTGACCACTATGCTATCATATCCTCCTGAAAAAAAAGTTTCAGTAAAAAGAACCACAAAAACAAAATACTTAACTTCAACAATAAATAACTAAATATATATAAATACAAAAGTTGAGATCATGTTCTTGTTTAGGGTAAAATATTAGTCTGGGTGTTTTAAGTTGCAATAGGCCAGTTTGTAATCACTATTCTGTATTGCGAGGCTGGGAATCTATAAGTAAGAATTTACTAATGATATCTTTAAAAAAGTCCAATAGATTTTAATTAATTTAATTTTCTGGCCCGAAAATCAGCTCCATCAAAGGCAAGGCAGTAACTCATATGCTCTGTTTCTTTCTGTAAATGTTGTGCAGCTGGCTTCTGGAGAATGGGTAGTGAACTTGTTTTCGATAGTAGTTGCAGTTCTCCTTTTGGGCAGCAGGGGTCGACAGAAATGACAAACTGCTTCTTTCAGCTCCTTTGTATTTTAGTTTTGTACAGCACAAATTGCAAGCTTGTGTGTGTGTTTGTGTTTTTCACTATTCATTTATGCTATCTGTAATTGTAAGCCATATTTTAGGGTGTGATATCGCAGGAAGCGAAGGAGGGAACGGCCCCCTCTGTAAGCATGGCCTCAGAGCTCCATGATGCCATTCTCATAGCCAAACAGGAACGCCACAAGAACCTGTTCCTCAACTACAGGAACCTGAATATCTTTCCTGTGGAGCTTTTAAAAGATGAAGGCCTGCAGTTCTTGGAAAGACTGTACATGAAAAGAAACTCACTCACAACCCTGGTATGTCTGACTGCCTCAGAAACACAAACACACACTCAAATCCTGCTTACACTCAAAGCAACTGAAGTTTTGTCCTTTTCAGCCTGATAATCTAGCGCAGAAGCTCCCCAACCTGATTGAACTGTGAGTATTAATTAGTTGTGTCTGATGATTCTGTTGTGTAAGGCTTCATTTTTTGTGAGCTCTTCCAGGATCAGGGCCAGATAACTTTACTTTTTATCTGTAATATTATTATTGACCAGCAGATGTCACTAATGAATCAACTTCAGTGTGTTGCTTTGGATCAAATCCCAGATTAAGGTTTGTTATATTCCTTTAACTCAAGGCAAGTGTGTTTATGTGCACAATCTCTTTTTTTCTCATGTAGGTATCTCCACTCAAACAACATTGCCTTCATTCCTCAAGGTAACATTTTTGAATATCTCTTTGTGTTGAAGGTTTTATGTTTTTTTTTTTTGTTTTTTTTGGAGTTTACACCACTCTTCTTTGTCTCTGCCTGAAATCACAGCTATTGGGAACTTTGTGAGGCTGCAGTCGCTGGATCTGAGTGATAACTCCCTGCAGGTGATCTGCCCCGAGATAGGCCACCTGCGTTCATTACGCCACTTACGACTGTCCAACAACCAGCTGAAATGCCTTCCACAAGGTTTGGGATATGTTTTACCCTCAGTTTGTGTGTTTGTTAGCAGGGGAAAAAAAGGTTATGTGTAGGTTTTCATGAAATTCATCATGTAGATTTACATTGAAGTAAAGTATTTGATATGGCAACATATTTCCTTTTTTATTTAAAAAAATTTGACTTTTTTTTTTTTTTTTGTCCACCAAACTTGATTTGTTTGGACTACAAGCCAAAAGGGCATACATATGCAATATTTTATAATTAGAATGTCTTTTTTTAAATAATTGGACAGGTTTGGTTTTTTGTTTTTTTTTTTACACCAAATGCAACTTTATTGGACTGCTAAAAGACATGGGATGGAGCTCCATGATTTATGAGCACGCTTGGAGCATGATTGTATTTTGTGTGTGTGTGTGTGTGTGTGAAATGAATGATTTAAGGTGCAGTATTTCAGTCTAAATTCTGACCTTTCTTGCCTTAATTGATGCAAAATCATCAGTTATATTTGAGCGTCTCCTGTTGCTCCTTTTGCCCCTATAACTGCCCTGTTATTGTGCATAAAAACATATCACTGAATCATACCTCACATTTTGTTTGGATTAATGGGTGCTGGCAGGTCAGGCTGTTTTTTCAAACCTGGTTCCGCCACAGAAAATACTTCTGCACTGCCATGATGCTGTTATGATGGTGATTTATTTTTGTCTACAATGGATAAAAATCTCATCTGCTAGATTTTTTTTATTTTTTATTCCAGACTTGTGTGATGAGCCAGCACGGGTTTAGTGTCAAAAGATTGCTCTAAAGTTTTTGCACAGGAGCTTCAAGGCTTAAAGATTTGAGATTGTGTTTGTCCAGGATCTCTGATTTGCTCGTTTCATTCCAATTTATGATCTGTTCAATTATTTTGGGACTAAATAATAAAATACTTTAGGAAGTTAAAATGCCAAACGGTTAGCTTTAAGCATTCTGCAAAAAATCTTAAGAAGAACTATCTAGACGTAATGAAGCGAGTGAGCTTTGTACTCCGAGAACAACCTGTGACCCAGTTGGAAGCATCTGCATTTAAAAGCAATTTAAGTTCAAATCGAAGCAGTGGGCTATGCTTTGTCAGATGTGGTATCTGTTTATTTCATTTCACTCTGCTAATCTTCCTCCCAGCTTGTCTGCTTGGTGTGGTGCAAGCACTTCATGTCATGAAACAATATGCCTTTGTGGTTTTGCAACCTGAGTGTGCATTCTAGTGGTTGGAACATTTTTCATAAAGATGCTTTGATTTATGGTTAAGTCAGTAACCGTATGTTTCTTATTGTTCCCTCTGGCATGCCATTCTGGATGTGAATCACAACTTACTGTGGCTGACCTATTTATCACCAGTAGAGGGCAGCAGCATCACTAATGAGATGCTGATCAGTTTTTAGTCTGTGGGAAGTAAACATTGAAGGGGTGAATGATTTTTCAGTTCATAGTAAAATTAATTTAAGGAGAAATCTAAGAATTTTTCTACAACCCCCTACACATCCCTAATGAACGAGCCCGCGGCGACAGGCATATACTCTTTGTGTTAATTATAATAAAGGAGGAGGAGTGGCATCTGTTTCTTTTAATTAGAATAAAGGAGGAGGTGTGACCTCTGTGCCTGTAAATGACACTAAAAGAGGAGGTGTGGCCTTGGTGACTGATAGAATAAAAGGAGGTGTGTAATCTCTGTGACTGCTAAATAGAATAAAGGAGAAGGTGAGGCTTCTGTGACTGGTAATTAAAATCAAGGAGGAGGCATGGCCTCTGTGGCAATTGATTTAAATGAAGGAGGTGTGGCCACAATGACTTAAATAGAATAAAGGAAGAGGTGTGGCTTCTGTGGCTGGTAATTAGAATAAAGATGTGGCTTTTGTGACTGGTAATTAGAATAAAATTGGAGGTGTGGCCTCTGTGACCATTACATATAATAGAAGAGGGGGTGTGGCTTCTGTGACTGGCAATTAGAATAAAGGTGTGGCTTCTGTGTCTGGTAATTAGAATAAATGAGGAGGTGTGGCCTCTGTGACTGGTAATTAGAATAAAGAAGGAGGTGTGGCCTCTGTGACTGGTAATTAGAATAAAGGAGGAGGTGTGGCCTCTGTGACTGGTAATTAGAATAAAGGAGGAGGTGTGGCCTCTGTGACTGGTAATTAGAATAAAGGAGGAGGGCACCTCTGGGACTGGTAATTACACTGGAGGAAAAGCTGTGACTTCTGTGCACCAAAGCAGCCTTTCTCTGTGCCTGTCAGTCGTAATTATTAAAAAATTATATTACTAATCATTTTACTCGTGTGTGTGTGTGTGTGTGTGTGTGTGTGTGTGCGTGCGTACTCATTGTTGTTTTAGAGCTGGGGGATCTGAAGGAGTTGGAGACTATGGATGTGTCCGTGAATCTCCTCAGGACTCTCCCAGAGCAGCTACACCAGTGTACATCTCTGCAGTGTCTGACCGCTGACCGGAACCTCCTGCAGAGCCTCCCTCGTCAGCTGTGTCAGCTAGCAGACCTCAACGAGCTTTCCTTGGCTGCAAACTGCCTCAGATTCCTGCCTCTGGGTGAACACTGCTATCCACACACTCACACATGCGCTCTCACTCAGGCCAAGTTACCCTTGGCGTGCACAGTATACATGTGAGTAATAAAATGCCACGATAGACTGTTCAACTCTGCGGATTGTGCTAGTACAGCACAAAATGAGCTCGCTTACAAGATTGCACAAGATTCTGAAGCTGTTCCTCAGTGTCCCATGAAGTCTCTATAGGTTCAGTCTTTGTGTCTCAGTAAGGAGTCTCTGTAATGTGTTGGTTGTGCTTGAGTTGCTGAGAGGGTCACGTGGAGCTGCAGGTGCTGTGATGGGCCACACGCTGTGAGGGGCCCCAGGGGATTGTGGGTGATAATGAGTCTGAAATACTTCTCATAATGATGTTCACTGTGCTTCTGCTCGCAGACTGTCTATATCGCTTCCTGGTTCTCTCTTTCTCACTCAGTTTATGTAAAGCCCTCCTCCATCTGTCTGTCCATCTATCCTGTCTTTCTGTCTGGTCATCTGTAGAGTCTGTTAATCTCCAGGGAAGCAATGTTAGTATCTAACTTAAGTTTACAGACTTGTTCTAGCTGCTGATAACAATCGGTTCAGGTTTTTTCCCCCCCAAATATGCTGACCATCATGTGAAAATGGATGTTATTTCAACATAGCTGGATGTGTTTGTAAATGCTATCCTTACTGAACTGCAAAATGACTGTCGTTCTACCCATCAGATCTTGGCCGTTCCATGGAGCTGCAGTCCGTCTTCGTGGACAATAACGTTCACCTCAAGGGCTTGCCGTCTTTCTTGTACAACAAGGTTATCGGCTGCAACGGGTGAGAGTGTGAGCAGTGTACCAGTTTACTCTTATTGAGAAATACAGACTCACCACCAACCCTCTCCCACGTTCCTTGCTAAACCAGGCTGCATTTACAAATCAGAATATGATTTATAGCACATTATAGCACAGTGCTGCTGTCCAATATGTTACCTCAGAAGGTGTCAATTACTATTATTAAGCACTGGTTTATATTAATGCACCTCATGTTTGAATAATAACGTTGTGTTGTAGTTTTCCACATAATTTAAAATAATAAATGGATTAAACAAAGAGAATGTTTTAAGAAAATAGCAGTAAGAAATGTGTAATTCTCTGTGTAAGGTTTTCTATAAGGTAATATTTATTTAACCTTTCTGGAAGGAGTCTCCAGTGTCAGTGCTTTGTAACGCCCAACAAGATTTTTCATCACAGGAAAGGTGTCTATTCATTTATTTGCTGAAACCCTTAATCCTTTTATGGGCGCGGGAGGCTGGAGCCTACCTCAGCCGACTTTGGGCAAAAGCAAGGGCACACCCCCGGAGATCGCAAGTTCGAATCCGGGTTGATGCCACAGCCATCCGTGACCGGGAGTCCATGGGAGCTAACTGGCCGAGCT
>JAQMYF010000002.1:16428369-16442084 GCA_030014195.1 Neosilurus mollespiculum | reverse complement strand
AAAGGCCACAACACATCCCTGTCACAAATAGTTCTTCCATAAGAAGCTTGCAAGAAAATATTCCAGTATCTCACATCCTGTAACTTTAAATAACACATTTGTAGCTAATTGGCACCTGAGATATTTATCAGACCAGAAGAAGACCTAGCTCCCAGGAAATAAAAAATTAGTCGTTTTACCTCCAGGGACCCCTGAACTCAAAAAACTGAGAGCAGTTGATGATAAATGCTTTTATATATGAAAAGGCAGAGATGAGAGAAAGTCTTACCAAAGCTTCCCTTATATACATTGATGCAAATGTACAACACTGGAGCAATGCTAAAAAAATCATTCATCCATCTGTGATTTGAAGTGATGTCACACTGCTATGTTTGTAAAGCAAAAAAAGGGTTTTCTGTTCTTTTGTCAGTACATCAAAACATGTCGTGGTAAGTGCTAATGTGCTACAGATGTGGTAGAGATTTAGGTTGAAAAATGCATTAAGATTAATTTATAGTGCAATGATATGAGTGTTAAACCCCGACTGATATACAAGTTGGCCAATAAATCAGTAAACCGCATCGGTGGAAGCCAAACGATTGAAAAACCTCTTTTAAATTCTCTGTAAATGTTTTGTAATTCACTTTTCTGAATGTGACACTATATCAGGTACATTTCCTGTAAGTGCTAAAGGGGTGATTGGGAAATGGACTTGGAATTGTTTGTGCTGGTGTGGAGACAGTTCTACCAAGAAGGATTTTGAGAAACGGCTGGCATTTTCATCAACAGGTTTGAGACAAGAATGTAACATAGTGGAAGTTGAGGCTATTTTTGAAATGCTTCCAAGGTAACGTTTGTTTGTAAAGTCATTACATCTTTCTATTTAAGTTTGTCTGTGTGTACACTTTGTTTCAGTTTCAAGTTTCAAGTTTTTCTGCCATATGCAGGAAACAGTGGAGCATCACTAGCGGCAATGAAATTCTTGGTCTCAGAGCATCCTCAATATTGCACATAAGAAACAAATACTGCATGTAATGAAACAAGTATTGCACGTAAAGAAAACATTTAAATAAAATATAAAGTATAAATAAAAACTATATTAATAAAAGAAATAAAAATAAAAGCATTTTCAGTGTGTACAGGGAGTGTGCAAAATGTTGTGTGCAAATTGTCCGGTATATCAGTAGTTCAGTAGCCTAATGGCTTTTGGGTAGAAATTGTGTGAGAAATACTGGTACAGTAGAGTCCATTTCCATCCTACAAGTAATGCCTGTAGGACTAATTATATCTGTAGGTTTCTGACAGCTGAAAAGGTACATCTATGTTCCCAGGTAGTATAAAGGATGCAAATAAGTACCGTAAAGGGTACTGCCCCATTGACATGCCACTGTGCCGCTAAAGGTAAAGCAATGCACTTTATTTTCTGAGAGTGTAAACATTTCTCATGTTCAGGAAAAATGGTGGCATATTCCTTGCGGTATCCTCTCCTATTGCATCTGATGTCAGTGCGTACAGGTTTATGGCTTTAATTTTGTTCTGTTGTGCCAGTGCCAGCTTTTTGGCATTTCTAAGTGGTTTTAAAATCAACACTGGCACCATATTGGTGGAAAAATGTCAAATAGACAAGAAGTCTCATTTTTCTCACAGAGAAAAAACAAAAGCTCTGTAGGCACTAGTGTACATTTTAATTGTTCTTTCTTTTTCTTTTCTTTTTTTTTTTAACTTGGTGGCAGGATGGGGTATGGGCCTGGCAAAAACCTGTAACATTTTGGAGCAGGAATTTATCAAAGACTTTTTTACAAGCATTTATTACAGGGTTTTTTTCTGTAAATAGGTTTTATATGAAACTACTCATCTGATTTTCATCAAATGGTGGAGGAGTGAGGCCTGGACCTGGAAAGAACCCATTAAATTTTGGAGGAGATCCATGCATGGGATGATGCTAAACAAATTTGAAATTCCAAAAAACCTCAATCTTTAATTAACAGCGGGGAAAATGTTAACCTGACACCCACTAGGGGAGATATGTCATTATAACTATGCCAAGTTATAATAATCCCTTTGTGCCTGTCAAAGGTACCTTGTACTCTATATGTGTACCACTCGTTTGTTTGTTTGTTTGTTTGAATGATTGTTGGCAGGATTACTCAAAACAAACAAACAAAAAAAAATACTGAAACAGTAGTTTGAAACAGTAATTTGGTGGAGGGATGGGATATTGGCCTGGCAAGAACCTGTAACATTTTAGAGGTGATTCATGCATGGGATTATCCGAGAAATCCCTGAAAATTCCTATTGTTAACATGGGGCAATATGTTTATTCGATGCCCACTAGAGGGGGACATTTCATTATAACTGGTCCTAGTTATAATAATCCATTTGTGCCTGGTGTAGGTAGGGTAGAGAGTCCCTCTAGTTAAAGACTGCATCAAATTTTAACCTCTATTCAATTTAAAGTATGTGCCTTTTGTTCCTAGTTTATAAGTTAATTACTGGATAGACCTTAGTGATCGCTGCTGCTGCTGTTGTGAGTTTAGCAACTGGACTGCCTGTGACATCTGTTTCAGCTCTTCTACAAAAGTGACCAAGACAGACAGACAGCAATGGGGGAACATTAGTGGAAATGTAATTGGAAGAGCCAGCATATGGTGCTGTGTTCTAAACGCATGAAATAAGTGACCGGCTCAGGGCTGTGTGACTCGGTTTCTGTGAGAGAAAAGCTTTTTGTGCTGCACTAATAAAAGGTTATATGGCAGTTAAACCATGTTGTGTTATTCTGAACTAATTAGATATGCAGGTGTTCTTCATTTAATCTTGGAAAATGTGTAAATATTGTGGAATATCTGAAGGCTGTGAGAAAGTAATTACACTTTTCCCGCCTTTCAAATTAAGCCCAGATGTTTTTAATCTTATTTTTAAGCATTGCTTTGTCATTCGCCACTTACAGTGAAAAACACTCACACTACGCCTAATTAGTCACTGAGGCCTAGCATGAAGCTGCCATGCAAAATCAGGAGGGTGCCATTTAGTTTATAATAAATCAAAGTAAAAGTATGATTTATGACAGAGGACAGACGTGTCCTCACCAGCGAAGTTACGCTACTCTTCATTCATGTCTCACTGATGTCCTGTCATAACAAATGCACATACATTTTCATCAGGATGAAGCGTGGAGTTTTCGTGCCAGACTATTAGGTACAATAAGTTTTGTCACAAATAAACTTTTCCATCAATGGAGCTCCTGCCTGGTGCATATGTAGGAAAGTTTGTCTTATTGTCGGGTCGTTTGAGAGTTTGAGTCTCCAGAACCATCTAAGAGAGAATAATTCAGCCTGTTCCTCTGTGGGGGGATGGTTTTCCTCTGGAGTCCGCCATTAATCAGAGTGATATGTGTTATATGTACAGAACTGCAGTGATCTGTACTGAATGTATGTTAGAGCCAGAGTCAGGGTGTAAAGTCCTTAATTAGACACTGAGTGTAACTAATGATTTGTAGAGATTTGTTTGAATAGTTTATGCGTAGTATGTGTGTGTAATTTATTTACACTCAGTTTGTACGGTATATTATCTTAAATAATTTTAGCATAACTCTCAAACAATATGGCATAAAAAAATAAAATAAAATTACTAAAATAAAATAAATGTGACGATATAAAAAACCTTTACACTCCTTTAAAAGAATTGGAAACACATGGTTTAGTGCACACCTGGAGAAATTTCAGCTTCCCAAAGGCAAAATGTTTCTACATTTTTTTTACATTAAATTATGCCACCTAGAAAATAAAAATAACATAGGGTTAGGGTTGATTTCATTCGGACAGCCATTAGCCTACCTATAAATTCATACACATGCATATAATTTCAGCTAATCTAAACACTGGAGAACATATTTATGCTGTGACATCAATTAGGCTCATTATCGTACATACTATATTAGTATTATACTAACATACCTGTTAGTGGGTTAAAATTTAGTTAGTATAATAAATTATTTGTTTGTAATATTGCAAATAATTTTAATTTAATAGAATTTATGTTCTGTCAGGTAATTTCCCAAATCAGGCACAGTTACAGTGATTTAAAATAAAGAAAACACCAAGAAACAATATTTAATTAGAAATAAATTCAGAGAGTGCAGACCTCCACCAAGGTAGTGTTATCTCTAAACTTTTAAATCCATGCTTTCCCCGCCTATCTTACAATGTTAAAAAGTCCTACAAAACCCTCCACAGCTATTTATTATTATTTTTTTTATATTTTTAATACTTGTATGATTAAAAAAAATAATAAACTGTTAGTGGGCAGTGGTGGCCTGGTGGTAGGGTGCTGGCTTACTGATCTGATCCTCGCCCAGAGTCGGCTGAGATGGGCCTCAGCCTTCCCTCGAACCTTATTAGGATGAATGAATGAAAAAAGGTTAGGGACCTTTCAGGTTGTGTAATAGTATTTATAAACCTTTATTCATGTAAAATTACTTGAAACTACAAATTGTTGTGTATTCATAAGTGCAAAATGAACTGTTATATCTACAGTATATAAGGGAGCGAGATCTCTTCCACATAGCCGCCTTTTGTGCAGCTACAATAGCTCAGAATGGACAAACCTCTAGAGAACACGTCCCGGTTTCGTTTTTGAGTGACAGCACAAATTTGGAAGGCTACACTGGAAATAAGAAAACAAGTAATGTGAAAGAGTAGGTGTCAGTGTTTGTTCATGCTGGCTAACATGTTTAAGACCCCAAATCTTAATAAATGGTTATTATTTAGCAGAGGCAAAGCAAGGAAGGGTAAAAATACAGTATGTAATTGGGAGTACCCTGTGGGCACCTAATGGCCACTGTACATTGTAATGTGCGCTTGAAAAGGGAGGGTTAATTTAGTTGGTTGACTTTTACCTAGTGGAAAGAGCTCTGAACACCGGCTGATATGTAAATAACTTATTTGTTCTTCCTCTACTTATAAAATTTCAGCAAGGTGGGCAAACACACACACACATGCACACACACACAAAACTTCAGACATGAAGTAGAAGAAATGGTTATGAACTAGCACCTGCTAGTGAATAGATACATTTGAAATATAACGAATATTGAAACTATGTTACTCTGTATAAATATTCCGTTTTTACCAGTTCGGGCCATGCTAACATGTGATATTGGAGAAACGCAATGGCTTTATGTCTCTCAAAAAGCACATATTCTCCCAGACTTGTGCTAGTGAGCAAAGTGAGTTGGTGGTAAATGGGGCAGTCAGTGTGTATATAGCATCTGTGCCGTAACTAAACTCTCAAAACTATTTGCATTTTCTCCTAAATGCCTCTTTCTGAAGCTGTAATTGTGCAGTTTGTTCAGTGTGCCAGCTTAGAGCGGTGCAGAATTTAGAGCACACGTCCATTTTTAGAAAAAGCATAGCCACTTCATAGCGATGGTTAACTGCGGTTAATTTCAGCATACAGTCGTCAGTGTGCTCGAGCATGCTGCATCCATTTTTCTCCAAAAGCCCACGAGTGTGTTTATAAGCTGAAAGTGTATGCGATTACACCTCCCTCGTGTAGCTGTGTAAATAAACCACGCTGCAAGATATAAAACCTAATCGACCCTGGAATGCTGATATGCCAATGAATGGGATGTAATCAGGATGTGTGGTTTTTGATAAGCTCATTGTAGTTGTATTAGATCGGTTTTGTTTAAAGAAAGTACCATTAGAATCACATGGGTTTTTTTTTTTTTTTTTTTTCATGTTCGTTGTCATTCCCACGTGGCTCACTGGATGTACATGAGTTGGCAGGGTTTTTTATTGTGTGGCATTTGAATGTTCTCCCTGTGCTTGCATGGGTTTCCTCAAGGTACTGCAGTTTCCTCCCATAGTCCAAAGACAAGCACATTATGCTAACTGGCTGTTCCAACTTGCCCCTAGTTGTGAGTGTAAGTGTGAACGGTTGTGTGTGTGCATGTGTGTTGCCCTGCGATGGTCTGGCAAGCTGTACCCGGCCTTTGCCGAGTGTTGGATGAGATAGGCTGCAGCCTCTAAGCAACCCTAATAGTAGGATTAAGCAGTTTGGTAAATGAGTGAGAGAGCGAGTGTCTTCTGAGTGGTGCAGTAGACAAAATTTGTACATTCAAATCTAGGCAGTACCACAGTTATACATGACCAAAGGTCTAAAAGAGGGTAATTAGCTGTGGGAGAGTGTGCGCTTTCTCCCCTGTCAATCACAGTGCACTAGCTAATCATAAGTGTCTTTTTTTGAAGTGTGTTCAGCTGCTCTGTGTTGTAACATATTCAGGTTGAAAAGATGGGGGAATTACATGCTAGATTTCACCCACACTTTGTATAGGATGTGTGATATGGAAAAATCAGTAATTTTGTAATTGTGCATTCTGTAATTAGCACTAATTAAAATGTAGGTTAAAATAATGAAATGAAAAAGAAATATAACCAAACAATGCATTGGCTGAAATGCCAGTTCACTACTAGGTAACGACTAATAGACGGTATTTATGCGTTAGGAATGGTATGACAAGCTCGTGCTAAAATGCCGTCAGTTGCTGCTGCTTGATCTCAGGTGACTCAAGATTTCTAAACCTAGACCTTTAAATGACTAGCAGCCTACTGGTACAAGTTAAAGCTTTTACAAATAGATACACACTTACAGACCAGAACACATGAGCTTATTAACAGATTGTGGAGCACATGCTTGTGGGTTTGTTTTTTTTTTTCCCATAAATGACAGCATGCAAGGTGTGAATTACGCTTATGGCAGTGGTTGCATTTCACACAGTGGCAGGAATTCACACAGCTTGAATAAGTGCACACATTTACTTGTGATGATATCTATTACTGCATTTAATGTGCACAGAAAAAAAAAACATTTTTCTTTAATTAGTAGACTTTCTGAATTATTTTATCCCAGATTTGATCTGTCAGCCAAGGCAAGTTTGGTGTCTGAAGTTTACTTTTTCTCTTAGGCTTGAAGGAGGCTCTTCTCCAGGAAGACTGACAGAAGCAGTGTGCAATGTAGCTGTCTAAATCATCACAGATTTGTCACTGTTATAAAGATGGTGTTATATTAAACAGCAGCACACAGTAATTATAAACACTCTATGCACCCCTCTTAAAATGCCAGGTTTTTGTGATATGAGACATTTCAAAACTTTTCCCACCTTTGTCAATTGACCTATAATCAATTGAAAACTAAAATATTTTAGGTTGGGTGGGGGGGAGCGAATAAATAAATAATAATGTGGTTGTATAAATGTGAACACGCCCTTATTTTTGGGGATGTGGCTATGTTAAGAATTAACCAAACAAATTCAAACTCATGTTAAATAGCAGTTGGTGCATGCCTGCTATCGATTAAAAGGACTCTGATGAACTCCAAATAAAGTTCAGCTTTTCAGGATGGATTTTTCTGACATTATCTTAGTTGTATCTTAGAACAGAAGCCATGGTCCACAAAGAGCTTACAAAGCATTAAAGGGATCTTACTTTCAAAAGGGTACAATAGAATTTCCCAAGCATTACCAAGATGACCCAGCCAGAGCCAGGACCTGAATCCAACTTTGAGGGTAGACCTGAAGAGGGCTGTGCACATGAGATGCACTTTTGGTGCACTTTTGTAAGAAAGAGTTGGCAAAGATTACCAAGTCAATATGTGCCATACTGATAGCCCTTCCTCCAAAAATAATTTTTCGATTTAATTGTACTGGTTATAGGTCACATTAAAGGTGAAAAGTTCTTGAGATTTGGAATGATTTATCTTGGTCTTAGTTTTTACATTTAATAACCCTTTTGTAATACCTGTAATACCTCATTCATGTTCTACCTACCTCTTGTAAACTGAAATGGCCATAACGGCATCCTTTATACATTATAATTGTTCATACATTTGTACAAAATGTTGTGTGTGTTGGGGAGTGCATAAAAAATGTATACGACTTTATAGAGAAAAGAGAGAAAAACCCACTTGATTTGAAAGATATAGAAGTTATGAAGCTTTAAGTTGTTACACAAGTATTTGCCTTCACTGCTCTTAAATCACTAAATTTGTTGCAGTGCAACCAGCTGCCTTCAGAGGTCTCATAACTAGTCAAGTTCATCTTTTTTTATAATAAAAAGTCTCTTTATTCACTCATTTGCTGAAGAGCTAAATCCTGTGGAGTACCCGGAGAAAACCCACGCAAGCTCGGAGAGAACATGCAAACTCCACACAGAAACACCCAAGCCTGGGACTCAAACCCAGGACCTTCTTGCTGTGAAGCAGATGTGCTAAACCACTATGCCACTGTGCTGCTGTCTCATCATCTTAATATAAATACACTTACTTGTGGAAGACCCAGTATTTTCTAATAAACATACCTAAACAACCAGCATCATGAATACTGCATAGCTCTCAAAACAAGTCCTGCACAAAGTTTTGGAACTTGAATTTTTTATTTTTTTAACCCCAAGCTTCTAACATCTCACAGAGCACCATTTAATCCATTATTCCGAAAGGCAAAGCATATACAGAATACCCGTGACCAGGTAAGGAGGAGATTAAAAGACGAAGAATCATGTGATGCTGCTGCCACCATGCTTCACTGTGTGCATAATGTTCTCAGGGTATATCATTCAAATATAGTGTTGTATGATAGGCTGTTTTTACTATTCTCTAATTCATGATGCATGCTAAAATAATTATGTATAAAATTCAGTCTGAGTTTGCAACACTACAAAATGTGAAAATGTTCATAGGGGGTTACATGTAAGGAACTGTAAATGGGTCAGTTTATTATTTTATAGCTATGAGATTGGAGCAGAGTGTGCGATGATTTGCAATCTGTCTATGAGGTCGGGTATCTGTAGTGAAAAACAACAGAACACATTTTTATTGGAAAACATGCCTTGACCAACTGGTACTTTTGTGTGAGTACGTTATGGATAGGTAAGGTAAGTCTGGTGGGCGTTTTATACCTGAGCCCACTGGCTCATCAGGCCGGAGCTTATCCCTGGTTTCCGTTGTGTGAAGCAACTTAGGAGTTCAACTCCTCCTGGATGGGACGCTAATCCATTGCAGGTTACCTTTTTTTTTTTTACTGCGACCCATTTATACTGCTGAGTGGACAGAGGCACACTTGAGGTTAAGATCTTGTCAGGGGTCTTAGCACGGTTGGGGTCTAACAGGGATTTGAACTCACAACCTCTCGATCATTAGCCAGCACCCTAAAGACTACATCACCGGCCCCATGTTATGGATGATATATGAGTAATTATGTAACATTTGAAGAAATGGGAAATAATACAACTTGCTTGGTTATGGTTTGATCTACAGGGCAGTAATCAACTTATTCATGACCTAGATTCTTACGTTCACAGTGTTTTCATTTATTCTCTGTCCTATCTTTTCTTTGGCCTTCTGAACTGAGCTTCTTCTTTTTCGTTTTTCGAATTTCTTTACGTTATGCTCCAAAACAGAGTGTGGTTTCATAGCATGCATGAGTGAATATGCTAATTATCTCTCCATTCTATTCTAGCCACACCCCGTCATAGTTAACCACACTTGGCAGTCCTGTTTAATGGCATTTCATCTGTTGCCCTGGTAACAGAAGAGATGAGAGGGAAGGTGTGAAAACAGTTGAGACAGAAGCCGCTGTTGCTCACTCTAACACGCCCAAGATGGGATCGTCTCTCACAGTTCAGTTTCAGACCACCGACCGAAAAAACATTTGTCAGGCGCCAAGTGTTAAAACTTCCAAATATAACTCACTGTTTTCATCTGACATTTTCAATTACATTCAGAGCGCAGTAAATTCCTGCAGCTCCTGCTGACTCTCAGAACAGTAATTACTGTGGAACAATGGAGCGTCTGCAGGACTCAGTGTGTGGGATGTTGCTGGTTTTTTAGTTGAGGTTGAGCGAGTTGAGTGGAAAATGACATATTACATTGTAGGCACTCTTGGCTTGAGCCGCTGATTATGCAAGTATTGCTCATTGTTGGACGAACTTGGCGTCCTCATTGAAGGCTGCTATTGTAAACCGTGGTTCGGTTTTCACACCGCGTAGGAGTTTGAGGAACCACAAACTTTCGTGCACAAAGCCCAGCTCTACATTTTGCTTTGATAATGAAGTTTAGTTTGTCTTTCTGTTCCCTATTTAATAAGTCTTTTGGAGATGATCCATTCACAGACCTGGCCTAAGCTAAAGCTCTGTGATTCACCTGTCTATTTATTATCACAGTATACAGTGATCTACATGCATTCTCTCTGAGGTCATAGATACCGTGGGCTGTATTCAGAATGGATGGTATAAGTGAAAAAATGGCTCATACAGAGAAAGTTGTGCCTAATTATATTTGGGCTACGCACATGCTTAAGTAAATTTTATAGGGACAATTTTACAATTTTACCTCTGTAAAGTTCACACCTCTGCGATGGCCTGGCGAGCTGTTCAGGGTGTACTCTGCCCTCGCCCAGAGTCGGCTGAGATGGGTGCCGGCCTCCCTGCGACCCTAATTAGGATTAAGTGGTTCAGAAAATGAATGAATGAATGATAATTCAAACCTCTGCCAGATTTTTGAGCAATTTGAAAGAAGTCTGGGATAGGAAATATGGACTGAAGAAGGAAATAGTGTTAAGTATCAAATGTAATATGTAACATAAGATTAATATTCAGTTTAAAAATGAAAAATAAAAAGACAAGTCATGCTTCTTATGCCTATGAATAGTAATGTTTGTAATGTTAATTTTGCTGCTAGAATAAACCTAACTGTAATCTGCAGTTTTTGCTTAAGGCTCTTTACCAAACTTTGAGTACGACTGACTTATTACTTATTCATCAATATCATAACTGAGCAAACAGCAAGAGATTTCGTCGTGACTACAGTAATTAGTAATTATACTGTGCATATTTTATCGTTGACTTGGTTGATTTTTCAATCCTATTTATTTATTTATTTATTTTTACAGGATTTGGATAAAACCAATAAAAAGTGAACTCTGCTGGCAGGCAAAACATTCGCAAGCAGGTTATACAGAACTCCGGATATTTTTTGAAGATCAAGGTGGCGAGAATGGGCCGTAAGAAGATTCAGATTACCCGTATCGTTGATGAGCGAAACAGACAGGTGAGTTACTGATCTTTATGCTGTGCCTCATTATAGCACTTAATGCCAGTTGTCTCACTTCAAATAAGACAATGACCTTTGGTTTTGAGTGACCTTAAAAGGTCAAACCTTAGCTATCTTGTAAATCCTTCAAACAAGCGTGATCATGTCCACATACTGTAAACATATTGCAAGACATGCACATTTGTAATTAAAACTCGTATCCATATAGGTACCCTGCACTCTGTGATGTACCTACATCGTTACAGGTTTTGTCTCATTTTAAAGTTCGTATGTGGTTTCGTATTAGTGTTCCATAGTAGCAGCATGCCTGTTGGCACTCATTTCAAAGTTCACCAAAATTTTGTGAGCTGCTTCATCCTTCACCTTTGACCTTGACATTCCAAAATCAAATCCTCAAACAATTCCTGGGAGGTAGGTTGTGTATACATGTTTATTACAGTACAATATATATATCAGGTGGTTTTTATTTACATTTTTGAATTTGCAATCTGCTAAAATTTGTTTGATAGTGTGCATTAGCCAATTTGAAGCAGCTAACATTAGGAGTCCGTTTCACTCTTGTGAGTGAGCGAAATAACAAGAATAAATTGTGAATTTGTCAGTTCATATAAGGCAAGATAATGGCAAAAACAACAGTATACAGATATTAAACTAACAAGTCAGTCATAAACTAATGAACTTCTGAATAAAATAAAACTAGATAAAAAAACTCTACACATAATATAAGCTTACGTTTACATACATCAGACAAGCATCCACTCATTTACAGGAATGAATGGTATGTCCCACCTTTCATTGATATGCAAAATCCTTCCCTATTTACTGTGGTATAAACATGAATCACTTGTGACTTTTCACTGTATGATGTCGCCCGCAAATATGCGGTGTGTATTTCTTTTTCTCTTTAAGAAGAAGCTTGTAATAACAGTATAATGTTTTGATATGCAAAGATGTATATGATGCAGGAAAGCTTTTATAAAGTTTGGGTTTCATTTCTCTTTAATAACTTGTATGCTTTTGCATAATTTGCACATACAGTGGCCTTTTTTACAGTATTTTGCTTTTTGAAATGGTTTAAATGTCTTATGCTTTGGAATGTAAGTTGCAGTACATGCTGACATTTTATTATTTATTTATTCGTTTATTTATTTTTATTTAGCATTTTACAATTTTATTTTTGTGGAGCTTTATTTATTTATTATTATTATTTTTAAATCTCAGAGGATTCCCTCAGTTTGTAATCAAGCAATGTGAGTGTACACATGTGCCAGTAAACACAGGGAACTAAGGCTGAGAGTATTCATTCTACATTACCATTATACCGTTTGCTAAAAAATGAAGAACCAGTATTTTTACTTTATCTTGCTTGCAAATCATGCAAATGGGAATATACTTAATAAGAAATCTAATCTGTACACCATGGTGTCCTGCTATGTTAGAC
This sequence comes from Neosilurus mollespiculum, assembly GCA_030014195.1. Taxonomy (NCBI): domain Eukaryota; kingdom Metazoa; phylum Chordata; class Actinopteri; order Siluriformes; family Plotosidae; genus Neosilurus; species Neosilurus mollespiculum. Next base: position 16,429,561 of record JAQMYF010000002.1, on the reverse strand, counting down.
TCTTGCTCACTATCCCCTCTATTTCCCCTGGCTGGTAAAAGAGTGTATGGAGTAGACCGATTCTAAGGCACCAGGAGGAGGCTCACCCACACACACTGCACCTCTTGTCCCGGGTCTCACTGGACCGGCTGTCCCTGTGCTGTGGTTGGAGTAATTAGAGGAATGAACGGCTCCATATCTCTCATTAGCCGTCACAGTCAGCCTGAGGAGGCATATAGCTACTCTCTCTCTCTCTCTCTCTCTCTCTCTCTCACACACACACACACACACACACACACACACACACTCTAACCCCTGATGGCCATCACTCAAAATGAAGCCGCAGAGCCGAGCTGGAATTCACCCAAGCTGCCTTGTGCTCTAAATATAAACCCTCACACCAGCACAACAAACCCTATCTTGTCTGGAAGAGCTTGAGTTTGGTTTATTATGGGCCTAATATACACTGCACCCTTTTTAGGCATGAAACACCTCCCAGACCAGGTATCTTACTCTCTCACCCACTCATCCACTTACCCATTCACTTCACTCACTCACTCACCACTCACTCACTCACCCACTCATCCTCTAACTCATCCTCTCTCTAACTCACCTGTTCACCTATTCACTCACCCACTTTCACTCTCATTTATCTGTTCACCCATGCACTCACTCACCTGCTTACTCACAAACTCATGCACTCACTCACTTGTCTATACACCCCTCACTCATTCATCTGAGCAACCACTCAATCAATAAATCAGTTACTCACCTACTCCCCTCACTCTGACTTAGGACTTTCTATAAGGTGGTTTTCTGTACTCATTAACCAACCATTAGACTGAAATACCTACAGCCAGATTTTGAATCTCCCATTTTAGGCTGTTCATTTGATTTTAATAATATGTTTTAATTTGATTTCATTAGATTTCAGTCTCATTTGTTTGTTTTCTCATTAGGCTTTACATTAAGGGATAAAGGACAAATTCATAGAAATTTTGTTCTTAAACCTTAAACCATGATGTTTCCACCACAAAGAGGAAGGAAAATCTTCTTGAGAAAATTTAGTGACTGTGGCCATACAGCTCTATCTTTGATTCTTCCCTCCAGAACACATAATTTTAAAAGGCCTGATCTCTGCCTGTATGTTCACTGCTCTAATATCTAATATTCCTTTTGTACAGCAATGGCTGTTTCTGATTGTATGCACTTG
>JAQMYF010000002.1:16413639-16425431 GCA_030014195.1 Neosilurus mollespiculum | reverse complement strand
TTAATACTTAAAAATAGTTAAAAAAATTTTAAGTTTGAGTAAGGACATGTATTATTGGAATATTGAGGTCAGTCAGACCAGAACTGTGTAGTTCTGCCAGTTTGTGGAGTTAAACAAAGTGTGGAAAACAGCAGCAGGGTGCTCTGAAAGTGCCGCTTCAGATCAAAGCACTGTGCCCTTTTTATTGATATAATTTAATCTGTACACAAATGAGTTTGCATCTGAAAGCTAATCTGTTCATAGCGAATTGATATTTATACTTTAGTTGGTCATACAGACAGACTGACATGTTCATCCTTGTGAAGACAGTGTATATAAATAATATTGCAGTACAAACTAGTAACACATTCCTGAAAAATTATATTTTGGGCCATCCTGTATTTAATATCCCACATTATTCTCCATGGAAATTACCTCAAAATGTTCATCCCTCGGCAACCTTACACTCAGCAGGCCACAAAGTGCTGACAGCAAAGTCAAGCATCACTGAAGTGTTATGAAATGCTGAGCACAGGGATTCATAACAAGCTAAACTGCATGGCTAGAGAAAGGCCAGAAAAGTGCTTTCCTCTCTAAATCATACATTTGTAAAGTAATGACGTGGACCTGTCTTTCGCAATGAATTTGATGGCACCGGCCCAGCACAGATGACAGCGTTCATGCAGCGCTGTGCCTTCCGCACCTCAGCACTGAAGTGGTTGCAGGTTTAGCATTCCTCAGGGAGGGGTGATAATTGGCAAGGAACATGACGAGATCTGGCAACCCTGACAGCTGTGCTCTGTCACACTGGTGCGAACAGAAGAGTGGAACTGGGTTCTCGTGACTCTCTTAATGAGGCCATTACACACTTATTATCTCCAAGGGCAGGATGCTGCAGCACGAACATGAATTTTAGAGTTTAGAACAAGAACTGGGTGTGCCTGCACGAGTGCTGTAGAGTTAAAGGAGTGCAGACAGAACATCAGCACATGTGTGTAAGTAGGGTGTAAAAAGTAATAGGTTGGCCAAAACTGAGTGTGATCTAAACTTCAAACTTTATTTTAAACCTGTAAAAATTCGTTGAGGGCAGCAGAAAAATGACACATGATCTGATTATTAACTCTAATTAGTAGTTCTGAATACTGAGCATCGGTTTGCACTCTTCAAGCGATATTTTGAGGTCCTGGAGTGGCATTTAGCAGCATTTTATTATTATTATAATTATTATTTTATTTTATTATTATTTTTTTTTTAATGAGTGCCACTTCTAAGATTTGGAACTGATTTGTGATCCTCTCCATAAAATCCATAAGCTTTTTCTCAGCTTATATTCACTAAATCTCTTTGCTATGGGTTTGCAGGCTTATAATTCCAGGAATGACACTATATACATTGTGTTGTGCTCTGCTCTAGGTGACCTTCACTAAGAGGAAATTTGGCTTGATGAAGAAGGCGTATGAGCTGAGTGTGCTGTGCGATTGCGAGATTGCACTCATTATCTTCAACAGCTCCAATAAGCTCTTCCAGTATGCCAGCACAGATATGGACAAGGTTTTACTGAAGTACACAGAGTACAATGAACCTCATGAAAGCCGGACTAACTCGGACATTGTCGAGGTGAATGGTTGCATATTACACAATGCTACAAAGGTTCATACTCAAAGGTGTTGAGTGATGTTCAGTGTGACATTTCCTTCAATTAGTGTCAAAGAAGACATTACAGAAGGCACTACTGGATTAAGGTTCAGACACAAATATAAACACTCCTACTCATAACACACACACTTGGCTTTTGCATTACACCAGTTAAAAAACATTGAAATATAATTTGAATTTAAAGTGGAATAGATCTACACATGATGATGAAGCAGACAGGAGTGCAGTATGTTTGGTTGCAGACTGTTTTCGCTGCTGCTGCAGTATATTTTCTGCACAGTCTGTCCTCCTATTTAGTCCTGATGCTTCAGTAATTAAAGATCATTTTGACAGTCAGACTGGTTTCACATTGTGACATTTTTCTGGCCATCCTGACCTTCACAAGCATTTTCTCCGTTTGCTATTAGCAAATTATCTTGTGCATTACTGCTTGTCCTTGCAAGTGCGGTTTCATGAGCAACTCTCTGTGGTTTTTTATGCTATCGCTGCTGCTTGTTAAATCGAATACATTTCAGTTACAAAGATGTTTCATTGATTTCCTTTGGAGAAGGAAAACTATTAAAGTTGGCCATCAGCATCCTGAGACCTATAAGTTAAGAGCACAGGACCAAATGATCCAGAGAGTAGGTTAGGATCCAGATGTTTGATTCTGTGTTTCGTTTTTGGTTGTTTTTTTTGACCAGTCACAGAGACCATTTTGAAGGATGGATCTGGCAGAAATCAATATACATACAAAATCAATATGTACATTCTGTAACGCCTGTTGGAACCTGTGACCAAAACGAGCAGAAGGCATCTCATACTGTAAGTCATGTGTTAATAAACACATTGAAAGGAAGTGCTACTAATTGGTTGACTCTAAAAATAAAGGTGTAATTCTGTCCAAAATACACACACGGAAACCTGAGCTGTGTTGAGCCAAGGGAACTTGGCGTGCGATTTTGGCAGACCTGGCGTGTTTGCCCACTGCTAATGGTGCGTTTAAAAAAAATAATAATCATGCCTTATGAAGGTGTAGCAGTTTATCTGTTTCCTTTTTTATTTTCTGTATTTTATTTTCATGCTACAAGTAAAGACTTACATGAAGCCCCCCGATTTTCAGTTTTTATGGTGACACTCCGTTTAGTGATGCCTAAAAGTTAGTAAAGCTCAGTAAATTCATTCATTCATTCATTTTCTGAACCGCTTAATCCTAATTAGGGTCGCGGGGAGGCTGGCGCCCATCTCAGCCGACTCTGGGCGAGGGCGGAGTACACCCTGGACAGCTTGCCAGGCCATCGCAAGGCCAGCTCAGTAAATTATAAAAAAAAAAAAAACAATACTCCAAAGCTGATTATAATACGACATATAACAAAATGGGTGGTGGCACGGTAGCGCAGTGGTTAGTACATCCACCTTACAGCAAGAAGGTCCCGGGTTCGATTGTCAGGTTCAGGGCGTTAATGTGGGAAGTTTGCATGTTCTTCCCATGTTTCCATTACCTAGGTTTCCTCCAGGTACTCCAGTTTCCTCCCACAGTCCAAAAACATGCCCAATAGGCTAATTGGCTGTTCCAAATTGACCCTAAGTGTGAGTGTGAGTGTGAATGGTTGTATGTGTTGTGGCCCCGCAATGGTCTGGCGAGCTGTTAAGGGTGTACCCTGCCTTCGCCCAGAGATGTCTGAGATGGGCGCCAGCCTCGCCGCGAGCCTAATTAGGATTAAGAGGCTAATTAGGATTAAATGAATAAATGAATGAAATGGGTACTCAAGGTCAGGGGCTAGGACAGGTGGTCCACCCACCTTTGATTAGAAAGCATTCACTTAAAAAAAAACAAAAAACATTCATGATGTCAAGATGTAACAGTCACCGCTACATCAGCTTGGGCTTTACAAAGTTTAGGAATATTTTTAACCAGTAGACTTTTGAACCATTTTCAACAATTAACATTATTATTTTTATAAAAATTATTAATTTTGTCAGCCCCAGCATTTATGTGGTTCATGACAGCACATTCGTGTCATTTAGCTCACAGCTCAAAAACACATGGAATTGTACAGTACCTCTAAGTGTTCAGGAAGGAGAACTTTGTGACTTTTCCATAACAAGACAAACTGTGTTTCTTCTGTCTGATTCATTTTAAGGGGAGAAAAGGAGAGAGGTTGGTAAGGGAACGTTTACGGGCACAGAGAGCTATGGACGTAGGGGTGGAGTGTGAGAAAGTAACGCACTGTTCTGAGTGAAATTAAGTTGTTTATAAATAATAGTACTTTGGTGATAAAATGTAAGAGATGCAGATCAGTTCAGTTGTGTTTACTTCTGATATACTCGGCTTCTAATTGGTGCCAGTACTTTGGAACTATTGGACCTACTTACATTTTGTGTGTGGAGTTGTGATAACTCCTACTGTTCATTTCTTTTTCCTTTTTTCCTTCTTTTTTCTTCTCCAGGCCCTGAACAAGAAGGAGCAGCGTGGTTCTGAGAGCCCAGAAGTGGACACATGCCCATATGTTCTCACCCCACACGCAGAGGAGAAATACCAGAAGATTAATGAAGAGTTCGATAACATGATGCGCAATCATAAAATGGTATATTCTGTTACAGAAATCATTTTTGGTGGACACTCCACATAATCTAAACCTAATAATAAAAAAAGGCTTAAAAATTTATTTAATCAAAGAAGAACTAAGAATCAGTGATGGGCAAACTTTCTGTAAGGTGATATTTCAGAATATCTTCCTAAATAACTTGTTACCAAGTAGTAACTTGATTTTTACAATATTTTAATTATTTATTTTTTACAATGTCAGTGGCCTGATCTAGCCATCTACATGTAGAGACGAAAGGCAGCTCATGTACAGAAATTTTACCCATCATCAAATGTAACTGTAAAACAGATAAAAATGATGCATATGAACTGTGTAAGACATGTTATTCAGTAATAAATTAAAAAAGATAATTGTTGACTTTACCTTATATACACTTTGCATTGTGTTATAGGAAAGTAACAGCAGCTCTGCTTTGTTTCAGGCCAATTGTTTTCCTATAACTACACACCCTATCACATAGCTCATTCTAACTGAGTTTCTCGATGCATTGTTCACCCTGGTTGTCGTGTAGCCAGCGACTTTGTCTCAGCAGTGCTTCTCCATGCCTGTGGCACTGCCCGCCTCTGAGCACGGTGTCCACTCCTACAGCAACATCGGAGCTCTGGGTGAGGCCGGGATGCTGTCTCCATCCGCCAGCATATTGCAGAGATCTTCAAACCCACGACTCACAGGTCAGCTCTACAAGAGAAATTTGGAATTGCAGAATTTCATAAAAATTATTTGCTCATGTGGTTTCTGATACAGAATGAGATCTATTTAAAAAAATTATTCTGTATTGATGGACTAAAGGATATCACGGAAAAAATGCTGAAATCCAGTAGTTACACAGGAACATAAAAAGCAAACCAAATTAAAATGAGTTCATTTTTACATATTTATCCATTACAGAGGCAGGTCAGTTGAGCTCTACTATCCAATAGAGCTAAGAGCTATTTAGTGAATGGTGTCTTTTTAAACCCATTCAATGTTGTACTATATACTATTATGATTAAAGTGAAATGTTTACGCTTTATTTTTGCATTTAAATGAGTGATAATGATGAAAAGTGACAGTGACAAACACTGTCCATTGTTTTAATTCATGCATGTTTGTTAATCCCCAGATAGTTGACCAATCAGATTGCGTCGTTCCTGGGTAGTATATACTGAATCACTTTAATTGTCAGCCCAATGTTCGCACAGTGCTGAACTGGTGGCAACAACCTTCCTTCAGATCTTAGCAACATTACACTCACTGTATCAGTGGCAAAACTTTTACTACTTTAGTTCACCAAGTATGTTTTCACAAGTAAACTAGATTTAGGTGGAAAATTGATTTTGTTGTTGTTCAGCTGCACTGTTTCTGCAACATCTTTATGTGGAATAAGATGAAATAATTAATATATAAACAAAGCATGGTATGGAAAATGTGTTATTACACCAAAGCAACATTACTGCTATGCTGTAACAAATGACCGTATTGTTTTATGTGTGTTTTATCAGGTGTACACACTTCCTCAGATCACACCTCTAATGGTGTGCACTCTGCTTCAATGGGTGAGTTCTTTCTTTCAACACTTTGATTGCCTGTGATTTGTGTGTAGTTGAAGTATGCCTTGGTGATGTGGCCTTAAAATAAAATTTCAGATTTTTTCAACCTTCACTCGAATTACGATTCCAATTTAGATTATTTAGGGGGAAAAAAACATTTTCATTTTATATTAACAATATCAACACATTTCTTGAATTAAGGTATTTCTTTAGAACCCTGGGCAGCCAGTGCACTGAAGTTAAAAAAAAACAAAAACGCATATATGCATATATAGATGAAAAATATCTTGGTAACATTGTGAACTCATTTTACACATTTCTTTCATTTTTTCATTTTTCATTTCTTTTGATTTATCGCCTAGCTCGAGGTTGAAATTAATGCTAAGAATTACTGAAATTAATTTCTACACATATTATCACAGTCATCTTTATGTTTTAACACTTTTTGAAGCAAAAAAAGCAAAACATATATGAATGGTACTTTTTAATATTTAATTTAATAAGGAAAAAATAAAGCTGAGGTAGATAAATTCAGTTAGGCAACGTTACTCAAGTCATACTGCAGCACTGTGGATGAATTAAAGCAGATTGACATAGTATATGCTTGTATACAGGCAAGTGCTTTTACAGCCGTGAATTTGCTTGTGTGTGTCTGTGTGAAAGCGAGAGAGAGAGAGAGAGAGAGAGAGAGAGAGAGAGAGAGAGAGAGAGTATCTGATAGATACAGCCACAATGTTAGATTACTTTCCCCTGACATTGCTTTACAAATGCTCCTCTTGACACACAGGGACTTGGATTCTAGCAGTACATAACACCACCCAAAACGGCTTGTATTTATTAAATAAAGAGTTAATTCCCTCTGCTTTGTTTTTGTTCCAATTTTATTTATTATTTATAATTATGTTTTACAACTTCGCATACTGTCATGTGAAAATCAGAACAAAAGTTATCATCAAAAATGATCACTGAAAAAATAAAAAATGATTCCTTTCCTCACACACACAATTAGAATTATTTTTAAGCTTCCATAACAAATCCAACAAAATACTGATTTGAATAAATAAGTGAATGGTCCAATGCTAGACGGTTTCTTCCCCACCAGTAAGTGGATTGGTTATGCCAAAGTGCCTATAAGTGTGAATGGGTGTGTTTATGTATGTGTTTGTGTGTGCATGATGTCCAATGATGAACCAGTCTGTGGTTCGTGGTATATTCCCATCACACTCCCAGTGTTCCGGGGACAGGTCCTGGATCCCTGTGACCCTGACCAGGATAAAGCAGTTACTGAAGATGAATGACAGAAAGGTTTAACTTTGTATTTGATCATATTCATTGGTGACAAATTCATTTATTTCAGCTGAGTCTAGTATTGATTTTATTTCACACTTATTAGACACACTTGATTAATTAAGGAGCAGGCTTATTTTTTCTCACTTACTCATTTGCTGAACCGCTTAATCCTATTAGGATTGCAGGGAGGCTGGAGCATATCTGAGCTAACACCTGGGCGAATGCTGGGTACACCCTAAACAGCTCACCAGACACACTCGCAACCATTCACATTCACACCTAGGGGCAATTTGGAGCAGCCAATTAGCTTAATGTGCTTGTCATTGGACTGTGAGAGGAAACTGGAATACCCGGAGAAAACCGACACAAGCATGGGAAGCACCGAGGACTTTCTTGCTGTGAAGTGGACTTGCTAACCCCTACACCACCGTGCTGCCCAGGCTAACTTTTACTTTAATTTATTTTGACATATAGGATTTGGAGGGTTGTAATTTACAGAATGAAAGAGAATTCTCTTTTCTTTTGATTAAACTGATAAAAAAAAAAACTATTTTGTTAATAGATAATAAATAATTGTCATACTCCTGTCCTGCTCCTGTCCCGCTACTCTAACATGTGTTTTGTTTTGTTTTGTGTGTCCTCTCAGTGAATGGCTACATCAGTGCTCAGGGAGAGAACAGCATGAGAAGAGGACCGACTGCCAAATCTGCAGCACCCCCTTCAGGAAACCTCACAACCATGGGACATAAGCCAGAGCTGCGAGTGCTCATTCCACCATCCTGTAAAATCTCACCAGCTCTGGTGAGATCCCCAGTGTTTATCCAAAGTTATTCCATTATTCCTGCCTTTTGTTTCTTTGGAGTTGAGCTGTATTTCTGTTGAGCTGTACCTCTCATTAGTTAGCCTAAAATGGGAAGGAAAATTAGCTGTAAGTCTTACAGTGTAGCAGTACATTGTTAGGGGTTGTGCATGACTGGACGTGAAGAATTGTACCCATTTTCTCAGTGAACACGGAATGCATTGTGTATAAAGATTTACTGGTTGCTTAGTGCAGAAGCAAACACTAAAATAATGTTATTATGCTAAGCGGCATTCTTTTCATTTCTTTTAAATATTTGACTCTGTCTTGCAAGCAGCCAGAGGATGAAGAAGGAAATTTGGTAAGTTTAAAAGATAAATGACTTCAACTTATTTTCTCATTAAAGCATCTAAGGGCCACACTTTATATCTTGAGCATTAATTTCAGTTTGGTGCATTGGACCACAAAGAACATTAAAGTGTAGGGTAGCATCAGGAAAACAACGGAGGAACTACTTTGCTTTATTCCAGGGGTATGTGAAGGTTTGATTTATTTTATTTTTGGGATCTGATGAAGGAAAAATGTTCAAATAGTAATGATGTTCAAATAGTTTTAGCTGCACACATAAACAGAAATATTGTACAGATTTTATGAATATTATTCTGAATTCAGAACAAAAGACATTGCAAAAGCGTGACTGAAATCTTTGTTGTTGATTTTTGTGCCATTGTGTGAACCCAGAGCATTGTTACCATTATTCTAAGCCTGTAGAATTAATCTGAACTTATGTTTGTAAAAAGAAAATACACTGAAAAAAGGATAAGTTTTACAATTAAAACAATTTAAAAACATTTATAAGATTTTTTTTAATTTATCCAACCGCTTTATCCTTTATTAGGGTCTCAGGGAGGATGAAGCCCTTTCCATTCAACTCGGGGCAAAGGCAGGGTACACCCTGAACAGCTTGCCAGACCATTGCAGGGCCAACACACAACCATTCACACTCACATTTGCACCTAGGGGCAATTGAGAATATTTAATTAGCCTAATGTGCATGTCTTTGTGGGAGGAAAATGGAGCACCCAGAGGGGAAACCCATTCAAGCATGCAGCAACATGCAAACTCCACACAGAAACACCCTCGTCAGGCACGGGGCTCAAGCCCAGGTCCTTCTAGTTGTGAGATGGAAGTGCTAACCAGTATGTCCCAGTGCTGCTCTATACAAGAAATGAAACTGAATTTGAGGATAAAATGACTTAATAGCAGGGAAATGATGTTGATGCATGGGCATATGATTTGGCTTGACAAGAAATCTTGGAATAAGTTAGCTCCAGTCTAGAAATAGATTTAATCATTTCAGATCTCGTGTCTTGTAATCCTTTAAGTGGAAATGCTAAATCATTTTAATTGTATTCAAGATATTTTAAAATGCTAAGATGTCGTTTTTCCAGTGTAGGATGAGCTTGAGAGCCGAAATGTTTTCAGGTTTGCTTCTGTGTGATTGTGACACCCAGAAAACTTAGTTCTATCTTTCAGGCAAATCAACGGGTTTTATTTATATTATTTACTAAATTATTTATATAATAACTTACAAGTACAGCTTTTTTACCCCTGGTGTATTGTACAGTTTTCTGGTTTACAGCGTTTCACTTATTTTTAATATTTTATTAAGAGCTCCGAATACTCAACACTGACTGTGATCAAGGTTAGATATTATACCCATTTTCAGGCCTTTATTTTTTATTTCCAACTCCAGTGGAGCACCAAAGAACAATTCCTGATCCAAAACATTCCTCAGGTCTTCCGGAAGCTGACTACCTTCTTTGCCCTGAAACGCTGATTTTGAGTGCGCACGCTTGGACAGCCTATTTAGCTTCCACCTCTCCTTTATGGTCTTTCTGGTCTTTGTGCCTACTCTGCTCTGATTTGTTGCCTGAAATCTTCATACTCAGTGTGCTGGGAGGCAGACTGGGACGGGTGAAGTTACCACTGTGCATGGGGGGCTGTGGGGGAAGGCAAGCTTTTCAGAAGGCCCAGCACACCAAGATACACTATTGTGCGCCCAAAGAAACAAAAGGGCTAACATTGTATTCAACACTGTAACAACATTTATGGGTCAAAAAGTATAATATCTCTTCATTATTGAGTGTATTTTAGGACTGTTGGCTCTGTAAAATTTACAATCAACATCTATTCACCAGTAGGAATTTATTGATCCAAAGCCTTCCTTGTTTGATGCAAATTTCAGAGGATAAACAGCCCACCATCCAGCCAAACACTAAGCACACAAGTGGTATCCATGACAACACCAAGCATGCACCTGCAGGGGCTGCCGTACCCCGCTGTGACATCAGCATATAGCTCAGGTGTGTGCAGTGTGTCATTATTATCACTCACCTCTACTGCATGAATCTCACTGGACTGAAGTCACAGAAGATGGACAGATGATATATTTCCGCAGTTCTTTATAAGTATTATTATCTTTCAGATTATGGATTAAACAGCTCCGAGCTCAATAACCTACATGGCTTCAGCATGCAAGACAGCCTGAGTTTGGCTTCAGGATCACCATGGCAACAAACTCAGACACAAGTTACTTTTCAGGGGTGAGTGAGTTTCTGTCGTTTCATCTCACCTTCATTCACACATAATCTGTCCATCATATTATCATTGTACCATGTTGTATTTATTCATCTATCTATTCGTCTCAAACCTCAAATGGTATTTTGGGTTGCTTTCTAGCCACCCATCTATCCATACTTTGATCTTTCCCTCATGTATCCATCTATCTATCCATCCATCCATCCCTCCATCCACTCAATATTACAGTAGTAACCAGAATAATCACAAAACGTCCCGTCTTCTCTTTCCTGCAGAGTCTCTCGTTCCTTATCCCATGTCTCTGAGCCATCCTCCAGATCTTCTCCAGTCGTGGATATAAAATCTGAGCCTGTGTCACCCCCAATGGCTTTCCTGTCTGCTCCTCCTTCCTCCTCTCTCCACTCTCCAGCTGAAAGCCTCGCCTCCTCCTGCAGCTCATACGAGGGGAGTGAGCGGGAGGAACAGTTTAGAGACACTCATCCCTCTGTGCCCACCCCGGGTCACGGCAGTGGCCCATCAGAGGGCATCAGAGGTCCCTCACTCAAACGGTTGCGAACAGAGAGCTGGGTGACCTAGCACTCAATAGGAATAGGCTATTTGAAGGAAAGTAAGCGGGAGCAAACCTTCTGCTCAATATTTATTGCAAATAACAGTGTTGCCATTGTCCCTTTTTAGTATATGTAGCAAGACCTATGGGGACATAGGACACAGAAAAAGATGTGTTGTGAATGAAAAATCTTCTTACAGGGTTGTAGAGGGATGAATAAGAGTCAAAACCTGCCTTTTTATCAGCAGAAAATCAAACGAATGAAAGCCTGTAGGATTTTTCTTTTAACCCAGGGAATGAAGTTTCACTTTTAATGATATTTGTAGTATGATGTCAAGCCAAAAGTGTTTGATATTTGTAAATGTTTCTACAGTGTTCTTTATGGGTCTTCAAACTGAAGCATGGACTTGAGCCAATAATTGGCTGCTTCAAAACATCATGCTGTGGGCATAGATTATTTACAAGAAAGTTTTCATTCTTTCATTTTCATGCTCGCATATGCAAACACACATGAGCATTATTAAAAGTCATTGTTCTTTGGACTTTTTAAAGAATAAGCCGTGAATGCATGCTGTAATCACATTTTAATGCTGGTGGTTTGGGGGGTGTCAAACTCAATGTCTGGTTACTTTGCCCTTCCTGAGGTTCAAGTGCAATAAGGAGTATTGTTGCTCTCTGATCACTTCTGTCAATAATGAAGCCATAAGCCATGCTGAACTCATCTAATCCCCACTGGGGTGAAGTGAACAGCCATGGTGCATGAAAGGAAAAACTGAGCATTCAGTACAGGGTTATCACTAACA